>SJYT01073553.1:119122-228451 GCA_006410635.1 Cephalophus harveyi | reverse complement strand
CTTCAGTATTCTTGCCTTGAGAACCCCATGAACAGTATGAAAAGGCAAAAAGATAGGACACTGAGAGATGAACTCCCCAAATTGGTAGGTGCCCAATATGCTACTGGAGATCAGTGGAGAAATAATTCCAGAAAAAATGAAGGGATGGAGCCAAAGGAAAAAAAAAGAACAAAAAACAAAAAACCCAGTTGTGGATGGGACTGGTGATAGAAGCAAGGTTTGATGCTGTAAAGAGAAATATTGCATAGGAACCTGGAATGTTCGGTCCATGAATCAAGGCAAATTGGAAATGGTCAAACAGGATGACAAGAGTGAACATCAACATTCTAGGAATCAGCGAACTAAGATGGACTGGAATGGGTGAATTGAACTCAAATGACCATTATATCTACTACTGTGGACAGGAATCCCTTAGAAGAAATGGAGTAGGCATCATAGTCAACAAAAGAGTCTGAAATGCAGTCCTTGGATGCAGTCTCAATAAGGACAGAATGATCTCTGTTTGTTTCCAAGGCAAACATTCAGTACCATGGTAATCCAAGTCTAGGCTGAAGAAGCTGAAGTTGAACAGTTCTATAAAGACCTACAAGAACTTATAGAACTGACACCTAAAAAATATGTCTTTTTCATTACAGGGGACTGGAATGCAAAAGTAGAAAGTCAAGAAACACATGGAGCAACAGGCAAATTTGGCCTTGGAGTACAGAATGAAGCAGGGCAAAGGCTAATAGAGTTCTGTCAAGAGAATGCACTGGTCNTACAAGAACTTATAGAACTGACACCTAAAAAATATGTCTTTTTCATTACAGGGGACTGGAATGCAAAAGTAGAAAGTCAAGAAACACATGGAGCAACAGGCAAATTTGGCCTTGGAGTACAGAATGAAGCAGGGCAAAGGCTAATAGAGTTCTGTCAAGAGAATGCACTGGTCATAGCAAACACCCTCTTCCAACAACACAAGAGAAGACTCTACACATGGACATCACCAGATGATCAACACCAAAATCAGATTGATTATATTCTTTGCAGCCAAAGATGGAAAAGCTCTATGCAGTCAGCAAAAGCAAGAAGGGGAGATGACTGTGGCTCAGATCATGGGCTCCTTATTGCCAAATTCAGACTGAAATTGAAGAAAGTGGAGAAAACCACTAGACCATACAGGAATGACCTAAATCAAATCCCTTATAACTATACAGTGGACATGAGAAATAGATTTTAGGGACTAGAGCTGATAGATAGAGTGCCTGATGAACTATGGATGGAACTTTGTGACATTGTATAGCAGACAGGTATCAAGACCATCTCCAAGAAAAAGAAATGCAAAAAAGCAAAATTTCTGTCTGAGGAGGCCTTACAAATAGCTGTGAAAAGAAGGCAAGTGAAAAACAAAGGAGAAAAGGAAAGATATAAGCATCTGAATGCAGACTTCCAAAGAATAGCAAGGAGAGATAAGAAAGCCTTCCTCAGCGATCAATGCAAAGAAATATAGGAAAGCAATAGAAAGGGAAAGACTAGAGATCTCTTCAAGAAAATTAGATACCAAGGGAACATTTCATGCAAAGATGGGCTCAATAAAGGAAAGAAATTGTAGGGACCCAACAAAAGCAGAAGATATTAAGAAGAGGTGGCAAGAATAAACAGAAGAATTGTACAAAAAATACCTTCATGACCTAGATAATTGTGATGGTGTGACCACTCACCTAGAGCCAGACATCCTGGAATGTAAAGCCAAGTGGGCCTTTAGGAAGCATCACTATGAACAAAGCTAGTAGAGGTGATGGAATTCCAGTGGAGCTATTTCAAATCCTGAAAGATGATGCTGTGAAAGTGCTGCACTCAATATGCCAGCAAATTTGGAAAACTCAGCAGTGGCCACAGGACTGGAAAACGTCAATTTTCATTCCAATCCCAAAGAAATGCAATGTCAAAGATTGTTCAAACTACTGCACAATTGCACTAATCTCACGTACTAGTAAAGTAATGCTTAAAATTCTCCAAGCCAGGATTTAGCAATACGTGAACGATGAACTTCCAGATGTTCAAGCTGGTTTAAGAAAAGGCAGACGAACCAGAGATCAAATTGCCAACATCTGCTGGATCATGGAAAAAACAAGAGTTCCAGAGAAACATCTATTTCTGCTCTATTGACTATGCCAAAGCCTCTGACTGTGTGGATCACAATAAACTGTGGAAAATTCTGAAAGAGATGGGAATACCAGACCACCTGACCTGCCTCTTGAGAAACCTATATGCAGGTCAGGAAGCAACAGTTAGAACTGGACATGGATGGAACAACAGACTGGTTCCCGATAGGAAAAGGAGTATGTCAAGGCTGTATATTGTCACCCTACATATTTAACTTCTGTGCAGAGTACATCATGAAAAACGCTGGACTGGAGGAAGCACAAGCTGGAATCAAGATTGCTGGGAGAAATATCAATAACCTCAGATATACAGAAGACACTACCCTTATGGCAGAAAGTGAAGAAAAACTAAAGAGCCTTTTGATGAAAGTGAAAGAGGAGAGTGAAAAAGTTGGCTTAAAGCTCAACATTCAGAAAACTATGATCATGGCATCTCGTCCCATCACTTCATGGTAGCTTTCTAGGCTCTCCTGTCCATGGGATTCTCCAGGCAAGAATGCTGGAGTGGGTTGCCTTGCCCTTCTCCAGGGGAACTTCCCAACCCAGGGATCAAACCCAGGTCTTCTGCATTATAGGCAGTTTATTTACCATCTGAGCCACTAGGGGAGCCCACATTTTAGGACAGTTATAGTTTAAACTGTATTGAACATAATATTATCTAGTTGAATCAAGAATATTGGAAATCCAGGGGCAAATTTCAATGTAGGATATGAAGTTGGAAGGCTGTGGATTGGATAAAGGTTAAGTGTATGAGAGAACTGCAGAACTCTAGGGCCTCAAAAGTACCACAGCTTGTTACTCTATACTTTCTGGACTCAGACTGCTCTTCCAAGCTACATGATTTCATTCTCCAAGATCTACACCAGTGAAGACTTCTAAAATCTTAGTTAGAAATTTTAGAATCTAACAACTTTTATTTTTCTGAAAACTTTCCATAATTTCTAATCTATAGTTCTTTAGTTTGTTCTCATATATTCGCACTCTGTCCTTCATATGTATCTTTATTCATTCAATGAATATTTATTGAACATCTACTATTCACGTAGCTTTCTAGTGTCTTGTTACACAAAATTTAAATACATGCCTTCAAAAATGTTGTGCTCTTTCTTGAAGGAGGTAGTCAAGTTCAGGAACAGAATGTAAAGAATTTCAAAGCTCTGCTGCTGCTGCTGCTGCTAAGTTGCTTCAGTCATGTCCGACTCTGTGCAATCCCATAGATGGAAGCCAACCAGGCTCCCCTGCTTTCTAGTGTCTTGTTACACAAAATTTAAATACATGCCTTCAAAAATGTTGTGCTCTTTCTTGAAGGAGGTAGTCAAGTTCAGGAACAGAATGTAAAGAATTTCAAAGCTCTGCTGCTGCTGCTGCTGCTAAGTTGCTTCAGTCATGTCCGACTCTGTGCAATCCCATAGATGGAAGCCAACCAGGCTCCCCTGTCCCTGGAACTCTCCAGGCAAGAGCACTGGAGTGGGTTGCCATTTCCTTCTCCAATGCATGAAAGTGAAAAGTGAAAGTGAGGTTGCTCAGTCGTGTCCATCTCTTAGCAACCCCATGGACTGCAGGCTACCAGGCTCCGCCGTCCATGGGATTTTCCAGGCAAGAGTACTAGAGTGCGGTGCCATTGCCTTCTCCGTTCAAAACTCTAGTCCAGACTTTATTCCAACATCATAATACTCAGTTATTTCATGTCTATCTGGCCCAGATTAGAAGACAAAGAACTGCAATCTGGGTCAACAAGTCCCTCAATCTAAAGAACAAAGAATTCTCTCTTCACCTTTTAAGAAGTTTTTTTTGAATGGTTGAGAAAATTGAGAACACATTTTTCAAATGGCTGATATCTCCATAGAACATATTTCTTTCTTTCTTTCCTTAAGTTAAAGAAATGATAGTTTCAGTTAAAAACATATATTTTGTTTTTTTCCTTAATTTTCATTATTACCATATGGCCCTGCATATATTCCGCTGTGTTAATTTTTGAATGCAGTCTAAAATGTGTTCTTTTTAACCTTCAGTTCAGTCACTCAGTCGTGTCTGACTCTTTGAGACCCCATGAATCGCAGCACACCAGGCCTCCCGATCCATCACCAACTCCCGGAGTTCACTCAGACTCACGCCCACCGAGTCAGTGATGCCATCCAGCCATCTCATCCTTGGTCGTCCCCTTCTCCTCCTGCCCCCAATCCCTCTGTCTTAAGCTTATTAGATTTTAGCACACCAATTATACACTACTAAAATGCTTTGATTTTTAAAGCATCAGACAGTAATGCAAAGATTTTCAGGTCAAGCAAAATATGTGCCATTTTTAATGTCATTTGGGTGAAATGAGATACACTTTCTTTAGCTCATAGTCTTAGTAGAATATTTCAATAATGTTTTTATTCAAGTTTGGTGGCTACAATTTATCAGTTGATGAGTGAACTATATGTTAGCTTTGTTTAGTAGTAAAGCTAGGTTTAATTATATAGCAGAAAACACTACTAGAGAAATAAAATGACCAGTAAGTAGCCTTACTAATGTATTTTCATAGGAGAGTTTAGAATGTTTATTATTTTACACACATATCTGTTAGATTTCCACACAAAGATTAGCATTATTGAGAATCCATGGCATCCTACCACATCTGGCATGTGACCCCATATCATTGGTTGTTACTCCAACAGCTCTCTTCAACACTTGTCTCTTGTTTTCCTACTTGCAATAGGTGAATTTATTCATCAGTGATATCACTGAATACCAGAGAGCTCTAATTGTGGTTTGGGCCTCAAGGATTTTCAGAGTATTTCTCTTTTGGCAGAAAGCAAAGAGGCTAACTCTTCTGGTCAGAGGTAGAGGCTAGGGGAATAAAGAGAAAAGCAATATCCCAGTGAAATTGGCTGTGTGGGGATCGAAACTTGAATTTTGTATGTCCTTTTTACAGTTAGAATCTGCCTGCAATGCAGGAGACCTGGCTTCAATCCCTGAATCAGGAAGATCTCCTGGAGAGTGAAATGGTAACCTGCACTCCACTATTCTTGCCTGGGAAATCCCATGGACAGAGAGGCCTGGCAGTCTAGAGTCCCTGGGGTTGCAAGGATAAGACATGACTTGGTGACTAAACCACCACCACCACTTAATGTTAAGCAACGTTTACTTGTGAATTTTATCAAGGAAAACTTGTCTTCAGAATATTCAGAGAGAGTAGATTTATTATTATTTCAAATTAGATCCTTAGGAGTGCTATATTCTCTGATTATGAGGATAGTTGTCTGCAGACTGAAAGAGGGTGAATTTAGAGTCAAAGATACTGGGGAGTTGGTACCTAAAAGGATCCTTCTTAGCCTTTTCTTTCAAAACTTAACTTTTACAAAGAGGCTTATATTATTATACTCCCTCCCAGAACACAGGAAGAAGTTGACATTTATTGTTTTCAGATTTAATGTCTTTGACTCATTTTTAATGCCTGTCAAAATTCCTCAAAACTCTGATTCTGTCATCCAGCTTATTCCGTCTATATCCTGACATGGTCAGTGTATCAGCAGAGTCTTCATCCAGCGTGTATGAGTGTGCTCAGTCACTCAGTCATGTCTGACTCTTTACGGCTCCATGAACTGTGGCAGCACATCAGCTCCTCTGCCCATGGAATTTTCCAGGCATGTATACAGGAGCAGGCTGCCATGCCCTATGTCAGGAAGTCATCTCCTCCCAGGGATCAAACCCAGATCTCTTGAACTGACAGGCAGATTCTGTACTACTGTGCCACACAGGAAGCCCATCTTCATCTAGTTGTAGATTGTATACACTGAATATGGTCAAATGGTGTGACTCTAGAAAACTCCAATCCAGTTGACATAAGTTTCATTATCTAGCATATTCTTCATGAATGGTCATTTAATAATGAACGGCACAATATAAAGTTTGGTCATAAATCTACACAGTTGTATTATTGTCTATTTCCTACTGTTTCATCTGATTTACATTAATATCATACACTAATTCATCTTTTGGACAAGGGAGACAAGCTGCCCCTAAGTAAAATCCAGATGTCTAGAGTGTATACTTATTTATCAGGCTAGAAACCCAGCAGAAAATATTTATATAGAATTATTTTATGATCAAAGTTTTAAAATGCAACTTTATTTAAAATACAAATTTTTTGGCGTTTAGCCCTTTTTATGGTCCAACTCTCACATTTATATGTGACTACAGGAAAAACCATAGACAGACCTTTGTTGGCAAAGTAATGTCTCTGCTTTTTAATATTTTCCATAGCTTTGTTTCCAAGGAGCAAGAGTCTTTTAATTTTGTGCCTGCAGCTACCATCTGAGGTGACTTTGGAGTCCAGGAACATAAAGTCTGTTGATGTTTCCATTGTTTCTCCATTTTTTACCATGAAGTGATGGGATCAGATGCCATAATCTTAGCTTTTTGAATGTGGAGTTTTAAGTCAGCTTTTCCACTCTCTTCTTTTACATTCATAAAGAGGCTCTTTAGTCCCTCTCCACTTTGTGCCATAAGGGTGATGTCATCTGCATATCTGAGGTTACTGATATTTCTCCCAGCAATTTTAATTCCAGCTTGTCCTTCACCCAGCCCAGGATTTCACCCGATGTACTCTGCATATAAGTTATATAAGCAGGGTGACGTTATACAGCCTTGATATACTCCTTTCCCAGTTTGGAACCAGTCTGTTGTTCCATGTCTGGTTCTAACTATTGCTTCTTGACCTGCATACAGGTTTCAGAGGAGGCAGGTAGGGTGGTCAGGTATTCTCATCTCTTTAAGTATTTTGCACAGTTTGTTGTGATCCACACAAAGGCTTTAGCATAGTCAATGAAGCAGAAGTAGATGTTTTTCTGGAATTCTCTTGTTTTTTCTATGATCCAGTGGATGTTAGTAATTTGATTTCTGGCTTCTCTGCCTTTTCTTTCTTTTCTTTCAATATCCGGCTTGAACATTTGGAAGTTCTTGGTTTACCTACTATTGAAACCTCATGTGGAGAATTTTGAGCATTACTTTGCTAGCATGAAAGGAGAGCAATTGTAAGGTAGTTTGAACATTCTTTGATATTGCCCTTCTTTGGTATTGGAGTAAAAACTGATCTTTACCATTCCTGTGGCCACTGCTGCGTTCTTCAAATTTGCTGACATATTAAGTGTAGTACTGTAATAGCA
This sequence comes from Cephalophus harveyi, assembly GCA_006410635.1. Lineage (NCBI taxonomy): Eukaryota > Metazoa > Chordata > Mammalia > Artiodactyla > Bovidae > Cephalophus > Cephalophus harveyi. The sequence continues at coordinate 221,157 of SJYT01073553.1, read as the reverse complement.
TCATTTTTTAGAATTTGAAATATCTCACCTGGAATTCCATCACCTCCATTAGTCTTGTTCATAGTGATTCTTCCCAAGGCCCACTTGAATTCACACCCCAAGATGTCTGGCTCTAGGTGAGTGATAACACCATTGTGATTATCTGGGCTGTGAAGATCTTTTTTGTACAGTTCTTCCATGTATTCTCGCCACCTCTTCTTAATATCTTCTGCTTCTGTTAGGTTCATACCATTTCTGTCCTTTATTGTGCCCTCTTTGCATGAAATGTTCCCTTAGTATCTCTAGTTTTTTTAAGAGAGCTCTAGCCTTTTCTATTCTATTGTTTTCCTCTATTTCTTTGCACCGATCACTTATCTCTCCTTGCTTATTCTTTGGAACTCTGAATTCAGATAGATGCATCTATCCTTTTCTCCCTTGCCTTTCACTTCTCTTCTTTTCTCAGCTATTTGTAAGGCTTCCTCAGACAGTCGTTTTGCCTTTTTGTATTTATTTCTCTTGGGGATGGTTTTGATGACTGCCTCCTGTATAATGTGAGCCTCCATCCATAGTTCTTCAGGCACTCTGTCAATCAGATCTAATCCCTTGGATCTATTTGTTGCTTCAACTGTATCATGGCAAATGATTTGATTTAGGTCATACCTTAATGACCTAGTGGTTTTCCCTACCTTCTACAATTTATATCTGAATTTGGCAATAAAGATTTCATGATCTGAGTCACAGTCAGCTCCTGGCCTTGTTTTTTACTGACTGTATAGAGCTTCTCCATCTTCCACTGCAAAGAATGTAATCAATCTGATTTCAGTATTGACCATCTTGTGATATCAATTTGTAGAGTCATCTTTTGTGTTGTGTCACTACGACCAGTGCATTCTCTTGGCAAAATGTTGTTAGCCTTTGCCCTGCTTCATTTTGTACTCCAAATCCAAACTTTTCCACTTCACCCAAAATTCTCTGAGATGCAAAGATGCAATATGGTGCTGGTATTTAGAGGTTTGATTTTGTCAATAATATTTCTGTTTGCTATATTCAGAGATGTAATTTGTTATATATATATATACACACACACACACACACACACACACATATACATATATATGACATACATATATATGACTGAAAGAGGGTGTGAGTCTGGCTGCTCGCTGCTCAAAAGCCAATAAACAGGCCAGGTTGGTGGAAAGGAGATTTTGCTTTATTTCAGATGTCAATAACTGTGGAGGGGAAGGGCAGCATGTCTGTCCNCACACACACACACACACACACATATACATATATATGACATACATATATATGACTGAAAGAGGGTGTGAGTCTGGCTGCTCGCTGCTCAAAAGCCAATAAACAGGCCAGGTTGGTGGAAAGGAGATTTTGCTTTATTTCAGATGTCAATAACTGTGGAGGGGAAGGGCAGCATGTCTGTCCAAAGGTCAACTGCCCCTCCCACCTTGCCACTGGCGACCAATGGGGCAAGAGCTTTTGTAGACAGAAGGGAGGAGGCAGCTACATACAGAAACAGCTTAGTCAGCTCTGACAGTCATCTTCAGATTGACTATTGGTTGTCTGACCAGCATCATCTTGATTGTTTTAGGTAGCTAACCTCCAGTCTGTGGGTGAGAAAGATCCCCTGGAAAAGGAAATGGAAACCCACTTCAGTAGTCTTGTCTGGAAAATCCCACAGGCTATAGTCCAAGGGTCTCAAAGGGTCAGACATGACCTAGTGTTCAAACCACCACCACCAATATTCAGTTTTAGGGTTAGTTTGTTTCCATTTCTTTGAGGCCAGTTCTCAGAATTATGGTAGCTCATGCTGTGGGTACAGTCTGGCCATCATGTAGTTAAATTCTCCACCTGTGTGGTTTAGTATCTAATAAGACAGCTCACAGGATTGTCTCAAAATATTATCTATAGCCCTTGAGAAGGAAATAAAGGTCCTTGACTATGCTTAATGACTACAGTATTATTATTTAATCTCTTTTGACTATTTTCCTTTGTTTCTGCATTTCTCATTTCACTGATTAAACTGATTCTTTGACTAAAGTTCTTCACAGATAAAAGGCAGGCCGAGGACATGATGGGAATGGGGGAGGTGAGCAAAGACCATAGTGTCCTGTGCCATTTCAATGCCCCCCTTTCCTTGATAATCCTCAGTCCTGAGGAGTGACAGGTACAGAACAAGAAAGGGAATAAGCATTCATATTACCTGGACACACATCTGAAAATTGCTAGATATAACACAATGAGGATAATAATCAAAAAACAGCTTTGCATTTTTTCTGAATATTTTTTTCATAATGGTTAAAGCAGATGTACAATGCATGTTTAGTAGGCCAGAAAAGTCTGTTTTAGTTAGCCTAAAGTGCAAATTAAATCATGTATAGGTCAGAATTATTTCCCAATACCTCAATATGCAAAAATTTCTTCCACTGTTTTCCCCAATTAAGTTGCAACTCTTTCCTTAGGAAGCATTGATAGTCAATATATTTTTCCAAGATTGCCAGAGTGTTTCAGTTGCCTGCTCTGAGTCCATCCATGTTCCTTGATGCTAGGCCTCCTTTTTGTTTATATACTTGCTTAGTTGTCTACATTGGGGGAAAACTAATCAGGTATCATGAACAGGTTCAGGAATATGTTAACAGGGAAATCCTTTACAGGCTATACACTTTGTCATTTATGCCCAGTTGTCACACAAACATTGTACATGTGCTTTAAGCAATAAACTTAAAACCAAGAGTATTACACTGTGACTTTATTGGACAAATTTTTCCATCCTAAACATTGGGACCAAAAGTATGATAAGAAACAAAACAATTACTTTCCATTAGAAATCTCTGTTACCAAAATCAAATCAATATTCCAGGAGAACTTTGCCTTCTTAATAGAAAGAAAAACAAAATTCAATCTTGCATCAAGGAAGGTGAAGTCGCTCAGTCGTGTCCGACTCTTTGCGACCCCGTGGACTGTAACCTACTATGATTCTCCGTCCGTGGGATTCTCCAGGCAAGAATACTGGAGTGGATTGCCATTTCCTTCTATTAATAACTACATTCATTTACCTAAGTAAGTTCCTGTCTAATCTTAAACCTGACAACATAAAAAAATTCTTTGCTCAAAGTTCCTTTTTCTTTTTTTAATTTTATTTTTACTTTATTTTACTTTACAATACCGTATTGGTTTTGCCATACATTGACATGAATCCACCATGGGTGTATATTAGCTCCCAATCCTGAATCCCCCTCCCATCTCCCACCCCATATCCTCTCTCTGGATCATCCCCGTGCACCAGCCCCAAGCATCCTGTATCCTGTATCGAACATAGGCTTGTGCTTCGTTCTTACATGATAGTATACACGTTTCAATGCCATTCTCCCAAATCATCCCACCCTCTCCCTCTCCCACAGAGTCCAAAAGTCCTTTCTATACATCTGTGTCTCTTTTGCTGTCTCACATACAGGGTCATCATTGCCATCTTTCTAAATTCCATATATATGTGTCAGTATACTGTATTGGTGTTTTTCTTTCTGGCTTACTTCACTCTGTATAATAGCTTCCAGTTTCATCCATCTCATTAGAACTGATTCAAATGAATTCTTTTTAATGGCTGAGTAATACTCCATTGTGTATATGTACCACAGCTTTCTTATCCATTCATCTGCTGATGGACATCTAGGTTGTTTCCATGTCCTGGCTATTATAAACAGTGCTGCAATGAACATTGGGGTACATGTGTCTCTTTCAATTCTGGTTTCCTCAGTGTGTATGCCCAGCAGTGGGATTGCTGGGTAAATTTGGTATCCATCCTTACTATACTCTAAGATATTTTAAATATCTACAGCAGAAACATGAACACTTCCAGGATAAGAGCAGATGGTTTTGCTTAACATCATAACTAAGATATCTATGCCAATGCACATAAATTTGTTATATCTTTATCTTTGCTTTATTTCAACTGCACATAATAATTTCACCACACAAATAGGCCACATTTTATTCATCTATTCCTATACTGATGAGTATTTTGATTATTTTGCCACACTGTTTTAAAATTCTTTGTGAAGGTGTTCTTATGCAAGAGCTCTTCTCTAGGCTTTACACTTAGAAGTGAAATAGCTGCGTAAGCTATGCACATTTTTAAGTTTAAAAGAAGGTCAAATTGCTCTAGAAATGGACTACACTAGTATGCTTGTCTACATGAATCAAGTACATTATTTCTTAAATTCTATATTGTCTGATGATGTTCTTACACAAGTCTCACTTTAGTTGATCTTTAAAGGATCCAACTTCAGGGGTATGTGCTAGAAAGAACTAGGTAAGATGATGAGCATCTTATTTTATCAGATTCTATTCTTGATTGGAGCTGCCTAGGTGACTCAGTGGTATAGAATCTGCCTGCCAAGCAGTCGACCTGGGTTTGATCCCTGCGTCTAGAAGATCCCTTGGAGAAGGAAATGGTAACAGATGACTTAAAGACTGAGCACACACACTGTCTTCACCAATGGATTCTAAGTACCTTGTATTATTGTTGTGTTGTTGTTTTTGTCCGATTCCTTTGCAAACCCTTGGACTGTAGCCCACTGGGCTTCTCTATCCATGAGATTTCCCAGGCAAGAATATTGGAGTGGGTTGCCATTTCCTTCTCCAGGGGATTGTTCCAACCCAGGTATGGAACCCGAGACTCCTGCATTGGAAGGCACTGGCAGGCAGATTCTTTACCACTGAGCCATCAGGGAAGCCCATGTTGCACTATAGCTGACAACTAAATGGTTGCACAGAAATATGTGTTTAGTTCAGCAAACAGAGATGTACCTACTTTCTGAACAAGAATGTATATAGCATACATTTTCTTCTAGTTGGCATGTGTTCCATTTTCGCATCATCCTTAGAGCTATCTGCTAGCTTATTCTTTGTTTTGATAGATTTTTAGCTTAAGTTGTCACCTTCATGCTGAGTCTGCCAGATAAGTTATGAAAGGAGGTGGGGAAGCATGATAACAGTGGGGAGATCCTGTTGGTAGCACACTTTGGAACAAAGATACTTGGAATGTTACATTATCTCAGCTACAAGCCCAAGAAATACGTTTATTTATAGATTCCACTAGAAGGTGCTGTCCTCCCTCTATGTAACAGATGGATGTATTTGGAAAAAAAAAAAGGGATCATTTTAAGAGCTTCACATAAATTGTTACAGCCACAAGCTGTGAAATTAAAAAAAAAAAAAAGCTTTGACTTTAAAAGTATTTACTTATGAATCAGATGTTGTCTTTTGATCAAAAATAGTTTACCTTAGAATATAATGTTAAATGAAAAAAATTTGTATCCACAAAATATTTTACATTGAAGAGTCTTACCTCTGTGGATCCTTTAATGAGCACAGCACGTTTTAAATGTTGACTGCTGAAGTTACAAAGGTTTCTAGGAATATATACCCATTTTAAACTTCTAGCTTTTTTTTCTTCAGGTGTTCACTTTTTTCTCTTTTCAGTTAAAGCAGGAAAACATGTGGCTATATACATAATGTAGATCTGTGACTTTTTATCCAGGGTATCAAAATGAGTGGGTTCTAATACACTTTTGAATGTCATGGTCTGTATCTCACAGGCACCTTTTTTTTTTTTTTTTTTTTACTTTTGGAGTTTTTAATTCTTTTTTAATTGAAGTATAGTTGATTTACAATATTGTGTTAGTTTCAGGTGTAGAGCATAGTGATTCACTTATATATATACATATCGGAGAAGGCAATGGCACCCCACTCCAGTACTCTTGCCTGGAAAATCCCATGGATGGAGGAGCCTGGTGGGCTGCAGTCCATGGGGTCGCTAAGACATGACTGAGCGATTTCACTTTCACTTTTCACTTTTATGCGTTGGAGAAGGGAATGGCAACCCACTCCAGTGTTCTTGCCTGGAGAATCTTACACACACACACACACACACACACACACACATATTTTCAGTTCAGTTACCCAGTCATGTCCAACTCTTTGAGACCCCATGGACTGCAGCATGCCAGCCTTCCCTGTCCATCACCAACTCATGGAACTTGCTCAAACTCATGTTCATCAAGTCAGTGATGCCACCAACCCTTTCATCCTCTGTCATCCCCTTCTCCTTCTGCCTTCAATCTTTCCCAGCATCAGGGTCTTTTCCATTGAGTCAGTTCTTTGCATTAGGTGGTCAAAGTATTGGAGCTTCAGCTTCAGCATCAGTCTTTTCAATAAATATTCAGGACTGATTTCCTTTAGGATTGAGTGGTTGTATTTCCTTGCAGTCCAAGAGACTCTCAAGAGTCTTCCCCAACACCACAGTTCAAAAGCATCAATTCTTTCGTGTTCAGGTTTCTTTATAGTCCAACTCTCATATCCATACATGACTACTGGAAAAACCATAGCTTTGACTAGACGCACCTTTGTTGGCAAAGTAATGTCTCTGCTTTTGAATATGCTATCTAGGTTGGTCATAACTTTCCTTCCAAGGAGTAAGCATCTTTTAATTTCATGGCTGCAGTCACTATCTGAAGTGATTTTGGAGCTCCCCCAAATAAAGTCTGTTACTGTTTCCACTGTTTCTCCATCTATTTGCCATGAAGTGATGGGACCAGGTGCCATGATCTTGGGTGCATAGATATTTACAATTTTTATGTCTTTCTCTTGGACTGATCCCTTGTCCTTCCTTATCTCTTGTACTATTCTTTATGGTCTATTTTGTCTAATATGAGGATTGCTACTCCAGCTTTCTTTTGCTTCCCATTTGCATGGAATGTATTTTTCCATCATCTCACTTTCAGTCTATAGGCATCTCTAGGTCTGAAGTGGGTTTCTTGTAGACAACATATATATGGGTCTTTTTTTTTTTTTCATTCTGTCAATCTGTGTCTTTTGGTTGGAGCATTTAATCCATTTAAATTTAAAGTAGTTATTAACATATATGCTCTTATTGCCATTTTCTTAATTGTTTGGGGTTTATTTTGTAGATCTTTTTTATTCTCTTGTATTTCTTGACTATATAAGTCCCTTTAACATTTATTGTAAAGTTGATTTGGTGGTACTGAATTCTCCTAACTTTTGCCTGTCTGAAAAGCTGTTTATTTCTCAATCAATTTTGAATGAGATTCTTGCCGGGTACAGTAATCTTGGTTGTAGATTTTTTTCCCTTTCACTGTTTTAAATATATCCTGCCATTCCCTTCTGGTCTGCAGAGTTTCTGCTGAAAGATCAGCTGTTAAACGGATGGAGTTTCCCTTGTATGTTGCTTGTTGCTTCTCCCTTGCTACTTTTAATGTTCTTTCTTTGTGTTTAGTCTTTGTTAGTTTGATTAGCATGTGTCTTGGCATTCTCCTTAGGTTTATGGGACTCTGCACCTCTTGGACTTGATTATTTCCTTTTCCATTGGGGAAATTTGTAGCTATAATCTCTTCAAAAGTTTTCTCATACCCTTTACCCTTTCTTTTTCTCTTCTTCTTTTAGGACCCCTATAATTCGAATGCTGGTGGCTTTGATATTGTCCCAGAGGTCTCTGAGACTATCCTCAGTTCTCTTCGTGCTTTTTACTTTATTCTGCTCTTCAGAAGTTATTTCCACCACTTTATCTTCCAGCTCACTGATTTGTTCTTCTGCTTCAGATATTCTACTATTGATTCCGTCTACAGTATTTTTAATTTCAGTAATTGTGTTGTCTGTGTATGTTTATTCTTTAATTCTTCTAAGTCTTTGTTAATTGCTTCCTGCAGTTTCTCCATTTCGTTTTCAAGGTTTTTGATCATCTTTACTATCATTATTCTGGATTCTTTTTCTGGTAGTTTGCCTATTTCCTCTTTACTTATTCGGACTTCTGTGTTTCTAGTTTGTTCCTTCATTTGTGCAATATTTCTCTGCCTTTTCATTTTTTTTTTTAAACTTACTGTGTTTGAGGTCTCCTTTTCCCAGGCTTCAAGAAAGTTGAATTCTTTCCTTGAAAAAGGTTTAATTCTTTCTTCTTTTTGGTTTCTTGTTCCAGTGGTTTGTGTAAGGTTTGTATAGGGTGAGATTTGTACTGAGTTTTTGTTTGTTTGTTTTTCCTCTGATGTGCAAGGCTGAGTGAGGTGGTTATCCTGCCTGCTGATGATTGGGTTTGTATTTTTGTTTCATTTGTTGTTTAGATGAGGTGTCCTGCACAGGGTGCTACTGGTGGTTGGGTGATGCTGGGTCCTGTATTCAAGTGGTTTCCTTTGTCTGAGTTCTCACTATTTGATACTCCCTAGGGATATTTCTCTGATAGTCTAGGGTCTTGGAGTCACTGCTCCCACTCCAAAGGCTCAGGGCTTGATCTCTGGTAAGGAACAAAGATTCCACAAGTGGTTTGTTATGGCATTAAGTGAGATTAAATACATATCAAAAAATGGGAAACCACAGACAAATGACAGTTACAAAATCAGGCAAATAGTTAAATAATGGAATCTACATGTGTACATATACACCTATGAGAAAAGTCAAAATAGTCCAACAAGAATAAAGTACAGTAGATTGACCCAGCAAACAAAGGAAAGCAAAAATTATATTTATCAGTTAAGAAGAAAACTAAAGCACAAACTGGAAAACAAAACTAAAGCAAGGTGCCAAGTGCAGAATAAAGCAATGAAAACAAAACTAACAAATATGTTGAGAGGAAAAGAAAGAAAAGAAAGAATAGATATGCAAAGTTAAATAGAGGTAGATAAAGAAGACATATACATTAAAGATTAACTGCAAGGGGAAAAGAACAGTAGGAAAAGATGACAAAGGAATAAATGTAGAAAATATAATAATAGGTTTAATGAATTAAAAATTGAAATTAAAAAAAAAGAGAAAAGAGAGAGAGAGAGAGAGAGAGAGAAAGGAAAACTCCACAGAACAGCAAAAGCCCAAGGCAGAGGTTTATAACAACAACAAAAAATGTAACTGAGAGAGAAAAAAAAAAACAACTCAAAAACTTAAATGGATTTCTTAGTGCCAATAAAGTCAACAACTACGACAGAGGGGAAAAGAAGGGGGGGGAAAAAAAGAAAAAAATCCAAAAGAATCTACAGAACAAATAAAAAAATAAGAATAATAAATGTTTTTCTTGAGTCACTGCTGTCAGTGTCCTTTCCCTCGCTGGGAGTCACAGTCCACCTTATCCCACTAGGGTGTCCTCCAACACTGTGCTGATCTCTGGACCTGCTGTGGGGCAGCTCAGATTCTAATCTGGTCTTATTCCTGTGTGTTCTTGCCTCCAATATCCAGTTTTCAGAACTAGTGTATTTTCTTTTGTGGGAGCTCTCAATGGCTTTTTATATATTCCATAGACACAGAGTCTACCTAGTTGATCGTGTGGATTTAATCTGAAGCTTGTACAGCTGATGGGAAGGTTTGGGGTCTTCTTCCTTAGCCACACTGCCCCTTGGTTTCAATTGTGGGTTGATTTCCACCTTTGGATATGGGTCCTCTACTGGGGTTTGCTCCTGAGGCTGCCCTGGAGGACTTGGGTGTGCCCCCGTGAGGGCCAGGTGTGGAGGTGGTGCAGCTGCTTGAGTCACAGGGGTTCTGGCAGCACCAGGTACTCAGGGGGTTGGCGGCTAGGGCAGTAGGAAATACAGTGCTCTCTAAGGGTATGGCAACAAGTACTGGCCAATATGCTCTAGTATTCTTGACTGGAGAAGCCCCCCTCCCTGACAGAGAAGCCTGGCAGGCCACAGTCTGCAGAGTCACAAAGAGTCAGACACAACTGAAGCAACCCTGTGCGCATAGCCGCAGGACTCTCTTTTCCTGTGGCAGCTCTGCCCCAGTGGGAGTTGAGTGTGAAGGTGGAGCAGCTGCTTGGCTTGTGGGGACCCCGGTGGTGCCAAGTGTGCAGAGATACAGACCGCCTCCGCCTCAGGAGTTATGGCCCTATCAGTCTACTTTTGAGCCTCTTGTAGCTGGTGATCAAAAGGCCTCTTTGGCCAATCTTTCTCTGTAGCTCAGCCCATTCAAGCACTTTAAGGGCTGCCTTGCCTGGGGTCCTTCTCTGTTGTTCAGAGCATCAGGCACATAGAAGAACCCCCTCCCCCCCCCCAAATGCAGTGGGAGTCCTACTCTGTAGATCAGCACATCAGGCACTTAAAGGGGCACCCTGGGTGGAGTCCTACTCTAGCTCAGAGTGCCAGGTGTTGGATGGGGCAACCGCTCTATTTAGCTGCTGATGCTGGAGTGTGGGGAGAGAGGCTACGGTGACCGCTCTGCCCGCTACGTGTGACTCAGCAGCAGCAACTTGCTTCCATGGCTGCCTGGCTTTGCTCCACCAACATTTCCCACCAGGATCTCCTCCCTCACATCCCCTCAATCCATCTCTCCACAGTCAACAGCACTCCTCGCCCTGGGATTGCTCCATAATCCTTAAACTCCAGCTCCCTGCCGCTGAGCCTTCCAGGGGGGCAGCATTTCTGTCTGGGGTATGCCTGGTTGTGGCAAGGCTTATCTGATTCTCATTCCTTTTAGGCTGCTACAGATCAGCTGTTTCACTCTCAGTCTTAAGTGTTTCTCCTTTGACTCAGACAGTTGCCCCAGTGTGCGGATCTGACCCCTGCTTCATTTCCTCAACCCGCTGTGGACAAGTCCAGTCCTACTAACACTCCTGTTTTTTCCCCTAGTTCCTTCATCCTATCGAATTTTGTTGTTTCTATATATTCTTCTCCACTGGTCAGGTACTCCTGTCCACTTTCAGCTGGTGTTCTTCATGTACTTCTAGGTCTGAAGGTGTCTTCCTGATGTATCCGTGGAGAGAGATCTACTCCAAGTCCACCTACTCCTCTGACATCTTGTTTGATCCTTCTTGAAGTTTCTTTACTAAAAATGAGAAGTCAGCTTACCAAAGATTTGTAATTATGTCATCTTCAGGGATAACTACTACTGCAATTTTTGTGTGTGTGTGTGTGTGTATGTGTGTGTGTGTGTGTGTGTGTGTGTGCAACTTCTATCATAGGCTTCCCTGTTGGCTCAGACTGTAAAAAATCTGCCTGCAATGTGGGAGACCTGGGTTTGATCCCTGGGTTGGTTTCCCAGCACGCCTTGCACGGCCTCGCTATCCCAGCATCAAAGTTCCTTTTTAATAAACCATGTTTCTGGATCCGAATAAATTTGTCCTGTATTTCCCTATACAGAAACAAACAATTGTAGGACAAAATTATCATCATTTTCCCTCAACAAAAAAATCTCTGTTTTTGATGTGTTCTCTTCTCCAACACATATCCTACTTATTTTACATACAGAAATGTTTCTCTTATCATTTTTACACATCACATTTTTTAACCCTTGAAACCTTAACAAAACCAAGTGATCAAATGTTACACCAGCATTTTCTGATTGGCAAACTTAAGAAACATATTCCATACTTCTAAATATACACTTTCTTCATACCATAATTTTTCTTTAATGGTACAATATGCATGTTTAATAACCTCAAACAACTTTAGTTTCTCTCTTTATCTTACAGGAGGACATAAGTAGGTAAACTTAGATTTGTTTGATTTGTAAATGCTTACCTTTTTTAAGGCCAATTAAGGCAACGGCACCCCACTCCAGTACTCTTGCCTGGAAAATCACATGGACGGAGGAGCCTGGTAGGCTGCAGTCCATGGGGTCGCTAAGTGTCGGACACGACTGAGCATCTTCATTTTCACTTTTCACTTTCATGCACTGAAGAAGGAAATGGCAGCCCACAGTATTCTTGCCTGGAGAATCCCAGGGATGGGGGAGCCTGGTGGGCTGCCGTCTATGGGGTCGCACACAGTCGGACACGACTGAAGTGACTTAGCAGCAGCAGCAGCAGCAATGAGGTCCTTTACAAATTAACCTCAGCAACATTTTTCAGAGATAAAAATACATATCTAAGCATACAAACATCCAGACTGAGATCTCATTGTTTCATCTTTTTACATTTCATAAATTAGTCATTGCAATTAAAGTTATCAGTTTATAAGTAACTTCCATAATAACCAAATTCACACACTCAGTTTTTAAAGGCTCTCTCTTTTTTCTCTTTTTCAGAGATAAAAATACATATCTAAGCATACAAACATCCAGACTGAGATCTCATTGTTTCATCTTTTTACATTTCATAAATTAGTCATTGCAATTAAAGTTATCAGTTTATAAGTAACTTCCATAATAACCAAATTCACACACTCAGTTTTTAAAGGCTCTCTCTTTTTTCTCTTGACTTGAAGTTTTACAGTTAACTGAAGGCTGAAGTCCCAGGCAAATGTACTGTGTTTGTATTTGAAGAACATGATAAGAGTTAACTTTAAATGTTCTGTTAAATATATATTTGTTTTCTTAGGGTCTGAAAAAAATGCTTTATTAAGCAAGCTTTCTCTAACTGCATATACAAAAAGAACAGATCTTTGGAATTTCAAGAGAGTTTCATCTTAACCAATTTTTTGCAGAGTCGAAAGAATACTGTTGCCATACACTGTCCAAAAGAAAAAAAAAATTTCTTTTCAGTCATAATTTTATGACCAAATTTTTTCTTAATGAACTGAACCTGAATATCCTATTTCATTAAGGCAGCAAGAGCACCAATCAAACAAATGGAGTACACACTCACAGATTAAATGACAGATCTGTCACAAACCCTCTCAAAAGGTGACCGATATGGAGTCCCAAACAAACACTTCCTCAAAACAAATGGTCCTCAGTGGTAGTCAAACAGGAAAAACAATCGGCAAGAATGCCCAAATAGCACTTCATGCTCACAAACGGTCTTCAGTGGTGGACAGACATCAGAATAAACTGACAAAAATGCCCAAATATCAGTCAGTGCTCAGAACAATCCTCAAGAACAAATACACATCAGAACCAATTGGCAAAATATTCAAATCGCACCTCATGTCCCAAATAGTTCTTACATCAGACACACTTCAGAACCAAGAACATGAATGCCCAAATAGCACTAGGGCTCACAAATGGTCCTCAATGGCAGTTGGACGTCAAACCAATTGGCAAGAATGCCCAAATAGTACTCAGTTCAGTTCAGTTCAGATCACTCAGTCGTGTCAGACTCTTTGTGACCCCATAAATCGCAGCACGCCAGGCCTCCCTATCCATCACCAACTCCTGGAGTTCATTAAGACTCACGTTGATTGAGTTGGTGATGCCATTCAGCCATCTCATTCTCTGTCGTCCCCTTCTCCTCCTGCCCCCAATCCCTCCCAGCATCAGAGTCTTTTCCAATGAGTCAACTCTTCACAAGAGGTGGCCAAATACTGGAGTTTCAGCTTTAGCATCATTCCTTCCAAAGAACACCCAGTACTGATCTCCTTTAGAATGGACTAGTTAGACCCCATTGCAGGCCAAGGGACTCTCAAGAGTCTTCTCCAACACCACAGTTCAAAAGCATCAATTCTTTGGCTCTCAGCTTTCTTCACAGTCCAACTTTCACATCCATACATGACCACTGGAAAGACCATAGCCTTGACTAGATGGACCTTTGTTGGCAAAGTAATGTCTCTGCTTTTGAATATGCTATCTAGCTTGGTCATAACTTTTCTTCCAAGGAGTAAGCGTCTATCAATTTCATGGCTGCAGTCACCATCTGCAGTGATTTTGGAGCCCCAAAAAATAGTCTGACACTGTTTCCACTGTTTCCCCATCTATCTCCCATGAAGTGATGGGACCAGATGCCATGATCTTCATTTTCTGAATGTTGAGCTTTAAGCAAACTTTTTTACTCTCCTCTTTCACTTTCATCAAGAGGCTTTTGAGTTCCTCTTCAATTTCTGCCATAAGGGTGGTGTCATCTGCATATCTGAGGCTATTGATATTTCTCCTGGCAATCTTGATTCCAGCTTGTGTTTCTTCCAGTCCAGCATTTCTCATGATGTACTCTGCATATAAGCTAAATAAGCAGGGTGACAATATACAGCCTTGACATACTCCTTTTCCTATTTGGAACCAGTCTGTTGTTTCATGTCCAGTTCTAAGTGTTGCTTCCTGATCTGCATATAGGTTTCTCAAGAGGTAGGTCAGATGGTCTGGTATTCCCATCTCTCTCAGAATTTTCCACAGTATATTGTGATCCACATAGTCAAAGGCTTTGGCATAGTCAAAAAAGCAGAAATAGATGTTTTTCTGGAANGCAGGTCAGGTGGTCTGGTATTCCCATCTCTTTCAGAATTTTCCACAGTTTATTGTGATCCACACAGTCAAAGGCTTTGGCATAGTCAATAAAGTAGAAATAGATGTTTTTCTGGAACTCTCTTGCTTTTTCTATGATCCAGTGGATGTTGGCAATTTGATCTCTGGTTCCTCTGCCTTTTCTAAAACCAGCTTGAACATCAGGAAGTTCATGGTTCATGTATTGCTGAAGCCTGGCTTGGAGAATTTTGAGCATTACTTTACTAGCATGTGAGATAAGTGCAATTGTGTGGTAGTTTGAGCATTCTTTGGCATTGCCTTTCTTTGGGATTGGAATGAAAGCTGACCTTTTCCAGTCCTGTGGCCACTGCTGAGTTTTCGAAATTTGCTGGCATATTGAGTGCAGCACTTTCACAGCATCTAGGTATTGAGATTTAAAAATGACACCTTTTAGGCTGCAGTAAGAACTAGGCACAATCCATTTGTGAGAAGGAGAGGTTTTCAACGCCATTTACTTAACAATATTTACTTTTTCCAACATCTACCTTGGATTGTAAAAGGGTCTCAGTAGCAAGTGATGGCCATCCTGAGAAAATGTAAAGATGTTCCAAATCAAGAGCTCACAATAAGTTTCTTGCCAACCCTAGAGACAGTGGGCACCAGAGATCTTTTAGGGGTGGTGAAAATGTCCCGAAATTGGATTGTGGTTAATGATTGCACAACACTGTAAATTTACTAAAAATCACTGAACCAGACACTTAAAACAGGTGAATTTTTGGTATGAAAATTAAACATTAATATAGCTATTTAAAAATCATATTCATTGAAGAGCTAGCTACACGTGCCTGTAGTTAGTCACTAAGTCGTGTCCGACTCTTTGGGACCCCATGGAGTGTAGGCTTCTCTGTCCATGGGATTCTCCAGGCAAGAATGCTGGAGTGGATTGACATTTCCTTCTCCAATATGTGCCTAACCCTGTGCTAAGCACTGTGGGGTACCATTGGGTCTGAGATGCACTGTAGGAAATGGGGCAGTAGGAGTTGAAGTAGGAAGGGATGCTCAGAGATGGACCTGGCCAAGGACAGATTTTGGTGAGTGACAAGGAAAATGGCAGAATGAATTGTAAGATGGAAGGGAAGGAGGGAGACATGGCTTGGTGCTGGAAGACAGTCAGGGTATGCAGAGGATGGAACCATATTGCGGAGGGCATAGCAGAAGAGCTTAGATTTAAGGGGTTAGGTATTTTGTGCTTGTTTTGGTTTTGCTTGTTTCTCATATTTATTTATTTGTGTAGCCATGCCTGGTCTAAGTTGCAGCACACAGGGTCTTTGGTTGTGGCATTCGGGCATCTGGTTCCCTGAGCAGGGATGGAACCTGGGTCCCCTGCATGGGGTACTCAGTGTCTTAGCCACTGAACCACCAGGGAAGTGCTTAACGTATGCTGAAGTTGTAACTGGGTGGATTTCTATTGGCAAAATGAGAAATTATCATAAAATTCCCTCTTGGGGTCTGTGACTTCGATTTACATGACACCTGGTTGAACAGAGGAGCATAACTTGTAACTTCACAGTCCACACAAGCCAGACTTACTCTCACATAACACAAGGGGACTTGAAGCGTTGTTTTTTTTTTTCCAATAAATATATAAATCTGTATTAAAATAGTAAAGCATGATAATCAGTTGATCACTAGTTACTAAGTACCCCAGGTGACATGTCAGCCATTCTTAGCTCTTGCAACCAAGCTTCAATCCATATTACTGTTCAGGGGAAAAACTGGTTCTGTGACTTTCCCTCCACCAGCTTAACAAACAGTCATGAGGGAAAGGTCACGGCACTTTTCAGTGATGGAAAACTTTTCCAGTTCTGTGTAAGAATTCCTGGGAAACCTGAATTCTTAGCTCACTTTTATCTTAAATCATTTCCCCAGAAAACAGACTCCTGCATGGAGATTAACTGAAGCAGGTGTCGAGTTAAAAAATATTCACAACCTAAAAGTTGAGCCGTGTTTTATTCGGCAGGAATTTTTAGAACTTCAAGCCTGGGAAGCAGCATCTCGAGTAACCCCGAGAGAACTGCTCCGAGGAGGCGAAGGGAGGAGCTGGGTTTCAGAGTTTATAACAAAGACAGCGTAGTGTGAATGTCAAAAGATACTTGTTAATTAAAGAAAATCAGATATCTCAAGTTAAGAAATTTAGGCCTTTTCCGACTATGGGCTTCCCAGGTGGCTCAGCAGTAAAGAATCTTCCTGCCAATCAGGAGACCAGGGTTCAATCCCTGGGTTGGAAAGGTCCCCTGGGGAAGGAAATGGCAACCCACAATAGTTATCTTGCTGGGAAATCTCGTGGACAGAGGAGCTTGGAGGTCTACAGTCCACGTGGTTGCAGAGTCAGACACGACTGAACGATTAAACAGCATGCATGGGAAGATGCAAAAGTCTGGAATCACTGAAATCATTCCTTTGATATGCACCTCAGCTATCTGGGGCCAGTATCTTCTCTGAAGAGACCTGACCTTTGAAACTTACAATCTTCTTAAACATGCCTCCTCCGTAGGATGAGTTATAGAACTTTATCTTAGATCAAGTACTCTTGGACAGGAAGGGCCCAAGCTCCTAAACACCAGGAATGCCTGGGAGGAGTCAGAGGAGGGAACAACCTTAGGACCCACTGTTACTGATGCAAGCATCTGTACAAACCCAAAGCCCTGGTAGAAGAAAGGGCTTCGTCTTGGCCGGGGCCTCAGAGGGGACTCTCAGATCAGAGACTTTTCTCCACTCTACTTGTTTGCTGAAGATAACCCTTCGGTGCAGGGGGATTTAAAGAGCTGTTCTGCTGGGGTTGTTTTGGTGTGAAGCAGGGATAAACACTGGGTCAAACGAGATCGTCCTTCCTCAGAGACACCCGGTTACCTAAGCAGTGGTGAGAAACAGAGGATCCCTCTAGACTTCCTGATAACAGTGATTCTGCAGCCTCTCCTGATGTAACTTATCTCTGGCGGCTCACAACATTCCCTGGCCTTAAAGGGCGTGTGCTCCCAAGATCATCCTCACCCAGAAGAGAGAAGAACACCCCTGCCCACCGCCAGATCCACATTTCCTAGGGGACAGCAGGCGAGTTTTGGACAGGATAGCAGAGTCTACAGAGGGAAGGTGGTATTTCAGGGATGGTCCAGGACTGAGGTTAGGAAACAGAAGTTCTGGTTAATCTTTCGAATAGGTTCTTTTTATCATTCATTTTTCTTTATCTATGTACTGGGGGCTGGGTCATCATTGCTTTCTCTAGTTGTGGCGAATGGGGGCTACTCTCTAGTTCCAGCGTGCAGGTTTCTCATTGCAGTGGCTTCCCACAGGCTCTAGGTGCGCAGGCTTCAGAAGTTGTGGTCCGTAGGTTTAGTTGCCCACAGCATGAAGCATCTTCCCGACCAGGGATTGAACCTGTGTCCCCTTAGCCCATTTTAGAAATCGGGTTATTGGGCTTTTTTTTTTTTTTTTTGCTATTGTAGTTCCTTATATATTTGAGAAATTAATTTCCAAGTTTCTAAAACCAGTTTTAATATGTGGTGGTGTGGGTGAGTTCTCACACAACCAAGCAGTCCTTTGACACAAGCTGGGTGTCCTGTAACTCAGCTCAATTCTGACACTATCTACCTGGAGAAAGCATTAGACCCCAAAGGTTGAGGGCTCAATCCTACAAGACTGCCCACCCCCAACTTCAGACAAAATCACACCAAAGTCACCACCTGATTGGATCAGAGTTCCCGGTACCAACTCCTGGGGTTCCATTAATTTGCTAGAGTGGCTTGCAGAACTCAGAGAAATATTTTACTTACTAGATTACCAGTGTATTATAAAAGGATATAACTCAGGAACAGGCAGATGGAAAAGATGCCTAGGGCAAGGTATGGGGAAAGGGTGTGGAGTTTCCATGCCTTCCTGGAGTTCAGCCACTCTCCCTGAATCTACAGGTGTTTGCCAACCCAGAAGCCCTCTAACCCTCATACTTTGGGGGTTTTATGGAGGTTTCATTACATGGGCAAGATTGATTAAATCGTTGGCCCCCGGTGGCTGAATTCAGTGTCATTCCCCTCCTCCCCAGAATGTGGGGGTGGGACTGAAATTTCCAAACCTCTAATCACATGCTCAGCTCTGCTGGCACCCAGCCCCCATCTTTAGGTTCTTTCCACGTCATCTCATTAAGTTAAAGCCAGTTGTGGTGAAAAGTGAAGACATCACGCTTCACTTTTATGGCTCTGAGTGTTTCAGGAACTGAGATCAAGAAACCAAGTATTATAACAAAAGCTGCTCCCATTGCTCTTCTCACTGAAAGAATTTCGAGGGTTTTAGCTCCATGCCAGAAATGAACAAAGGTCAAACACATTATAAATCACAATATCACAACCTGTTATCAGGTATACGGCTTACAAATGTTTTCTCCCATTCCGTAGGTTGCTGTTTACTCTTTCCATTGTATTCATTGCCGTGCAGAAGCTGTTTCGTTTGGTGTAGTCCCACTCGTCCATTTTTACTTTTGTGAAATCATTGCCAGTACAGAGGTCTTAAAGGGTTTCTCCTGTATTCTTGTCTAGTAGGTTTACAGTTTCAGGTCTTATGTTTAGGTTTTTCACCCACTTGAGTTGATTATTGTGTATGGTGTAAGATGAGGCCAACAGGTATATGGATAGATGCTCAGCATCAGGGAATTGCAGCTCAAAGCCACAATGTGATATCATCTCACATCTGTTGAAATGGATTTTATTGAAAAAACCAAAAGACAGCATGTGTTGGTGAGGTTGTGGGGAAACTGGAACCCTTGCACACTGGTGCAGTTGCTATGGAAAATAATATGAAGATACTTCAAAAAACTGCAAGTATCAAATGATCCTGCAATCCCACTTGTGGGTATTTATCCTGTAGAACATTAATAAACAGAGACCAGAAGAGGGCGCTCTCATACCCTTGAGGATAGCTGAGCCAAACAGGAAGACTTTCTTGGCAAGGACCCAGCCAATGAAAAGTCACAGGGACTCTGTTTACTACAGCTCTCCTTACTTCACAGTTTTGTTTTTTTCCTCCCTAGAAAGATGGTCTCCTTCTCTTGCTGTGTGGGAACTTGCACATGGGTCACCCTGGTTATGGACCCCAACTGCAATTCTATGCTGATCCCAAGTTAGCTCATTTTTGCTGGAGAAATATCTGGCGTTTGTTTCAGGTCAGCAATCCAAAAGAGTTACTGTTCAGGATCTCAAAGAGATATTAGCAGATTCATTACACCGCAACAGTCAAAGGCTCAAAAGTGCAAGCAACCCAATTATATATTATTATAGTCTATTATTATCTAATGTATGCATGCACCAGTGCTCAGTCACTTCAGTCCTGTCTGACTCTTTGCAACCATATGGACTATAGCCGGTTGAGCCCCTCTGAACATGGGGTTCTCCAGGCAAGAATACTGGAATGGGTTGCCATCCCCTGCTCTAGGGGATCTTCCTGACCCAGGGATCGAACCCTCATCTCCTCTGTCTCCTACACTGCAGGACAATTCTTTACCACTGAGCGACCTGGGAAGCCCTAATCCAGTGTGTGTGTGTGTGTGTGTGTGTGTGTGTGTGTGTGTGTAAATATTTTTTTATAATATTTATAAGCCTCTTAAAGGCAAATTTATTTATATGCAGCTTGGACAGTAATTAACACACTATGACATTTTGTCCATGCTATATGAGAAATTATCTTTGAAAAAAAAAAAAAGATATTGGAACTTCCCTGGCAGTCCAATGGTTAAAACTCCAAGCTTCCAATGCAGGGCCCTCAGATTCCATCCCTGGTTGGCGAACTAAGATCCCACATGCCGTGTAACATTGCCAAATTAAAAACTGAATCAATAAAATATTCAAAACTTTCCTTGAACTTACCTTTCTCTCATGCCCTTCTTAATCTTCCATTTTTCCTTGTGTGCTCATTGGCCACAGGGCTTTAAGCAACCAGGGAAAGCTTATGGCCAGTTGCCATAACAACAAAGAAATGACCACTGGAGGATCCCAAAAAGAGAAGGTCCTTGACTGTATTCCTGGAAAACTGATGAGTCAGTCCCCAACAGTGCTGTCGTTTTTGAAAACTGTTTAAATTTATCATATGAATTATCTCTGTGCTTTTTAAAACCAGTTTTCCTCACAGTGGCCTTTTCTTGCTGTACTTTAAAAGTCAGAACTATAAGCATCGTGTCCTTTATAATCTACTGAACTTTAAGCACTTAAAGTGTTATAAGTCAGAGGTAAGAATATTTTATGCCCGTCGTGCTTTGTATCCCACTCCAAAATGTGTGACATTGGCATAATGGTCATTTTGAGCTGACGGCAATTGAGAAAAAGGACAACCAGGATGAGCAATCTGCATCCCTATCCCCCCCACCACCATCTGCATGAAAACAGAACAGAAATTCTCATGTGAAGGTGAACCCCAACCTCCACCATCTGCATCAAAGCAGAACAGAAATCCCCATGTGAAGGCGAACTGCCCCTCTCAACCTCCCGAACCAGGAACGGGAAGAGATAAGATGGCACCATGGAAAGGTCAGCAGTAACAAACCTCGCTAAGCACCCGTATCTTCCATTACTCTCCCCATGTTTTCACTGTCCCACACTTTGCTGTCCCCAGAAACGTGAAGTCCTTTTCCCATGTCTTCTTGATCTCAAGTCACTCCAGCCTGCAGCGGCTTGAAGCAGCATTTTAATTTTTGACCAGAGATGGAATGAGGTCTCAGAGTGAGAGCGCTGACCAAGGGGCCAATGACAAGGCCCCTGGCCCGTCAGCTTTGTGGAAATGAATTCCCACAATGCAACGGAAAGCAGTGAAATAAGTCAAGTGTTTATTAGGAGGAACAAGAGTGCCTGTGAGCAGGCACGGGGGGCAGAGGCAGAGAGTCATGCCCTCGTGGTACTTTGAGTCTCTTACATGGGGCGTTTCTTCTGGGTTTCCTCTGCCCAGTCACCTTGCTTTGCCTTGTTCTGAGTCTGTGTTTGGTTTAGCTCAGGGTCCTCCCATCTGGGCTTGCATCTCTTAGCCAAGATGGATTCCAGGGGAGAGGCCTATGGGTAAGTTGACGTCAGCACTCTCTTTTTGACCTCCATGTAGCCTTTCTGTACAAGTGTAGTCAGGAAGCTCTCCTTGACCTTGAGAATGAAGAACATGTGGTCTCTATCTCTTATCTGGGCAGGGCTCAGCCTCTCCTCATATCCTCCTACTATTGTCTTCATCTTGGAGTGTCTGTCCACAGGGGACGAACTCCAGCTGAAAACCTCTGCTACGGGTGACTTTCCTCCTCTGGATCAGTATGTGCTTTGTAATCCCAGGCAGTGGTTCGATCTGTTCCAGTGTCAACTGCCATATGCTCTGCTTCAAGTGGAGAGCTAGGCTTTCATGAATTCTTTGTACATAAGTCTTCGTTACCAATATTTTATCAGATGCTTTCAATTTCTCTTGCTGATGCGTTA
This sequence comes from Cephalophus harveyi, assembly GCA_006410635.1. Taxonomy (NCBI): domain Eukaryota; kingdom Metazoa; phylum Chordata; class Mammalia; order Artiodactyla; family Bovidae; genus Cephalophus; species Cephalophus harveyi. The sequence goes on along the minus strand of SJYT01073553.1, from coordinate 199,570 downwards.
TCTTGGCTGGTGTTACAGAAAAATAGTAGAAGTATTATTTCCTTACTGGGAACCTTCTTAACTTCACTCTTGTTAATCCTTCTTTTATCAATCTTTTATTTTAGGGCCCAGCCAATGAACCTAAGGTATAGAGGGAAAAATAATTTTCTTCCTCTTCTACAGTTGCTAACTTTTTTTAGAGAACTGTTAACCAGTCCTTTAGTTTCCTCTCTATTCCTCTTTTGGAGCGTCTCCGGTTGTGAAATGTTTTTCATGAAGATTCAGGGATTTTTCCTCCCCCTCCCACCCCCGAGCAATGACCTTGGTTCTGCAAATGTTTTAAGATTTCAATTTATCAGTCTTTTGCAAGACTGACAAGTGTCATGGAACCGAAGTTCATGTGCTCATTGCATGGTGAGGCCAAACAATTTGAAAGGGCACAGTTTGGAGCAGAGAGAGGTTTCCTGAATGGCCAAGCAAGGAGAATGAGTGGCTCATGTTCAAAAAATCTCAAACCCCTCAATGGTTTTCAGCGAAATGTTTTTATAGGCTTAGGGTGTGGGCTACAGGATGTGTGACTTTCTTCTCTTTGGTTGATTGTGAAATAAAAGAAATGTTCCAGGACTCGGCCGGAAGTTACCATCCTCCACGTGGGTGGAGACCTTAGTTCTTTCAGAAGAACTCAAAGGTATTGGTCTGTGTGTCCCTTGAGGAGGAGCCTGGACCCTGATTTAATCACTGCATTATTGTTTCTTGATTGTTCCGCCTTTGTTTCCAAATTCCTTCACTTCCTTGATTCAGTTCAGTTCAGTTCAACCATGTCTGACTCTTTGGGACCCCATGGACTACAGCACGCTAAGCCTCCCTGTCCACCACGAACTCCTGGAGCTTGCTCAGACTCACGTCCATTGAGTCAGTGATGCCATCCAACTATCTCATTCTCTGTTGTCCCCTTCTCCCACCTTCAATCTTTCCCAGCATCAGGATCTCTTCCAATGAGTCAGTTCTTCACATCAGGTGGCCAAAGTATTGGAGTTTCAGCTTCAGCATCAGTCCTTCCAATGAATATTCAGGACTGATTTCCTTTAGGATGGACTGGTTGGATCTCCTTGCTGTCCAAGAGACTCTCAAGAGCCTTCTCCAACACCACAGTCCAAAAGCATCAATTCTTCGGCGCTCAGCTTTCTTTATGGTCCAACTCTCACATCCATACATGATTACTGAAAAAATCATAGCCTTGACTAGACAGACCTTTGTTGACAAAGTAATGTCTCTGCTTTTTAATATGCTGTCTAGGTGTGTCATAACTTTCCTTCCAAGGAGTAAGCGTCTTTTAATTTCATGGCTGCAGTCACCATCTGCAGTGATTTTGGAGCCCCCCAAAATAAAGTCTGTCACTGTTTCCACTGTCCCCCATCTACCTCCTTGATCAGCAGGGGCTTGAATTTGCCTTCAGGAACTCTGGGAAGTTCTAGGAGGCTGAAGAAACCTTTCCCTACAAACACAGAAAGGATTTATACCCAGGAGGACTCCACAGATTCTTGCCCCCTTTCATTAGTCTTGCACACATTTCATTTCATTTCAGTTCAGTTCAGTTGCTCAGTCGTGTCCGACTCTTTGCGACCCCATGAATCACAGCACGCCAGGCCTCCCTGTCCATCACCAACTCCCGGTCCCGGAGTTTACTCAGACTCACGTCCATCGAGTTACTATGTGCTAAAACTGAGGCTTTATACCAAATCAAACTCTCAGGCACAGGGCTGCTGTGTACCTCCCAGTTCACTTTAAGCACAAACTTGAACAGGCAGACCCTTGAAGTGGGCAGAGACCTGCTGGTGAGACCTAAAGCCCTTGAGCCCGGCAGCCCTGCGGCATGCACGGATCTCCTGTGCTCCGCTGGAGGGCGCTGCTGCCTGAGCCCTGGGCTTCACCTGTGCTGAGATAAAGAGGATCCTCTCAGTGTAACTTGGTACCTGCTGCTACTGCTGCTAAATCGCTTCAGTTGTGTCCGACCCCATAGACGGCAGCCCACCAGGCTCCCCCATCCCTGGGATTCTCCAGGCAATAACACTGAAGTGAGTTGCCATTTCCTTCTCCAATGCATGAAAGTGAAAAGTGAAAGTGAAGTCGCTCAGTCATGTCCGACTCTTCACGACCCCATGGACTGCAGCCTACCAGGCTCCTCCATCCATGGGATTTTCCAGACAAGAGTACTGGATTGGGTTGCCATTGCCTTCTCCAACTTGGTATCACATGTGATGAAAAACCAACATCTACTGAGAGCTTATCCTGTGGGATCGTATCACATCCCAAGCATGTGTCAATTAATGTAACTCTCCAAGTCCCATTATTTGAGATAGAAACCGTTAGCACCCTGGGATTACAGGTGAGGAAACTAAGGAACAGAGAGCCATGGGTGCTGGCCAATAGCAGAGACCGTGTGAACTAGGAAGTCTAGCCCCAGAGGCTTCCATACTGTACCATCTCCACCCAGGTGCTAAGCTAAATCCTTGTCGAATCAACAAATGCCTTTCCTTGCCCAGAAGTTTAGTTGTTTCTTTTATAAAATCAGATTTGATAGTATTTTTCTTTATAGAATCTTGACCGTGGTGTCATGCTTAGACAATATAAATCCCTAAACAGATTAATTCCTCAGGTTGTTTTAACTTTCAGGTTTCCAAAACATAATATCTCTACATAGCAACATGGTCATCACTTCCTAATACTTTCTCAGTGATGTAGCCAAGCATCATTATACACATCAGAAAACCAATTAATTAAACAACTTAAGCAGGAGAATTTTATCACATAAAACACAGCTTTGACATTTCAAATAAAGTCTATCCAAAATCAACACTCTCAAAATTAGAAAGGTTGATTTGCTGCATTTACTCTCATTTCCCTAGTCTGCCTGAGCCAGGCCATGATGGTACATCACCCGGGGCTCATGTTTTAAGAATGACAGGCTGCTGGTAATTAACAGAAAAGCCGGGTAGCCTCTAACATCTGTCTGAAAGACTGTTGACAGATGAACAATGGGTATAAAAGACCTAGCGTCTTGTGTAGAATTGTTTATCATGTTTGCAATTACCGTCGTTTTCAAAGGACCTTCAAACAAAAGGATCAATCACTTATCCATTGTGCCTTCTTCATGAAGCTGGCTGACCAGAAGATTCTTACGTCCACTGTTTAAAACACGATTATATTTTTTTCTGTCCTTTTTACATATTCTGTCATCCTCCTTGTAGATTTTTTTAGACAATTATGATAATTATTTTAATTTGTAGCCAGCTTTTTAGAGCCAATACACCCACTGAGGAAAAGGAAATGGCAATCCACTCCAGTGGCCTTGCCTAGAGAATCCTGTGGACAGAGGAGCCTGGAGGGCTGCTGTCCATAGCGTCGGACAGAGTCGGACACGACTGAAGCGACTTAGCATGCCTGCATGCGTTGGAGGAGGAAATGGCAATGCTCACCAGTATTCTTGCTTGGAGAATCCCAGGGACAGAGAAGCCTGGTGGACTGCTGTCTATAGGGTCACACAGAGTCAAACCCAACTGAAGCGACTTGGCACAGCAGCAGCCCACCCACTGAAGACTTTCATAGAGGTACCAGAAAGATCCTATGATCATGACGCCCCCCAAATATTAACTACTACCCTCCAGTGTTCTTGCCTGGAGAATCCCAGGGATGGCGGAGCCCAATGGGCTGCCATCTGTGGGGTCACACAGAGTCAGACACGACTGAAGCGACTTAGCAGCAGCAGCAGCAGCACCCCAATAGTATATTTGTGCCCTAGGGCTGTTATAACAAAGTGTCACAAACTGGGTGATCTTATTTTTAACATTTATTTATTTTGGCTGTGCCAGGTCTTAGTTGCAGCATGTGGGATCTTTTCATTGCGGTGCATGGACTCTAGTTGTGGTGCTTGGGCTCAGTAGTTGCATGGGCTCCAGAGCACGTGGGCTTCAGTAGTTGTGGGCTTAGTTGGCTTAGTTGGCTTAGTTGGCAACATGGGCTTAGTTGCTCCATGGCATGCAGGATCTTAACTCCCCGACCTGGTGGCTCAGCTGGTAAAGAATTCGCCTGCAATGTGGGAGACCTGGGTTCAATCCCTGGGTTAGGAAGATGCTCTGGAGAAGGGAATGACTCCCTACTCCAGTATTCTGGCCTGGAGAATTCCATGGACTGCATAGCCCATGAGGCTGCAAAGAGCAGGACACAACTGAGCGACTTTCACTTTCACCCTTCATTGCAAGGGGGACCACCAGGGAAGCCCTACAAACCGGGTGATTTAAAACGATAGAAATGTTTCCTATCACAGTTCCGGAAACTAGAAGTCTGATAACAGATGCCAGTGGAGCCAAGCCCCCCTGAAACCTGCTGGGAAGGGTCTTCCTTGCCTCTTCCTAACTTCCGGGGGCTGGCCTTCAAAGATTGCCACCCCTGGGCTTACAGCTGCCTCACTGCAGCCTCCGCCTCTGTCATTACATGATGTTCTCCTTGTGTGTTTGTGTTCAGAGATCTCTCTTCTTAAGGGTATTGGATTAGAGCCCATGCTAATGACCTTGTCTTATGTTAATTTTATCTGTAAAGATCCTATTAATATCTCCAGATAAGGTTACATACACACACAGAGTTAGGACTACATCGTATCTTTGTGGGGAACACAGTTCAGCCCATAACAGAGAGGCTACCTGCAAACACACCTCAGAGACAAACTACCTTCAAGGCTGGGACTTGAAAGAGCAGGAACTTTTCTGTTGGCCTTATTGACAGTAACTTTGTATTTAAAGCGATCTTCCCTGGTGGCTCAGAGGTTAAAGCGTCTGCCCGCAATGCATGAGTCCTGGATTTGATCCCTGGGTCAGGAAGATCCCCTGCAGAAGGAAATGGCACCCCACTCCAGTATTCTTGCCTGGAGAATCCCATGCACAGAGGAGCCTGGTGGGTCCACGGGATTCCTTGAAAAGAAAATGGCAACCCACTCCAGTATTCTTCCCTGGGAAATCCTATGGACAGAGGAGCCTGGTGGGCTACATCCATGAGGTCGCAAAAAAGTTGGACACGACTTCACAGCTATACAACAATAATAGCATGTATGTAAAAAAAGGCCTGTGCAATAATGGAAGTGGTTAGTAATGAAAGCATAGAAATAACTAAAGTTAGAGAGCTGAAGACAGGTGGGTGAATTCCCTGCTGTTCATGGAGAAGGGTGATTTGCTCCTATATTACTGCCCTCTGTATATGAAATATATATCATATATATGACTCACTCCCCTTGCTTTGATTCTGTGCTCAACTTAATTTGACCTCAACAGGAATTCCTCTCTAGAGAAAGAGCAGACAACACTGCAGCTGTTATTACTTAACACATCTGAGTTGGATTCACACATCAGTATTTTATGAGTTAAGTTACTGGGGCTCCATCCTAAGAAGTTGCTCAGCTACGAAGGTCCTGGGCCTGTAAAAGCAGAAACCCAGAGAGGTGGCAGCAGACAAGTGCAGCTCCCAAGGAACTGGATGAGTTGAATCAAGCTTCACTCAGCAATGACCCTTTGTGCTGACTCTCCCTTCAAGTTACATTACTTGTGTTCACAATCAATCTGATGATTAGGGTTAAACCGTGAAAGCTCATACTCTAGAAATGATCTGAATACAGCCTTATTAACCTTCCCTCCTATCAGAGAGCTGGCCATGGTTCATTTTGGCCTTTGGTTGGCTAAGTGCCAGATCTTTTGGAATCAGGGTTATGATTCCCAGGTTTGTGTTCAAACTTCGTATCATTTTGCCCAGAGTTCTGCGAATCTGGTGAAGTTCTAAGGGTGATGGAGAAATTGGAGAGTGTTCCTTTAAGGCGAGGTTCAAGGAGGAGACCCAGGTGTCTATTGTAGACGCAGCCCGAGGCTGCAGTCTGGGGCCCAATTAGCAGTGAGCTAATCCGGCTTTTTGTTTAGCTTAGCAACCGCCTGCGCCGTCCCGGGGGCCCGCCGAGGTCTCTTCGGGGGCCGTAGGCCCGGGTCTGAGTCCTCCGCCCGCGGTGGCACCGGCGGCTGCAGCAGTCGCCCCCCGTGGGCACCGGGACCCCTGCCCTCGGGGTCTCGCAGCAGCGCTGAGGCAGAGAAGGATCTGCTCAACGCAGAGGGCGGCCAACCCGGCGTCGGGGAAGGTCCGGCCGAGGAGTCGCGGGGCCGAGCGCCCGGAGGGTTTCTTCCGCGAGGAGAGATCATCAGAGGCCCCCCGGGGGTGCGCGACTAGAGGGGACCCCACGGGCCCCGCCGCGCTCCCCCTTTCCCCCGGGCCCAGGGCCGCTTTGTCCCGAGCCCTGCGGGCGGCGGTGGATGGAGCCCTGCAGCCCGACTCCGCGTGGACTTGAGGTTCGGGCCACAGCCAGGACGGCGTTTCTAGGGCCAGGACATGAAGGTCGCGGTGTTGGACCTTGGGTCTCTCTTTGCCAAAATCTTCAAGACCTCGACGGCGCCCCCTGCGGCCCCCTCGCCGGTTGCCTCCTCCAGCCCCTCGCGAGGCGCTGCTGCCGCGGGGGCCGCGGGTTCCCGCCCGGGCACCTCGCTCAGCGCGGCCCGGACTTTGACCGTCCTCCCGGCCCTGGCCCCCGACTCCCCGTCCGGCTCTCGGGGGCCCTCGTTCCTGCTGCAGCCGACGCCCGTCGCGCTCCATCCCCTGCTCGCCGCCCCCCACGCCCGAGTCTCCGTCGCCGGCCGCCCGGCAGAGGCTGTGGAGACTCCCGCTTCGCTGCCCAGTAGCCCGGGAGCAGCCAAAGTCCGGTCCTCGCCCCTGCCGGTGCCCTTGGCTCTGCCGCCCGCGCCCTCCAGCGGCGGCCGCAGCTCGGCGGGCTCCCCCGCCCACCTGGTGGTCGTGGCGCGGCCGCCCCCGGGCCCCGGCGCGGTCTGGGCTGCGTATCCGTCCGTCGGGGGCTCGGCGGGCAGCAGCAGCAGTGTGACCGTGAGCCCGCGGGACCCTCGCCCCCCCTGCCCTGGGGAGAGAGAGCCCAGCGCTCGGGTGCCCCCCGGGCCTGGCCCCAGGACCCTGTTCTTCACTTTGCCGGACATCGGCGAGGAGTGGGCCTCGGACGGCGACTCGGAGGACGGCCGGCGAGGGTGAGTAGCCCCACTGGGGCCAGGCAGGTCCTTCTGGGGACCCCACCCCTCCACCTGCCACAGCCACCTTGCCGGGCGCCCGATTACAGAACGGCGCTATTTGCCATTACTTCCACTAACTCCCCTGGATCACCCTCCTTGCACTTGTCTTGGGTCCTGATTCCTTGGCTTTCTGTTCTTTTCAATTACAGGCTGTGACAGGCTTGCGCTCAGCTTTCTGGGAAATAATCCTCTGGTGTTTACCATCAGAGAGGGAGAGACGAAACAGGGCTTGCAGGAAAGGAGGGCAACATTTTGTTTCTTTTCTCGCTGAAGCCTTCCCTTTTAGATCATTTCAGAGTCTGGTTTCCTTAAGGACTTAGGAGCCTTTGAGTCCTTCTGTCTGATGCAGGATTAACAGATGTGCAGGTAACCCAGTTCCTACACTGGCAGCTCTCATTTTAAGAAATGGGGAGACTCATGCCTCCCCCTTTGTCAAGGATCAGCCCCAATTCTCATCCCTTTAAGTGGGATTTTTTTTTTTTTTTTGGTACGAGACATGGAGTTAATTTATATATGCATAACATCATCTGACACAAATGGATTTGTTACATCTTGTATCCTAGAGCTCCTGCGTTCTTGCCACAGGGCCTTGAGATACTCCGGAAACACCGACTGACTTCATGGGGACCATCTCAATGGGAATTGGGAGACACTTCCCTCAACACACAAACTCACACACATTCCTCTTGTAAAATGTGGATTGCATAAGTCAGGCAAATTTTATTTTATTAATGAGCAGAAGATAGAGCTATTCTTAAGTGGGTATAAAGATGTTCAGCTTCTGAATTTCACAAAAGGATACAGTCAAGGGCAAATACAGTGAAATGGTCAAGCACAAACCAGGAAGTCCCGTTCCTGGATGCAGATTTCTTCATTGTAGTCTAGTGAAGGAAGAACGGTCAGGCCTGCCAGCAGAAAAGCTCTCCTCTGCCCACAGAAATGGACTGGAAAGCTTTGGCATTAAGACTGATTCTACGTCATTCAAAGTTCAAATAACTATTTTCACAAAGCCATGTGACACTCATCTCAGAGTTAAAATAAGCAGTTAAGTAGTAAGTTGTTTCTTTTCACTTAAGTTATTGTATTATGAAATGGATGAATTAACTGAGTTTTCCCCCTAAAGGAAAATCAGTTGCATTTGGGTGAGTGGCTAGAATCCCTGAAGGGAGGGCATGGCAACCCACTCCGGTGTCTTGCCTGGAGAATCCTCACAAACCGAAGAGTCTGCCAGGCTATAGTCCATAGGGTCGCAAAGAGTCGGACAGAAGCGACTGAGCATGCATGCCTGCAAGTGGCTAGAATACGTATGCCTAAGGAGTTAGACCTTTGTTATTGGCTACTGGTCCTTAACATTTATGCAATTAATGTTTTATGAGCAAACAGATACACACTGATCTTGAACTCCAGTCTTAGTCCTTTTTCCAGCAGGCACTGAAACAGTTAGGACCAGTGAAAGCACTAGTGTGGTTTTCTTTCTTGAACATTTTAGTCTATGTTAGCATTGTCCAAAAATGCTCGATGGATACTTTTTTGAATAACACTGTATTTGGCACTATTTACAGTATGCTAATCTGCATTAGCAGAGATATCCAATTGTCCTGAAAGGGCAGACACTGAATTTTATAAAATTGCTTTGAGGAATAATAGGCACAGATACGTATGTTCAAGGATCTTCCTATTTATGCTTGTTTGTTCTCTCTGTGGAACACCCTACAACACTTTTGAGTACATTAGTTGTTTATTTTTTTCTTTTGCATATACAGTCATATTTCCTTCCTTTCATATCTCATTTCTTTTTTTAATCATGAAATTTACAAAGAGACAAGGGGGAAGAAAGAAAGAGAAAATTTTCTTTCGATCTTACAGATCTTTTGCTTCTTGAAATGTATTTTTTCCCTCCTGGACATCTGGGTTGACTATAACACTGAATAAGAAAACATCCTTCAACAATGGATTTAAACTGCACAACAATTTTCACCTTATCTATTTGTTTTCAGATAGCTGCTGTTAATCATTAGCCTGCTTAACTAGTAATAAAACCATAATTTGGTTTTCTCAAGCCAGGTGTGTGAAGAGTGGAAGGTGGTTAAGGTAGGAATAAGAGAGGGAAGAGGGGGAAAGGCATAACTAAAGAGAATGTAGATACATGTCAAACAAAGGTAAGAAAATCTTAAGAAACAGTTAATCTAATTTTAAGACCACCACTCATTTACAAAGAAAAGCCCTCATTCACAATTTATATATTTTGGAAGATCTATGCATTTTACCTTTGACCTGGTTCTGTTCTTGGCCTTTAGTAAAATTAAAAATACTGAAACTAATTTCAGTGAGGACATATGCAAACTTTTTTAGTTCAGAGCCTTTTTCTTTTTCACTAAGGTGCTGTGCAATAGCATAAGTTTTGATCTCTGATTCATAGATTAAATGAATGACTAGCCCACAGAAGAGGGGTTCGCTCTTTCCAGTGACACGTTTAAACCAGAGGCAGAGGTACTGAGTTGCCTCCTTTACCCCATTCTCCCACACCCCCCTGTGTGTGAGCCAGCACTTGTCAACTTCACCTTCATTTCCCTGTGTCTTGCATATATACATTGTCCCTCCTTCACACTGATTTCCCGTCTCCCCATCCCTCATTACTACCTCCTTTTGCATTTCTGGTTTGATCTATACAGTTATCACCTTGTTAAAGGACTTATTCTTTCTTTATCTGCAAATAGAAGAACTTCTATCAGTAGATAAGATAGGCAGATAGAGAACTGTTGTTTGTGAAGATTGGTAGAGTTAAACTTCATGTGGTTGGACTCTTTGCGACCCCGTGGACTGTAGCCTACCAGGCTTCTCTGTCCGTGGGATTCTCCAGGCAAGAATACTGGAGTGGGTTACCATTTCCTTCTCCAGGGGATCTTCTCGACCCAGGGATCGAACCTGGGTCTGTGGCTAGAAAGTATTTCTATCTTTTTAAAGTTATTGCTGATAATATACAGTCATTGCTTTTGTGAGTGGTTGAGTTCCCTTGTTAAAAGTCTTGTAGGTGTGGAAATAACACAATAGCTGCCTGCAGGACTTGTGAACTTGACTGCCAATGAAAAATAATGCAGGGACTCCATGTGAGTCCAGAGCTGGGGTGACTCTTCAGGATTCAGGCAGGAATCGAGTGAGTTGAATTCCAATCTCAAACCATTTGCTCACTGTGTCATTCTGGGCAAGCTCTTCAGTTTCCACCTTGATAAAATGGAGAGAATAATGGTGCTTTTCTCATACAGATGTTCCAAAAATTCATTGAAATAATATTTTAAGTGCCTAACATAGAGAAATGTGTATAACCCTGGAGGCTCAGATAGTAAAGAATCCTCCTGCAATGTGGGAGACCTGGGTTGGATCCCTGGGTTGCAGAGATCCCCTGGAGGAGGGCATGACAACCTACTGCAGTATTCTTGCCTGGAGAATTCCATGGACAGAGGAGTCTGGCGGGCTATACTCCATGGGGTTGCAAAGAATCAGACACGACTGAGTGACTAAGCGCATCTGATTCTTATCAACTTCTTGGCACAGAAATGAAAATAGAAAAGTATGTTTCATTGAAGAATACATTCCAGGAGAAGAAAAGAGTGACAAAAGTTCATTTATATTTATCAGCTTGACTGTAATAAATGGAATCTTTTAGTGCAGTTATTAGGCAGAACAAATAAAAGTATACTCTAATCTTTCATCATTTTCCCTGCAAAACTTACAGAAGATACAGGCTACTTTAATTAGTATTACTACTGATTGCTGTACAGTATCTAGGAGAAAATGTATTTGCCACCCAGGGATCAAACTTTTAATTTTTAGAGACACTGCAGAGTAACCAGTAGCCTCACAAATCAAATCATACCTGGCCAAGACTTCATATAGCCCTTGACATTCCTACTCAATGATGTGTTCTTTATATGTACATCATATCTTTTTTAAACTATAAACTCTTTGTCCTGTGACATTTAAGACAGCACACATCCACAAAAGGCATTTAATAACTATTTATTAAATGAATAAATGAAAATATTTTCATTACAAGATCCACTTTCGTATGTTCCTAATCTTGTAAAAAATCCAGAGGAAATTTAAATGTACTTATGTAGTTTTTTACTATGTATTTATTTATGGCTGTGCTGTGTCTTTGTTGCTGCTCAGGCTTTTCTCTAGTTGCGGGGAGCATGGGCTTCTCATTGCAGGGGCTTCTCTTGTTGCAGAGCAGGGGGCTCTAGGCACACAGGCTTCAGTGGTTGCGGCATTTAGGCTCAGTAGTTGTGGCCCGCGGGCTTAGTTGCCCGTGGCATGTGGGATTTGCCCGAACCAGAGATTGAACCAGTGTCCCCTGTATTGCAAAGCGGATTCTTAACCACTAGAGAGCCAAGGAAGCCCTCTTTAAAAAAAGAAAAGTATTTGACTGCGCCGGGTCTTACTTGTGACACGTCGGAGCAGCATCTTTGTTGTGGCATGCAGGATCTGGTTCCCTGACCAGGGATGGAACGCAGGCCCTCTGTGTTGGGAGCTTGGAGTCTGAGCCACTGGACCACCAGGGAAGTCCCTAAATGTCCTTCTTTAAGAATAATTGTCTCGGGCCTCTCTGTTCCCTTGTCTTGAGTTTTCCCAGAGTTGGTAATGCTTTCTGCTGGGACTTTGCATTCCCACAGGGATGAATGGTGCGCTCAGTAGACAATTGTCATTTGACTATTACTTTCTATTACAGTCAGATGACCATAAATTTCATTAAAAAATAGTAATGAACCTGACTTGGGCATTCATGCCTCGCATTTGCTTAAACTCAAGAAAAGAATTTTGTTCTTAATGTCTTAAACAGTAGGTTTTTAAGCTTTAAATTATCTTCTTTATTACTTTGAAGGCTCAAAAACTAAACTTGAGCTATTATGTTCTTCTGCTGTGTATTTAAAAGACACATATTGAATGTTTTCTAACGTAATAGCTAATGTAATGTAATAGCTAATGTGTGTAACACTTGGTTATTAGCAGTTACCGGTTGCCATTTCATGATAAGTATAGAAAGTAAGAACAAATTCCTGGTGGTCCAGGACTCTGCTTCCAGTGAAGGAAGGGGGCATTAGTTTGATTCTTGGTCAGGGAACTAAGATCCTGAATGCCATGGGGTATGGCAAAAAAAAAATTATAAAAATTTTTAAAAGGACATCAAACTCCTTGCCAAATTATATAAAAAAATAAAAACCTTTGAAAAAAAAGAAAGAATGAGAGAATAAATGTTTAGAAAAGTAGCAATTGATGGAGTAACATGTCTATTGACTGGTAAAACTTTTGGACTTTGTATTTTGTGCATCTTTTTTTCCATTTTGCTTTCTAATTATTTTTATTATATGTAAAAGTTATAACATCCACAATGAGAGGGAATGAAAAATTTAATAGACTACACATTAGTCCTTGGGGTTGCAAAGAGGTTGCAAAGAATCAGACACAACTTAATGACTAAGCCTGTAGCACATGTTAGCCTGAGAAGCACTGAAGCAGACTTTACTTAAACACTTGTAAACCACAATGAACAGCAAATTTCAGGACACCAAGAGGCAAAAAAATAGCCGGATGACCACACTAGCATTTTACTCTTCATAAAATACAGGGCTAAGCAATGTTTAAACAGTATCCTCTGATTAAAGAAGACATTCTTTAAATGATTGTTCGAATAATCTAGTGTCAAGAATATGCTCTAGTCACAAAGTTTTTGGGAGCCCTGGCTGTGGGGATATAATCTGTGGCCAGAAGGAGGAGGTTTCTCACACTTAATGCCTTTTTTTTGTAAGTTTTATGCCAATGTTGTATCGCATTAGAGCTCATTCACAGCCCTTGATGGCAGTTGTTTCTCTCGTAAGGCATAACTTGCAAGTACAGATAATGTGTTTTTTGTTTTTAAAGGAACTTTTAAGAGGAAATTTACAGACATGACGTGCTTTCTTATCTTATTGCCAATCTGTAGTCTCTTTGGAAGAATCCCTGACTTACCACTAATAAATGATCCCATGTGTTAATCCCTTCTGAATTGCATAGGAGGGTATCATGTCCCATAGGAGGGAATCCTATGACCCATTAAGTTTTTTTAAGTTTAATTTACATTTGAAACTCACTTTCTTCCCCTGGTGGAAATGAAAGCCCAGTTATCTGGGATTGCTGTCATCTTTATCTTAGACTTGAGCCTCATTCTGGGGGCTTACATAAAACCAGGGCATTCATCAGTGGAGAAGGAGCCCACTTGTTCTTTAATAACCTCTGTTACTGCTGAATATACTGAGATATCTGTAATCTTGTCCTTCATAATAATGCAGGTACCATGCCTTTATCCGCAGAGGCCCTTCCAGTTAGGGGTCTCCCTGCTTAATTCTGTGGTACTTCTGGGAGGCCCTGGGGGCAGCCCACTGCTCTCATACCAGCGTTCTCCGTCACAGGACTTCCAGGAGGATGTCAGCCCACACCACAGCCTTCCTCTGGGGTTCTACCAGCCCACCTAGGCTGTGTACAAGGATCAGCACCCTCTGATCCCTCACCTCGTAGATCATCGGTCAGCCTCTGTTGCCCCTAAGGTCTGCATTTTGTGCCTCTGCATCAGTTTCCTGAAGGACATCCTCTAGGAACTCCCTGGTGCTGAAAGGCTGATTCAGGGCTCCACTGGCCCATGGGAATAAGAAAAGAAGCACTTTTCCAACGATGGGCTGGATGGATTTCCGCCCTCATTAACTTCCTGGCCAGGCACCTTCCTTATGGTACAGTGTTTCACTGCTTTAAAGCATTCGTTTTGTGACTGTTTCTCAAATATGTATTATTCTATGGAGCCAAGGTTCTTAGCATAACGACTAGTATTTCCTTGTCTGCTGCTAAGTCGCTTCAGTCGTGTCCGACCCTATGTGACCCCATAGACAGCAGCCCACCAGGCTCCCCCGTCCCTGGGATTCTCCAGGCAAGAACACTAGAGTGGGTTGCCATTTCCTTCTCCAATGCATGAAAGTGAAAAGTGAAAGTGAAGTCGCTCAGTCATGTCCGACTCTTGGCGACCCCATGGACTGCAGCCTACCAGGCTCCTCCGTCCATGGGATTTTCCAGGCAAGAGTACTGGAGTGGGGTGCCATTGCCTTCTCCACCAAGTACCAAATGCTGTGTGCATATTCTATAGTCATTATCATGAATCCCCAGAGCACACGCACGGAAGGAATTATATTTCCACTTACGTATAAGAAATTGAGGTTCAGAATAAATGGTCTCATTCAGATGGTTAATATGTGGAAATGAAAGATTCAAATTTAGGCAGTCAATTTTTATCATCCATGCTTACGTGTAGCCAAGTTTTTTAAAGAATTAAGATGGTAATAAGGATTAAAATCTACGGAAATCGGTAGCATTTTTTCGGAAACAAACTGACTCTAAGAAATTGTACTCTTTCCAATAAAAATTAGTTTGAAAATAAAAATCATGTTAATAAGTAATCTGAAATTATCTTTCTCAAAATAATATTCCTTCTATAAGGACACAAAAATTAAAGCATACTTTTGTCCACTTTGAGGCACAGATAACAAATGATTTTTATTATAAAGGTAGAATTTCTTTAAAGCATTTCCTTTCTTTAAAGCAAAAATGTTGTCATCTCTCTTTTACTTTATTATGTATGTGTTTTGCATAAATCATTTTGTGTATATTTAATAGTAAATCAAATATTTTATTTGTACAAGTAAGGCAGATAATTAGCAAGCATTGTCTTACTGGGGGAAAATAACAGGAGAAACAATTAGATATGCCTTTGCTAAGGGTAAAACATACACATTAGCATTTTCTTAATTAGCCGTTTCACTTAAGAGTTTAGAAGAAGCCTTATATTAATAATTAAATATTGACAAGTGTAAAGATATGGGAATGGAGGTGAAAGGGATAGTCTTGGTAAAACTCTATTTTTAAATTTCTAATTTAATTTAATTTTTGGCCGCACCATCCAGCCTTGCAGGGTCTTAGCTCCCCTACCAAGAGTCAAACCCAGGCCCTCTACAGTTAGAGCACAGGGTCCTAACCACTGGACCACCTGGGAATTCCCTACTCTATTTTTAAAAATGTTAATTACTGATAAAATTAGTCCTAAATTTCTTGGTTCAGGTTTCACAGAACTGAGACTGAGGTGAAGGACGGTGATTTTAGGTGAGATGTGAGTAAGAAGAAATTGTTCTCTTACTTACAAAACAGACTCAGAGACTTCGAGAACAGGCTTATATTTGCAGGGGATTGGGGGGAGGAAGGATGGGGGAAGGGATAGGTAGGGAGCTTGAGATGGACTTGTACACACTGCTTTATTTAAAATGGATAACCAGCAAGAACCTACAGTATAGTACAGGGAACTCTTCTCAATGTTATGCAGAAACCTGGATAGGAGGGGAGTTTGGGGGAGAACTGATACATGTGTTTGTACGGCTGGGTCTCTTCACTGTTCACCTGAAGCTATCACAACATTGTTAATCGGCTATACCCCAATATAAAAGGTTGACATTAATACATGTAATAGGCAGTTGACTAAAACAAAAGCAAAGCAAGAAAAAAAAGTTAAAAAGAAATTTTTCTCCATAGAAAATTTGTATAGTAATCTTATCTTCAACAGTAACTCAGCTCAGTGTTATAAAAAACAAAACACAACCCTCTGTGGGACACCTTACTACATAATACTTTTTTTTTCCTCCTTATAATGAGGCAAATGTGCTTTTACCTTTATTTTACCCAAGGATTGACCTGTGCTTAATGGAAATGTGTCTTAATGTTTCAGAGCTCGTGATTCTTGTGAATTCAAAGTCAATATGAAATTCACTTTAGGAATGGAGCACTTTTCTTTACCATTTAATGTATTTAATGTTGCTCTTTTGCTTAACACGGACACTTTGAGTTTAGCATCGTGTGTGTGTGTGGGTGTGTGTGTGTGTGAACTCCAAATACACATAAGCCATCTACCTGTCCCTGTTGGAAATCTCTGTTTTTGCCTCAAATTGACTACAAAGCAGCAGGCAATCTTGTTTTCACCATTAAGTAACAATGAATTGTTCTTGCATTAAAGAATTCCAGGAGGGACGGGGGACTTCCCTGGTGGTCCACTGATTCATCCCCCGAGCTGCCAGTACAGGGAGTGAGGCTTCCATCCCTGGTCAGGGAACTAAGATCCCTCATGCCATGCAGTGTGGCCAAAAGATTAAAAAGAAAAAAAGAATTAGGGACAAAATGTGTATTTTACTGAAGACTCCCTTGGGAGATGAGTGGAGATTTTTATCACACCTTGTACAATATTTCAGTGCAAAAATTTCCTTCATTCTACTTCCAACAGTGACAAACTAGGTTGTTTTAGGAAAACCACCACCTGGGTGCATCTAGAAGAGCTGGACAATAAATTTTTAAAAACCACTGAAGTTTTTGTAAACTGGAAATAGACCAGCTTCATAGGGACTAGAACCCAGCTTTAAATCTTCTTAATTCCTGATTGGATTTAGATGATTTGAATTTGCTAGAGCTGCTAGCCCTGTCTGCTGTAAGAACCAAATTTAATCCCCTCTGTATTTAAGATTATAGCAACAACTGTGTATTGTTCATCAAAGACACAGTTTATAAGAATACAAAAATATTGAATATAAATGTTTATGGATGAAGAGTTTGTACATGCAATTTCTAATGAAAAGAAACACACACTTAGAATTTCCACAGCAGAAAAGTAGTAATATTAATCATCTGACAAATTATGCTGGTACAGTATCATTTTCCAGTTTAGACTGCTTTTTAATAAAGGTTTACTTTTTCTATACAAAAAAGTAGTCACCTTTTAGGTTGCTTACTCCTTTTTGGGAGTAAGGTATGTAGGTCCCTGACCCTAATTACCTGCCAAGCTGAAAGAGGTTACATTTTGTGTTGACTGCGCAGACTAGATATTGTTTACTGAAACAGTAATTTCTGACCTAACCAGGTTCTGTATCTGTGGTGGTGGTGGTAGTTTAGTCGCTAAGTCATGTCCGACTCTTGCGACCCCATGGACTGTAGCCCACTAGGCTCCTCTGTCCATGGGATTCTCCAGGCAAGAATACTGGAGTGGGTTGCCATTTCCCTCTTCGGGGGATCTTCCTGACTCAGGAATTGAACCTGGGTCTCCTGCATTGCAGGCAGATGACCTACCGACTGAGCTATGAGGGAAGCCTATATCTGTACTATAATGAAAATTCACTAAACCTCGCAAAAGCTTTGTTGTTCAGTCCCTCATCCGTGTCCCACTCTTTGTGACCCCGTGGACTGCAGCACACCAGGCTTCCCTGTCCTTCGCTATTTTCTGAGGTTTGCTCAAACTCATGTCCGTTGAGTTGGTGATGCCAATCCATCCATCTCAACCTCTGTTGTCCCCTTCTTCCCCTGCCTTCAGTCTTTCCCAGCATCAAGGTCTTTTACAGTGGGTCAGCTCTTTGCATCAGATGGCCAAAGTATTGGAGCTTCAGCTTTAGTATCACTCCTTCCAATGAATATTCAGGACTGATTTCCTTTAGGATTGACTGGTTGGATCTCCTTGCAGTCCAAGGGACTCTCAAGAGTCTTCTCCAACACTGGTCTTCTCCAACAGTTCAAAAGTATCAGTTCGTTGGTGCTCAGCCTTCTTCATGGTCCAACTCTCACATCCATGCACAACTCCTGGAAAAACCATAGCTTTGACTAGACAGACCTTTGTCGGCAAAGTAATTTTTCTCCTTTTTAATATGCTATGTTTGTCATAGCTTTTCTTCAAAGGAGCAAGTGTCTTTTAATTTCATGGCTGCAGTCACCATCTTCAGGGATTTTGGAGCCCAAGAAAATAAAGTCTGTCACTGTTTCCATTGTTTCCCCATCTATTTACCATAAAGTGATGGGACCAGATGCCATGATCTTAGTTTTTGGAATGTTGAGTTATAAGCTAGCCTTTCACTCTCCGCTTTCACCTTCATCAAGAGGCTCTTTAGTTCCTCTTTGCTTTCGGCCATAGGTGGTGTCATCTGCCTATCTGAGGTTATTGATATTTCACCTGGCAATCTTGATTCCAGCTTGTGCTTAATCCAGTCCAGCATTTCGTATGATATACCCTGCATATAAATTAAATAAGCAGGGTGACAATATACAGCCTTGGTGTACTCCTTTCCCAATTTTGAACCAGTCCATATTCCATGTCTGGTTCTAACTGTTGCTTCTTGACCTGCATTCAGATTTCTCAGGAGGCAGATAAGGTGGTCGGGTACTCCCATCTCTTTCAGAATTTTCCAGTTCGTTGTGAGCCACACAGTCAAAGGCTTTGGCATAGTCAATGAAGCAGAAGTAGATATCCTTCTGGAATTCTCTTGCTTTTTCTATGATCCAATGGATGTTGTCAACTTGATCTCTGACTCCTCTGCCTTTTCTAAATCCAGCTTGTACATCTGGAAGTTCTCAGTTCACATACTGTTGAAGGCTAGCTTGAAGGATTTTGAGCATTACTTTGCTAGCATGCGAAATGAGTGCAGTTGTACAACAGTTTGACCGTGCTTGGCATTGCCCTTCTTTGGGACTGGAATGAAAACTGACCTTTTCCAGTTCTGTGGCCACTGCTGAGTTTTCCAAATTTGCTGGCATATTGAGTGCAGCACTTTAACAGCATCATCTTTTAGGATTTGAAATAGCTCAGCTGGAATTCCACCACTTCCAGTCTTTGTTCGTAGTGATTTTTCCTAAGGCCCACTTGACTTCGCACTGCAGAGTGTCTGGCTCTAGGTGAGTAATCACACCATCATGGTTATTTGGGTCATGAAGATCTTTTGTGTATAGTTCTGTGTATTCTTACAACCTCTTCTTAATCTCTTCTGCTTCTTTTAGGTCCATACTGTTTCTGTCTTTTATTTTGCCCATCTTGTATGAAATGTTCCCTTGGTATCTCTAATTTTCTTGAAGAGATCTCTAGTCTTTCCCTTTTTATTGTTTTCCTCTTTTTCTTATACAAAACATAATGGAATTAAAATGTAACTGGGCATGGTTTTCAAAGTGCGAAAAGGGTGCCATCTAGTGCTTGTGTGCCAGTATTGCATGCAAACAACTCAAGTTTTAAGCACTTGGCTCCCATTATTGTGGCTGCTGCTGCTAAGTCACTTCAGTCGTGTCCGACTCTGTGAGACCCCACAGACGGCAGCCCACCAGGCTCCCCTGTCCCTGGGATTCTCCAAGCAAGAACACTGGAGTGGGTTACCATTTCCTTCTCCAGTGGAGGCGGTGGTAAATCCCATACCTGCAGGGTAGATCAGCGGGCTAAAGACCCAGGGGAGAATTTTAGTTGCAGTTCAAGTCCAAAGGCAGTCTGCTGGCAGAACTCTTTCTTGGTCTTCAGAGCCAAAGGACATGCTCCCAAGGAGGAGGCTTCTCTTCTTCACTTGGCCATGACTGGGGTGATGACATTTTAGGGGATTCTTGAGAAGCCTGAGTATACTGGGCATGTGGGAGGGATAGAGACTCAAAGAGGATGATGCCAGAGTAAAGAAGTCTGCAGATTCTTTTACCCTTTTCCCACTGAAAGAGGCATTCTATCTTCCAGCAGGAGGGATAGATGAGCTTCTTTATACCTGCTCAGGGTTAGAAGGCCTCGGATCTCACGGGAGAATGGACAGCCAGGGCAGGCCGCGTCCCCTTTATTCATTGTAATTATTAAGAACTTCTTAGTGGGAAAGGGCACAGCCCAGGTAGTGCCCACCTTTGGACATCTTGCTTTGATAATATATCTTACTTCAGCCAACTCACTTTTGTTTCTTTTAGTTTATGAAAACAGTGGCTTGGCCACTTGGCTGCCTCACAGCATAGCCTCTGGTGACTCTCGTCCTGGTGTCATTGTGTGACTTCAAGGCTGAAACAAGCACATATTAATAAACCAAAACAGGGTGTATGAGAGAAAGCATCTGAAGATGGAGACACAGGACCGCACAGGAAGTGAATCTGGGTGCCTAATGAGACCTAGTGCTGTGTGTGTGTGTGTGTGAGAGTGTGTGTGTGTGTAAGAGTGTGTGTGTGTGTGTTTGTGCGCACACACACGCACGCACGCACTGCAGACTCTTGCGACTCCAAGCAGTGTAGCCCACTAGGCTCCTCTATTCATGGGATTCTCCAGACAAGGATGCTGGAATGGGTTGCCATTTCCTGCTCTAGGGGATCTTCCCCACCCCAGGATCAAACACCCCTCTCCTGCTGTTTCCTGCATTGACAGGCAGATTCTTCACCACTGAGCCACCTGGGAAGCCCAGTGAGACCTGGAGTCCCTGTTAATCAGATTAGCATCTTTCCTTTACCAGGCTGAGACTTCACTTTTTTAATAAAAACCTCCCTCTACTTACCCTCACCCCCACTAGAAATCCTTTGACGCGAGGAGGGGTGTGGGTGAAATGGTTCCGTATTTCTTCTGTTGATTAAAATTCTATTTTTAAAGGTTAAGGATGGCAGACACCTGTCTGGGCAGACCCCGGGGGAGGGCGTGCGAAGGCCAGATCGGTGCGCACTGGAGGCGCAGAGAGGCCAGTGGAGCGGTGGACGCCTGCGGTCTAAGCTCAGGGCACTGGATTGTGAAAGGTGGCCCCCGGCAGCGGGAAGGGGGCTTGCGTGCTCTTCCAGGGAGAGGGGGCGCGGACCGAGGCCCTGGGCGGCTGGTGGGAGCTGGGAGCGCCGAGTCTCTGGAAGACGGGGGACGCTGCCAGGGAACCAGCCTCCGGCGCTGCCCGACCTCCGCCAGGGGCGCGGCAGCCACGGAGGCGGAGGGGAGGGCGGGGAGGGCGGGCGCGGGCCGGGAGGCGTCGCCCCGCCGCGCCGGAATCTGGCCGGAGGAGCCGGAGCGGGGAGTAGCGCCGGGCGCCCGGCGATCGCAGTGCCCATGGACCGCGCTGCCTGGGCCCGGAGCGCCCCTGGCCGCACCCCTAGAGACTCGCGGTTCCCAGCGGCGCCGCGGAGGCACATGCAGGGCTAGCTAGCGGGCCGGGGCGCAGAGCTGGGCGGCCGGGGACCCCCCGCCCCCGGGGCGCGGGGGCGCCGCCTGCAGGGCGCGGGCGCGGGTTGGCAGCGCCCAGCGGTGCCCAGGCCTCTGGGCTCCGGGCCCGGCCCACAGGACGCAAGCTCAGGCCTGGGGCTGATGGTGATTGGGTAAGTCCTGATCTGGGAAGGTAGGAGGCATGAACTTGCCTCCCTATAGATAGCATTTTTGTGCCATGCGCTTGATTTTTTTTTTCCCCACTGCTTGCAAAGCCAGAATCCATCTGGTCTGTTCCCCGGCATCCATTCATGAAATCTCGTGCTGACATCATCCGGCCTCCCAGAGCCAAGATGCTCGCTTGGTCTGACGAGCATTCGTGGCGTCTGAGATGACTTTTCATCAGTCCTGAGGGCAGAGAGCCTCAGTTGCTTCTAGGATGTGCTTGTGTAAATTAAGGTTTATCATCGTGCATTCCAGCCCATTCACGTTTCAGACAGTCTTTTAAAGAAGAAATATGCATTTTGAAAGCTGCGGTTACTGATTGCTAATTGAATTTCTGTAGAGCAAAGTGACTGGAGAAGGAAATGGCAACCCACTCCAGTGTTCTTGCCTGGAGAATCCCAGGGACGGGGGAGCCTAGTGGGCTGCCGTCTCTGGGGTCGCACAGAGTCGGACACGACGGAAGCGACTTAGCAGCAGCAGCAGCAGAGCAAAGTGACAGAGGTTTGTGGGCTATCGAGGGTTTTTGTTTTTGTTTTTCCTTTCTGCTGTGGGGCACTTGTAGGATATCAGCTCACCAACCAGAATGGAACCCTGGCCAGGCAGTGAAAGTCCAGTTAACTGGACTGCCAGGTAACTCCCAAGAGGCAACTTAAAAAAAAAAGTCGATTATCTAGTCATTTCCTTGACCTGGAATAGAGTGACTCAAAGAGACAGAGTGCATGTGCATGCTAAGTCACTGAAGCCGTGTTCGACTCTGCAACCCCATGGACTATAGCTGGCCAGGCTCCTCTGTCCATGAGATTCTCCAGGCAAGAATCCTGGAGTGGGTTTCCATGCCCTTCTCCAAGGGATCTCGCCAAATCTTAGCCTTAATTTAACTTTCATGTAGCAACCAATTAGTGCAGTAGAGTTCAGTGGTTGCCTGCCTTTCAGTCTGCCCTAAGACCCAGATCCTGTGCCCAGATCAACAGCCTTAAATGTACCGACTAGTGGCATTTTACTATTTCTAAAATTTAAACAGAATGGACAGGAAATAGTGTAAAACTCTTATATGTCTGTGTATCATGTAATACAAGCTTACTAGACATCTCACCGCTTTAAAGTTTTAAGATATTTATAAGACATACTTTAAGTTGTATATTCTTTCCTAGACTATATAGATGACGGAGCTGTTGACAGTTTACAGGATATTAAAGATGCTCAATATTATGTCTGATATAACTATAGTACATGGTTAGAAGACAGAGAAACTACAAGGTACAAAATAAACTGTAAAAAGAAACATGGTCAGTTTTATACATTTTATCCTTCATTCACG
The DNA here is from genome assembly GCA_006410635.1 of Cephalophus harveyi. NCBI lineage: Eukaryota > Metazoa > Chordata > Mammalia > Artiodactyla > Bovidae > Cephalophus > Cephalophus harveyi. The sequence goes on along the minus strand of SJYT01073553.1, from coordinate 176,895 downwards.
GCATCAGTAACTTGTGGTTCCTAGAGAGACATGCAGATTAGATGGCCTGGGTCCCAGGACCAGCTCCAACCCTCTCTTCTTCAGGACTTTGAGCAGTCATTGAGTTTGTTGGACTCAAATTCCTCTTCAGAATTCCTCTGAACTTTGTGGTCAAATGTATTTGCTGTTCAGCTGAACTCTGATCTTGAAGGTGTCCCACAGAAATACAGGTGTTTCAGAGAAGATGAGGCAGGGAAGAGGTGAGGAGAGAAGAGTTGGAGAAATGGTGTGGAGGTATTTGCAGGCATCTGTTTTCCAGCTGTCTGCCCCCTCCCAGCATCCTGCATCTGTCAGTCCTCCTGTCCTCAACTACACTTTGAAACGAGTAGGAATGCTGATCTGAGCAAGAATATGGAGTGATGTGAAGAGAGGGGTTCCTTCAATTTGTAAACAGCTTTCTTCTTCGTCTGAAAAGATATCCTCTTGCTCCCTTAGAAAAAGGGTGATTTTTTTTGGAAGAAGAAATTACTGTTCATTGAAAACAAAGCAGACTGGCATGAGTCTGATTAGTGAATTTAACTTTCAATTGCAGAAAAAGCAGAGGAAGAGCTCAAAATGAGAAAGGTGGACTTGAGTGGATTAGGTGCTCCATGAATAGTCATTTTTGGAGATAGCAGCTATGCTAAGAACTGTGAATCTTCTTTCTTTATAAAGGATAAAGAATTCTCCAGCAATATCTTGGATGTGGAGGATACTTTCATTTTGTATTAAATAGAAACATTCAGAGTGATTAGAGGGCCAAAGCATGCTCTTTGTTTGAGGTACTAATTTAACTAGGGATCCTTGCAGCAAACTGAGAGCATCTCTAAGTGAAAGGAAGTATTTTGGGTGCTATAGATGGAAAATATTAATAAGATATCAGGATCATCCCAAGAAAAAACTTAAGTAGGAGCTTCCCTGGTGGTCCAGTGGCTAAGACTCCACGCTCCCAGTGTGGGGGGCTGGGGTCGATCCCTGGTTGGGGAATTAGCTCCCACATGCCTCAACTTAAGAGTTCTCATGCCACAACTAAAGATCCCACGTGCTGCAACTAAGGCCTGGTGCAGCCAAATAAATAAATATAAACATTTTAAAAACTAAAGTACCAAGACAGATGTATAATAGGAAATGCTGGGAAAAGTGAAATAACATAAGAACGCAGCGTTTTCGAGTGGCATATGCCAAAAAAGTAGTGATTTATCTGGCCTGATTGTAGACACTTCACATATTCATCTAGTTTAAGTCTCACAACAACTGGAGAAATAACTTGGTCAAGCACACAGCCTTGGGCAAGATTCTAATCCATGCTATTTTATTTTATAGATATTACCAAAGAATAATATTTTATCTAATTTACCACCCTGGTGTTTAAAATTTCTTCTCAATAACAAGCAAATTAACTTACATATGAGTATATATTTTATAACACTCAAAGCAGATGTATTTGATACAATTTTTTATTGTCTCTTATGTCATAAGTATTTTTTATGTTTACCTAAAGTTATAGAGTCATGTGGACATGACTGGATAGGGTTAGAGGTAAGGCAGTGTGTTAGCATAAAAGCTTTCTATATTCTTTTCTCCATTACCCTTTCTTTAACAGCTTTGCTCTTAGGATTGCTTGCTTGTACTTAGGACTATTAAACAATATAGGGAGGGGAAGAATCCTATAATTCTGTTATTCTCCCTTGTAAATATATATATGATTGCTCACTTTTGTGTAGTAATAACTACACAAAGTGATAGTTGCTGCTGCTAAGTCACTTCAGTCGTGTTTGACTCTGTGCGACCCCATAGACGGCAGCCCACCAGACTCCTCTGTCCCTGGGATTCTCCAGGCAAGAATACTGGAGTGGGTTGCCATTTCCTTCGGTAATAGTAATTAAAAGTAATAGTAATTAACTTGTTAAAAATTCTCTTTGTAGAGTTCTTTAGTATATAACAAAGGGTAAAACTGATCTTCATATCAATATTTTTTAAAACTCCATTTACATTCAGAAACACAAGTGTTGAAAATTACATACCATTTATTTGAAAAGCAAATTTTTAAATGAATGCTAGAGTGGCGCCCCTGTCAGAAATATTGAAAATTGACTTTTTTCCTCAAATAACTACCATATCTAAAGTTAATATAAAACATGTGGGAAAATATGACTTTGATAAAAGAACAGAAGTAGTTTACTGTTAGAAAGGTATTTTGATTAGAAGGAAGTAAATGTTTTAAGAGGTTCATTGAAAGGACATTTTAATGATTAACACTAACTGGACTACACCAGCCAGGTTTAATGCCATATTTAAAATTGAGAGGTTTCTTCTGTTTTAGTTTTCCATTACTTTTAATATTTTAAAACTATCTTTTTTTTTTTTTTGGTACAAGGCTGGCTGGCTTTTGCAAGCCCAAGGGCGCCTGGGGTCAAGGAATACCTGGGACTTGAAATCCAGCTCACGTTTCCATCACCAAGTTTTGGAGTGAGGCTGTGTCCACCTAGGTTTTGGGCAACCTCTAGACCAATCTGGTTGAGTCACAAGAAGTTGCTTTTTCCTAGTTTATGTAACAGTGCATGTAGGTTAATAACAACCTTGATTTTTTTTAATTAATTATTTTAATTGGAGGCTAATTGCTTTACAAAATTGTGGTGGTTTTTGCATACATCAACATGAATCAGCCACTGGTGCACACATGTCCCCCCATCCTGAACCTCCCTTCCACCTCCCTCCCTACCCCACAGCCTTGATTTTAAGAAAAATAAAAATGGTAGGGACCTAAGCCTCAGTGTCTTGAGGTGTGTGTGGTGTGTGTGTTTGCTCATACATGTGTGTGTTTAGGAAGACATGAAGGAATGATGCTAAAACTGAAACTCCAGTACTTTGGCCACCTCATGCGAAGAGTTGACTTATTGGAAAAGACTGATGCTAGGAGGGATTGGGGGCAGGAGAAGAAGGGGACGACTGAGGATGAGATGGCTGGATGGCATCACTGACTTGATGGACGTGAGTCTGAGTGAACTCTGGGAGCTGGTGATGGACAGGGAGGCCTGGCGTGCTACGATTCATGGGGTCGCAAAGAGTCGGACATGACTGAGCGACTGAACTGAACTGAAGGGAGACATGCTGGAAGAGAGGGGCAACTTTCTATGAAAGGAAATTTTAAATGTCTTAATGAATAAACATTATATTACAGTTACTTTTCCTATTTTAATTTTTCAGAAGAGGACTGTCAGAAGGATCTGGAAAGCAGAGTTTCGCTGTGAAAAGCAAAGATCCTTTACCTACCCATTTTACAAAAAATGTACAGAAAGCCATTGCTAAATACAGCCGGTAAGAATTAGCCTTTTAAATGCTTCTGATCACAAAATCAAAACTTGCCTGAATGAATATGGGAAACAGAATCACTGATGGGCCATGGATTTTTACAAGGTAAAAAAAAAAAAAGCTTTATTTTTAGCCAAGTGAAACGTTACACTGCATAAATCTTTTAAAATCAGTGTAGTGTGAAAATTAACCAGTATATTTAAAGGAAAAAAGAGGAAGTAAGCTCAGAGAGGTGAAGCCACTTCCCAGTAAAACCTGTTCCCAGTAACTGTCGTTTGTTACTTATATTTCTTCCTGCAGGGAATCTGTGTCATCCTTTTCATCAAGTGGGAGCCCCACGCCTACAGAAACCCCCAACTCCTGGTCTGGGTCTGGGACACAGAGTTCAACAACTGGTTTATCTACGGAGAGGAGCTCCATTTACTCCTGGAGAGATGATGTATGTCTCACAAAATTTTGGATAATTTCATGGTTACAATTCATAATGATCTGCTTTCTTTTTTTTTTTTAAGTTTTTACCAAATTAAAACCTTTACTTGGTACACTTGTACATACACATAAATATAAAAGCACTGACATGTCACACATAAAACTGAAAATACACTCTTAAGAAAAATTAAAAAGCTCCCATAACCACACAGTCCAGCATCTTAGCTGTTGATAGTTTTGTTTTTCCCACCTCCAAACCCCACATCAGGTTGTTTTATATGATTTCTTGCATAAATATCTGTGGTTGGAGATTCAGGAGAGATTCTGACAATTAGGAACTTGAATAAGAGAAAAATTGGGGAAGAGTAAAAGCTGTTTAAAAAAAAAACACATCACGATTAGGGAATTTCCCCTGAATATTCTAAGTCAGATATTTTACATCTACTCCTAGCAGAAGATGTTAACCCTGTAGTGAGACTGAGCTGAGTGGGACTCTAGTCTGCAGCCCAAGCTTACCATTCAAATCTGTGTGATTGCACAGTTTCTGACCTCTTCATCCCCTCAGAGGGGATCCCCTGAGAATTCCGGAACACAGGCTTTTGTGACGCCCCTGTGGCCATGGAAGAGTCTGGACTAGCTCCTTGGATGGTCTCATTCCTGCTGTTTCCTTGTTTGTGTTCTGGTTTTCTTTGCTTTCTTTAAAAGCAGCTCTCCGCCCTGGACTGTGCATGTGGGTTCACTCCCCAGGGATGGTTTTACGTGGTTTTATAGCAGCGGTTCTCCAAAGGGGCCAGAGGGAGAGGGTTGTGGGATGCGGGGCGGGGGTTGGGGAGCAGCTGAAAGGGAGTCAGCCCTGAATCACTCGGGCACTTTTCGGAGGAGATGTGAGTCTGTCACTGGGATAAACACCGCCCACTCCCACCCACACTGTCTGGTCAAAAGAGAGCAGATGGGAAGAAGGCTGAGAACTATTGTTTTATGAAGCATTACCGTCCAAATGCTGGGTTCCTTTCCTACAAAATTTCAAGTAATTATCCAAAGAGAGTCTTACGACTTCCATTTATAGAGTGTAAATTACTCCAGTCCCTAAACATTGTTTTGCTTTGAATTTAAAAACATTTATTTACTTTTCAATAGGTAATACTTGTAAAAGCAACAAAATACAAAACAGAGAAAAATGAAAATAAGCCCTCTTCACACCCCAGCCAAATATTCTTCTGAGTTTTCTCCTTATTTTGTATTTTAAAAGAGGTAATTCAGCTACCCTGCAGTCTGGGAATCTAGTTTTTTTTTATCAACTAAGGGGAAGAAGTATCATGGAAAATATGGAATAGCAGTCTGTGAAAATCAGCCTGAATTGACCATTTTGAGTGAGATATGTCAGGCTGAATTTATGGGTTAGATTTCACACACACGCCCTGGGAGAAAATGGACCGAACTAAAGCCCTTGCCCTGTGGGCCAATAATTGGTTCTTCCAATTGTGCTTCTGTTCATGTTTTCCTCACTGACTGTAAGGGCACGAGGCCTGTTACTTCTCTGTCGTTTGCAATATACAGAAAAACTGAAGGGTTTTCTCCCTGACAGTTCACTGCGCCCTCAGCCCAAGAATCTCTTAAGGCCAGACAGGAAAAATGAATACTCTGGTCTCATCCTAATAACCACATCTTTTCGGATACCTAAGGTGGTTTTTTGTTTGTTTGTTTTTCTGTTTTCCTTGATTGAAAGAAAATGATTCTTTCCCTTTCCATGAAATAATATTCCTTTGCAATTTGCAAATGCAGTTAGGTGCCCAACGCACAACTACATGAGGGACACATGTCTGTATACACACATATGTGCATGTGCTTGGATATATGGTGTGTGTGTTTCTAGCATTATCAATGACTATGTCAGTATGTATATTCATAGCTGTAGCTATGTTTATGTCAAATCTTGGATTATGAGACTTTCTCATAGTAGAGATTATCTCTATTTAACAGTTAAGGAAACTAAGTCTCAGTTGGAATGCAATTTTTCAAAAGAGTAAAAATTGGAGCCCTGGTATGGCTGGTTTCGATCGAGTCACGCTCCCTCCTATTATATAAATTTGTCAGTATCGTTGATTCTGACGCCCTTATTGACAGCTTCTAGTCCTGTAACTAAATGTGCATTTCTATATTTTAGGAGTTTGACAAAGCCAGTGCACAGAATGTGCAGCAGTTATTCTGGGAGGTCGAGGAAATGTTGTTTGAAGGGAAAGTAAGCCCTCAGACCCAGAATCTCCAGGCTGAGTGCCGTGAATGGGCAGGCCGGTCCCTGCATCTGAGGTGAGGAGGTTGTTCTTGACCCGTTCAATACATCGGTATATTTTGAGTGAAAGTGCTTGGCAAAATACGTACCGGGAACACGTGTGCTTTACTGAGAAATCGCTCCCTTTGAAATGGGGTCTGAGGAAATCTGGAGGCCTTCCAAGGGCACTTTAATTTGTGAGAAGCGAATGGAGCTCATGCTCGGAAAGGCACTGTGTGCATTACAGATGCAAGAATGGAAGAAGGGAGGGAGTTATCCGTGCCTTCCCACTCCCTAGTCTGTGAGCAGCTGTGTCTGTCCGCCCTTGAGGAGCAACGCATGGGGCAAGGTCTGGGCAGGAACAGAGATAGCTCATGCTCGGAAAGGCACTGTGTGCATTACAGATGCAAGAATGGAAGAAGGGAGGGAGTTATCCGTGCCTTCCCACTCCCTAGTCTGTGAGCAGCTGTGTCTGTCCGCCCTTGAGGAGCAACGCATGGGGCAAGGTCTGGGCAGGAACAGAGATTATTTGCTGGGTGATGGCATGGATGAATCTGACTATCTCATCAAGATCCCTTATGTAGGAGAAAGTCACCTATTTCTTTTTAATATCAAAGACGCAGGATATAGATTGAGGATAAAGGGAAGACTGCCTTCCTTCAATTACTCAGCCAAACCTACTTAGAGGGTAAAAAAAAAAAAAAAAATCCATGTCAGCTGAAGTTTCTCAGGGTTATATCTGGGGAGACTACATTAGAATTTCCATAACATGTTGATAAATCTTCTGGTTATCTTAACTAAGTAACTAAGATTTTTAAAAATCCTGACTTACCTAAGATTTTTAAAAATCTTTACTCGGTAGGTTTAATTTTTCATCTCCAGGCCATTGTAAGCCCCTGCCTTAGAGTCCACTAGACCTTAACGATGTGTGTGGACTTTCCTAGGCATCATGGTGCACTTGCCTAAACCCAGGAGCTCAGATCTGTTTCTTTCAGTGTTGTCTTACATACTTAAGATAAAAAGGAAGGAAGAGAGAGGGTAGAGAAAAGAAAAGATGACAAGGACCATAAACCAAGTATATATATTCACATTATTTTCCTTTGTTGTGTATATATTAGTTAACATAGGGAGCTTCCGTGTGCCTAGCATTACCCTGGTTGTCTGAATGTGATTACACTGTCTCTAAGCTACTTGTTAGTCCTACAAGCGAACTGTTGTTCTACTTGGCATACAAAATGGAACAGATGAAACCAGTGGCTCAGGGAGCCTGCAAACTTTGGCTCAGGGCTCTCCATCAGTGGCAAGAACAGTGTAGTATGTCCCCCCTCAAAGCCCGTACGTTTCTTGTGATCCCGTTACACTGCTCATGTACCAGTATTTACCTTATCGCTTCATCCTTTCAAAACTGCTTCAAAACATCTTCAATAAAAAATATCAGTTTCCTTTTTTTCCCCTCCCATTTTCAGAGTATTAGGAAGACAGCTCATCCCACCTGCTGATGAAGGAGTTGAGCATTTCCAGAGCAGCCGGCCTGCTTCTGCCATCCACGGACCCTTCCTTGATGACTGTGGACACAGCAGCAACATCAGAGAGTATGTTGCTAGAAGTTACTTTCGAAAGTGAAAGTGTGAAAGTGTTAGTTGCTCAGTCGTGTCTGACTCTTTGCGATTCCATGGACCATAGCCCGCCAGGCCCCTTTGTCCATGGAATTCTCCAGCAATACTGGAGTGGGTTGCCATTTCCTTCCCCAAGGGATCTTCCTGACCCAGGTATCGAACCCGGGTCTCCTGCATTGCAGGCAGATTGTTTACCAACTGAGCCACTGGGAAGCATATTTTAAACTATATATTTAAATGAATAAGTAATAGCCAGAGTGTGCATGTGCGAAGTTGCTTCAGTTGTGTCTGACTCTTTGCGACCCTATGAACCGTCCATGGCTCCTCTGTCCATGGGATTCTCCAGGCAAGAATAGTGGAGTGGGTAGCCATGCCCTCCTCCGGTGGATCTTCCTGACCCAGGGACTGAACCCACATCTCCTGTGGTTCCTGCATTGCAGGTGGATTTTTCACTGCTAAGCCACTGGGGAACCCCAGTAGCCACGACTGAAGCAACTTAGCACACACACACACACACACACACACACATCCATCCACTGTTACGAGCAGATGTGCTCACGCTCAGTGATGTCCGACTATTTGCGACCTTGTGGACTGTAGCCCACCAGGCTCCTCTGTCCATGGAATTCTTCAGGCAAGAACACTAGAGAGAGTTGCCATGTCTTCCTCCAGGGGATCTTCCTGATCCAGGGATGGAACCCAAGTCTCCTGTGTCTCCTGCATTGGCAGGTGGATTCTTTGCCATTGTGCCATGTAGGAAGTCCTAAAAAGTATTTTCAAATGCATTTTAGTTATACTTTTTCATGTCTATCTCAGCCGTGATCCTTGGCTTCACCAACTTAGAAATTTAGATTTCAATAAAGGCCAAGTGCAGAGAACTTTTTTTTTTTTTAACCCAAGATACTTCCGATTCTAAACTGAGATGCTGTGTCCATGTAATACAAATATAAAGACAGTTAACTTTTAAACTGTTGTTTCAAATGCTCTGAGAGGCGGGGGCTAGATGCCAAATCAAGAACTGCCTCATGGTGATGGATACTAAGCCTCAAGACAGTAGCAGAAGAAATAAAGCTCTATTCTTTGTTATTTTGCTCATGAACAGATTTTGGTAAATCCCTTATGCCATTCACACATCTTAGGGACTATGCCATGATGCTTCTTCATCATAGCAAAGAAGACACAAACTCGTAGAATAACTTAGACTTTTAAGAAGCCCTTAAAAATTTTAATGATGCCTGGGTTAAAATGTTGCTTTTAAGCATATGACTTTTGTCAAATGTAATGTTTAGTGCTTTTTAAAATTTGGAAATCTGTGGCTTTAAACTAATTTAAGGGCCCACCCTGATCATGTAAACATTGTATTGTTGACCCTCATGGAGAATCTGCTTTTCCCCATAGGCTGTGCATCTCTGGCTCTCAGATAGTCCCGGCCGTGCTCTCAGCCCCCTCCCTGCCGGGTCCTGATGGTACCAGGGTTGTGGACCTCAGGGCACATTCGTCTCTGGAAGAAGAGGTTTTTGATGTGGATGGAAAGATTGAAGAGTATTTTGCTTTTGACAGAAAACAAGAGTAAATAGAATTTTATTCGACATTGACTTAGTATAATATTTATTGGGCATGTATGTTGATTACAGGCTCATGTATGTAGTGTTTTGTACATTTTTCACTTATCCGAAAGATTTTCCATTCTTTTGAGAGTCCTGTGCTCCCCAAAGTTTTTCAGTTCCTGGCAGGATATAGATATGTTAGAGCAGTGTTTCCCTTTCTTACTGATAAAGTGGCACCGGCAGAAAACAAGAATTACGTTTAGCGCGTTGGTGAAAGTGGGAAGGCTTCTAGTGGCCTTTGTCCCCCAGGGTTTCGGAATCTGGCTGCCCAGGAGAATAAAGGGGAAAAGGTCCAGGTCCAGTCCCTGCTCTAAATGCGTATCTGATTCTTAGAGAAAAGCTATTGGTATTGTATAATAAAAATTTGGTACTAAAAAAATGCTGTTTGTTTATATACATACAGTATACATATATGCATGTGTGTTGGATAGATAGAGGAGTAGCATTCTTTTAACCTCAACCATTGATAGCTTAGTAATGAGAATGGGTTTTGTCCTTAGTGGCGAGGACTGTCTTGAACAAAAGCCAGCTCGTCGTTGCAGGACGTGGCATACGCACGGACTTCCTCCCGTGTCGCCGCACGACTGTATCAAAGACGCAGTGGCTGCGGAAGTGTTTGATCACGTCTGGATGAATGTGGTGGAGGTGCTGGAAAAGCTGACCAGAAAAAACTGGGAACTTAGAGGTACTTAATTTGTAGAATGTGACATATTGAAAAAAAAAAGTAACCTCTGCTCCTCAGCTTTCTGTCCCACTTGCTTGACTTGGCCAAATCTAGGCCATGACTGGAGTGAGAAGGGAAGTGGGTTTCTGCCTTTATTCACAAGTAAACTTTAATCACCTCAGAAATGATATTCTTATGTTTTGAGCTATAAAAATAAGATTGAGGTATTCCTGAAAAAATACAGAAATACATTAGAGAGAAGCTAGAAGTCACTTTTTAAATTCTGATTTTAAAAAATTACCTAACTAATCTCTGCTGCTGCTGCTGCTAAGTCGCTTCAGTCATGTCCGACTCTGTGTGACCCCAGAGACGGCAGCCCACCAGGCTCCCCTGTCCCTGGGATTCTCCAGGCAAGAACACTGGAGTGGGTTGCCATTTCCTTCTCCAACTAATCTCTAGTCATGGGATATTGTTTTTTTAATTCTAGATGACATTATTTATAAAATAAAAGGTTAACAAGCTAATTTATTAATCACTTCATTTACCTGTATAAAATGTTTTCTACTCGAAACCAAGCAGAAACAAATGATAAAAATGTCAGTGGTGGACAGTGATGACTCGTGTAAACCAATTTTCACAATAGTATAATTATCATATTAATTAAATATTACTTTTTGCAATCAAAGGGATTAGTTGGGATATTATAAAATACCAAGAATCATTCTTGCCCCAGTGTATAACTCTGATTTTTTTTTTTTTTTTTTTTTACCTACCACTGAAAGGATAGGGATTTCATTAGATGCTCTTGGAAAAGTGTCAAAGCCCATTGCTCTGTAGGATCTGTTCTCTTTAAGGTTCAGTGGCCACCGCAGACTCAAGGTATCTCAAGAAGAAATACTCTGTCTGAACAGTGAATTTTAAGTACATATACAGTATTAGATAATGTTTTGTAATAATATTGGTTTTTCTTTGGCACAGAAGGAAAAAAACAGAAAGAAAAATTGAAAGTAGCTGAGAATAAATCTCCACCCACAGTCATTTCCCGCATTAACGCTGATGTATCCAGTGTTCCGCCATCCAGAAGCTCTGAAACTCGAAGTGTATCCCTGGCTTCTCATCTTAACCCACCGCAGGTAGGTGCTTTCTCGCTCTCTCTTTCTTTCAGTCTTTATATATCTGGCCTCAGGTTGTCCAGAGTGGCAGTGTCCAGTGTTATGTTATCAAGATATTTGGGTCTGTTGGCCAATAAGACCAAAATTTTAAAATATTTTATGAAGTTTAATAGAATTTCCAGATTGTCTGATAGAACAGGGACACTCAGATGAAGTTTAATAAAATCGCCAGATTGTTTGGCAGAACAGGGACACTCAGATTTGTGACTTGCCAGCTGTTTGGAGTGGTAGAACTGATTCCACAATTTTTGAAAGGAAAACATGCTTTCCCCAGTATTTCTAGACAAGTTGAAGGTTACAGATGTTCTCCTTCCCTCCCACCAAAGCAATAAAAGACTCAATCAATGAGTATGCATTGAGTTTATTCAGCATTTATTGAGTTTCTATTAAGTGAACTCTATTGGGGCTTCTTAGGTGGCTCAGTGGTAAAGAATCTGCCTACCAATGCAGGAGACTCAGATTCGATCCCTGGGTCAGGAAGATCCCCTGGTATAGGAAATGGCAACCCACTCCAGTATTCTTGGCTGAGAAATTCCATGGAGGAGCCTGGTGGGCTACAGTCCATGGGGTTGCAAAGAGTCAGACACAACTGAGCACCCACACACCAACTGTATTAGGTGTTTTAAGGACATACAGAGGTGATCACAGCATATTCTCTGAACTAGTCGAGTGAAAAGTATTATACAGGTCGATGCAGTGTCTTCTTTAAGTGATGTACAAAAGAAGGGGTTGTAAGAGAATGTGGACGAGGATGACTTACCCTGCCTGAAGCGAGGCTTCATCTTTTAGGTTGGAGATGAAATTTGAGCCAAACATGAAGAAACAGGTAGTTTTCCTGGGTGGGAAGACTGTGTGGGTCAATTCAGACAATTCTCACGTGGAGGCGAGAGGGAGGGCGGCAGAGACGGACAGAGGGCTGGAGAATGGGGCGCTGGGACCAGCAGAGTCTCTATGGCAGGACGTGGTGTTGGGAATTGAGACCTGTAAGGAGGATTATCATCTTGGACCTGTTGTCCAACTTTTCTAAACTTCAGTTTCTTTATCTGTAGAATGAAGGCAATCATATGTTGTGCAAGGGGTGTTGTGAGCACAGAATCATACAAACCTGTACTGGGAACTTAATGCGGTTTTCTTGAATTATGTCCCTATGCAAAGATCTAGTGGAAAGTGGGCTGGAAAGGATGCACTTGTTTATGGGACCCCTTCAGGAGGGCTAAGGAGTTTGGACTTTATGTTTGCACAGCCCATCTGGTGTGGGGAAGCAGACAAAAGAGAAGAAGAAATTCCTGGTTCTTACAAGTTGATTGGAGGTAGTCAAGCCATGACAAAGAGTACAATGCGCACACACACACACACACACACACACACACAGAGGCAATCTAGTGGATATGTTTAGAATAGATGACAGTTGTAGCTTTAGATATAGACTACAACTTTGGAAGATGACAAAGCAGAGGCAGAAATAGGCACCCAGCATAGGAGTAATAAGGCATGAGGTTCAGGGAGCAGTGGATTAAAACAGAAATAACTAATAGAATTTACTCTCTAGTGCCAGGGCTTTCCACTTAGTCTTTGCTTGTGCTGTTCAAAAGAAACTTTTGAAATAGCTACCAGCTTAATGAACTTTTTGGTCTAAATTGCTGACAGGCTCAATAATATTTCCCACCTTTTATGTTAAAATATGTGATTTCCCACTTTTCATGTTAAAATATGAAATGTGAATCACAAATGAACAGTTATGACAACATAGAAGAGAAGCTTTAACTATCAGGCAACATAAATATAGGGCTTCCCTGGTGGCTCAGAGGTTAAAGCGTTTGCCTGCAATGCAGGAGACCTGGGTTCCATCCCTGGGTCGGGAAGATCCCCTGAAGAAAGAAATGGCAACCCATTCCAGTACTCTTGCCTGGAGAATCCCATGTAGGGAGGAGCCTGGTAGGCTACAGTCCACAGGGTTGCAAAGAGTTGGACACAACTGAGCTACTTTACTTCAGCATAAATATACTTGAGAAATACGGAAATTTTCAAATCTAAGGAAATTTTTCAACAGATATTTTGTTGTACTTATGGCTTTTTATGGTTTTTAGAAATGTTTTTTACAGCTATTTTGTTTTAATTTGGATAAATGTAAAAGAAAGTGAATGGGCAACAAAGTTAAAGTAAAAATAAAATACTAGTAGAGTTTATTTTGAGATAGGCAAAGCATTTTGTGGTAATCACACTAGGTCTTAATTTTTGCCTCTGACATTTATTTTTATATGTATTTGATATGAGGAAAATGGGATTAGGGTTGCCACATTTTTCTGGAATTAGAATTCTAGTTTCAGAAACCCTGTTTGCCTGAAACTAAGTATTATTTTAAATCTACTTGGTCATATTACAGGCCAGATATGAGATTAATTTAGCCTTTCACGCTTTCACCAAGGTTATCAAATTGAATTCTCCTAATAACTCTATGAAGTTGGACTTGTTATCACCAACATAAAGATTGAGTGAGTGTCAGTCACTCAGTTGTGTCCAAGTCTTTGGACACAACTAGACTATAGCCTTCCAGACTCCTCTGTCCATGGGATTCTCCAGACAAAAATACTAGTGTGGGTTGCCATTCCCTTCTTCAGGAGATCTTCCCAAGCCAGGAATCGAACCTGCATCTCCTGCCTTGCAGGAGGATTCTTTACTGCTGAGTGACTGGGGAAGCCCATTTAGAAATTCAGTCATTCTTTATTAATTTCTCTTCACATATTTTTAGAAAATAGAGTCCCTTTAGTAAATGCACCTGCCATTAGCCAGTTTGAAGCTGTCCTTTAACAGTAATTGCAGTGACCCTGGATGCTTTTTAATTTTTGTTGTGTTTACTTTCCTCAGATACATCGCTTCTCCAACAATTTTTATAGTGACTTGAATGGTGTGATGACAATTCAAGCAAAACCACTTCAGCAGAGACCTACCTGTTTTGCAGATAGAACACAGTGCGTATGAAAAATAGTGATCCACCCTCTCCCCTGTGCTGGATGCATTCTAGCCCTGAAGACCACATGCAGTCAGTGTGTAAAATTAAAAGGATGATAGTCAGGTATCAGCCGCAAAACAATTTCTGTTATGTTGGGGCTGATAAGAAAAGGGGACTGTAGCTATGAATTCTGCCTCTTGTGGGCTATATGGTTTCATGCAAACAAGAAGAAACTTAGATCTTTTTTCCCTGTTGATGATCCTTCTTTGAATTAAAATTGAGCTGGAAATGTTAGTCTATTCATTCATTGAACAAATGGGACTATGTTCTGCATGCCAGGCTCTAGACAGAGTCTGGTAAAGGATAAATATTGTAAGTGCCCTGTTCTCGCAGAGCTTACCCCTGAGCAATTAAGTTGTTTTCTCTCCCCCAGGAGTGAGCAGGAGGGCAGACCACTGGGTGTAGGATCCGCTGTTCTCTCCTCAGCCCCGAACCGTCTGGCCCGGATCACGGATGCTCGTGGACCACAGACCTCCGCAAAGAAAACACTTGCACACAGGAGGCTGCCTTCTCTTACCTCGGACTCCCAGAGACTAAAAATCCCCAGTGTGTACAGTGATGAAGTTCTTAGGGGGACAAAACTGTAAGTCTTGCTTCTCTCTGGTGGTAAAGCAAAGATCGCAGAGGACAGAGATGCTTGTCAGTTAGTCTGTGGTTTATTCCAGACAAAGCATCCGCTGTCAAATTTTATATGAACATTTTTCTAAATGGTGCATTACTCTGGATATTTAACATGAATTGAAGTAGTCTACTTAGTTGGATACTAGAATATAAAGTCAGGCCATGTACCTAGAGCACAGGCAGCCAAACAAAAGGAAGTTCTTTGAGGGAGAGGGTCTTGGATGGGTTTCAGTGACTGAGTCTGTAAAACTAATAATTAGCTAATTATTAGCCTTTAAAAAACATAATTGATACTTTCATTGTGATGTGTAAAAATTGATGAACATAGCTATTAGAGTAAGTGGCTCAGCAGTAAAGAACCTTACCTGCAATGCAGCAGATGTGGCAGGACCTGTGGGGTTCGATTCTTGGACTGGGAAGATGCCCCGGGGAAAGAAATGGCAACCCGCTCCAGTATTTTGCCTGGGAAACCCCATGGACTGCCCGTAAGGTCACAGAAGAGTCGGACACAACTTAAAGACTCAACAACAACATACCTATTAGTTTTATTTATCTCTAAGGACAAGTTTCACTCTGTGTAGGGAATTTCAGAAAATCTTTTGGCCTTGGGGATCAACATCAAATCACTGCCTTATTAAAAAGCCATTTGTCACTTCCTTTAATTGTAGAATTACAGAGGAACAGTTTTCTCAGTCACCCAAGTGTCAGGCAATATTTAGGTTAATAGCTAGTGTCTTGTTGATTGCTTTGACATTCCCAAAACACCTTTTTAAAATGTATTTTTGGCTGCTTTGGTTCTTAGTCACTGCATACAAGATGTTACATTGTGGCATATGGGATCTTATCAGTAGTTCCTCAACCAAAGATCGAACCTGCATCTGCAAGCAGATTCTTAACCACTGGACCACCAGGGAAGTCCTGTAATGTAGCACTTTTTCATACACTTTTTCACTTAAACATCATTCATATTTTCCATGTTATTGCATATTTTTGAAAGCATGATTTTAATGACTAAAATATAATTATGTGGGTATATGTGTTGCCCTGTTACTGGAAATTTTCATTTATTTTATATTTTCACTATTATAATGTGCAGTGAATATTATCTGACATAAATCTTAGTTGCTGCTGCTGCTAAGTCGCTTCAGTTGTGTCCGACTCTGTGCGACCCCATAGATGGCAGCCCACCAGGCTCCTCCGTCCCTGGGATTCTCCAGGCAAGAACACTGGAGTGGGTTGCCATTTCCTTCTCCAATGCATGAAAGTGAAGAGTGAAAGTGAAGTCGCTCAGTCGTGTCCGACTCTTAGAGACCCCATGGACTGCAGCCTATCAGGCTCCTCCACCCATGGGATTTTCCAGGCAAAAGTACTGGAGTGGGTCGCCATTGCCTTCTCCGAAATCTTAGTTAGGGTGTCTTAAAATTGTTTCCTGGTGGGGAGTCCTAAAAGTAAAGCTACCAGGTCAAAGATTATGGATATTTTTAAGGCTCTTGAAATATTTTTTCAAAGTTCTTCTAAGAATGGTTCTACCAGTTTTTATAGATCCCCTGGCAACAGACAAGACTCTTTTCTTTATAGCCTGTAAACTTTAGGTAGTATGTATTTTAAAACCTGATGGATCAAAACCTGTCATATTTTAATTTTCATAAGTTTATGATTAGTGAATAAATGAAAAATGAATTAGAATTCATTTCTAGAGTATCCATCTCTATTCTTATGCATGAGTGGGATCATTTAATTTTTCAATGTTATTATCTGGTAAGGAAGGTGTCTTATCATCCTTACTCTTATTAAAATTTCTAATCCATCCTGATAAATTTTACAATCTGGTTGTCAAATTTTAAAAAAAAGTATCACATCGGACCTCATAGCTTTCAATCTATTTAAAATTTAGGAATAATTGACATTTTCACAATATTTAGTTTTCCCATCAAAGAACATTATCTTGCCTCTTGATTTTATGACCTTACATAACATGTGGTTTTCCTCACCAAAGCCCTGCACAGTCGAATTAATTTTATCCTGCTTTGATTGCTCTATTCCCTAAATTTCTACAGCAGTTGTAATAAGAACCAGATACTGGACATAGCACTATATTATATCAACTGCATTGGCTTGTAATCTAATTACGTATGTGTCTTCATCTTGTTTTCAATAATTTGTAATCTCCCTGAGGGCTTCCCTGGTGGCTCAGTGGTAAAGAATTCTCCTGCCAATGCAGGAGACACGGGTTCGATCCCTGAGTCCAGAAGATCCCCTGGAGGAGGAAATGGCAACCCACTCCAGTATTCTTGCCTGGGAAATCCCATGGACACAGGAGCCTGGTGGGCTACAGTCCACGGGGTCGCAAAAGGTTGGACACAACTTAGGGACTAAACAACGACAAATCTCCTTAAGGGGAGGAACTAGACCTTGAAAAACTTGTGTGTTCCGTGCATAGCTGAGCACTTATTAAACACAGGCTCATAGTCCTTGCTAAACACAGGAATGACTGGAGCTGGGGCTCAGTCCCCCGCCCACATTCATCTTCAGGAAACTCAGCTCTTTCTGCTAGGCCCTGGAGGCAGGCTGTGATCAGTAGCTCAGGTAAGGAGCTTTGTGGAAAAGTCTTTCGTCTCTCTGCACCTGGGTGCTCAGGTCACATTGTTGTGTTTACAGGCAAACTGGCGTGGACCGTATGGGCTCCCCACCGACTCAAACCCCACGGAGCCGACTGCCCCCAATAGGCTCTGAGACTGGAGAGCACCACACGGCAGGTCCCGGATCGCGCCCTGTTTCCGTAAGACAAATGTCTTAATACTTAAGTGCACCATTTTCACTGTTTGTTGGAAAGCAAGCAGACATAATCGAACACTTTCACAGAAGCTCAGTAGCATAAAACATCTCCCTGATCTGCTTCCTGAAAGTCAGTGGCTTGTGAGAATTTACAGAAGGTCAGAGGGTTGATTGATTATTTTGTGAAATACAAACATGGCCTGGATTAAAAGAGTCCAGGTGTCAAGGAAATACCTGATGGTCAGGATGGTGTAGTAAGAAAAACAGTTTGATGGTTAGGTCAGGAGGGGCTTCCCTGGGGGCTCTGATGGTAAAGAATCTGCCTGTGATGCAGGAGACCTGAGTTCGATCCCTGGGTTGGGAAAATCTCCTGGAAAAGGAAATGGCAACCCACTCTAGTATTCTTGCCTGGAGAATCCCATGGACAGGTAGATCTGTATTTGAAGCCTGTCACACAAACTCACTGTATGATTTGGTACAAATTAATCTCCTTTAATTTTCTTATTTATAAAAGGGCAATAATGATTCCCACCTAAAGAATTGCTATAAGGATTACATGAATTTATAGATGTTAAATAATGCCTGGCATAGATTAAAAGCACAGTAAAATACTCTGCCATTTTTACTAGTTCTCTTTTTTTTTTTTGGCCCTGCCACATGGCATCAGGGATCTTAGTTCCCTGACCAGGGATTGAACCCTGGCCATGGCAGTGAAAATGCCGAGTTCCTAACCATGGACTACTAGAGAAGCCCTAGACTCTCATCTTTATAGCTAATCTGTACCATGTTCACTGCAGTGTTGAGGCACTGTCTTCTTCACCCAAGCTCAGTTCAGCCAAGCAATTACAGAAAGCCTGAGGAAGCTATGCTGCTGGTAGGAAGCATAATCAGATTTCCCCCAGATTTATACTGACTGCTCACTGCACTCCAATATAATCTGCTATTTATTTTTATTTTTGATCATGTAGCATATAGAATCTTAGTTCTCTGACAAGGCATTGAACCCACACCCTCTGCATTGGAAGTGTGGAGCCTTAACCATTGGAGAGCCAAAGAAGTCCCTAACTTGTGTCTCTTTGATAAAATATAGAAGAATGCCAATCGTAGGAACATAAAGCCTAGAGAGAGAAAAACCAACTGAGGCAGTGCTTTCTCTCACACTCCTTCCACCTCCTTGGGCACAGCAATAAAACACATTCCCAGAAGGCAAGAGTTGCACCTTTAATATTTAACCTTAGAATATTGTGGCTTAGAGTGGAATCATAAAAGCAGTCAAACATCACATTTTAAAAAGTCAGATGCTTCAAAAATGCACCCATGCTGCATTCACAAATGCAGAATAACATTTCTATCATAATTTAATATTAAGAATTTTATGTGGTTCATGTTTTAATCTATATTTACTTATTAGGGCTTTATCAGATTAAAAGATACAGTTACTTACACAAAGTATATTTTGATACTTGTGTTTAGTAGACCTTATAGTTAGCAACATCTAAATAAAAGTTTTTCAAATAAGCGAATGAAAGAATGAATAGATGAGAGACTGATTGAAACATATACAGATTTTCTTTTGTCTTTTTAAGAATTGCATTTAACAGGAATGTATTATCCTTTATTTAGCTCAGAGGAAGACATCTGCAAAACCATGGGTTGAGTGCATTACCTGATAGTGTAGAACGGTCACCTCTTCGAGAAAGATCTCTAACCATGGAACAGTTTTCAAGGCCCAGCACTACTCATACATTTCGGGTAGGTTCTCTGTTAACCATAACTCTGATTCTTAAAAATATTCGAAACAATAAAACTCATCCTTCATTTTATTTTTCTTCTAACAGTCAGATACACCTCGAAAAGGTTCATTGACACTGATGGAATTTGCTGGGCACGTGTGGACAGGTCAAAGTTTTTTAACAGGTCAGTGTTTTGCATATACAAACAAAACGATGTCGTATGTGAAGTTTCAAGTTTTCAAGATTATCTACTTTGAGAGGATCATTTTGACCGAGTGTTTGTAGTCTTTGGTTGTATCTCAGGAATCTTTATAAAGAGCAAAATACAAAGGCAAGCACTTCTCTACTGTTGGTTAAAAAACAAAAATCTTCTGAGTACATTTGTTTTTTTTTTAAACAGTTCATGAATCCAGTAGCATCTCATCTGGCAAACAGATACTCTAAGGAGTCGCAGGGCGTGGACAGCTTTTATAAAAGGAAGGCAGGACAAGGAAAGGAAGTCACAAGCAAAGAAAAAAGGAAAGTTCATTGGAGGGAAAGGAAAGGTTTAAGTAATGATGGCTTCTCATTGGCTGAGTTTCTGGGCTTCCCATTGGCTGGGCTTGTTGCTAGGCAACAAGGAAGTCTTCCCTCCTGCTGGGGTAGGAATGTGGCTGGGCTGCTTGTTTGGGAGACCAAGATCATTCCTTTCTGTTGTGCTGTGCTTAGTCACTCAGTCATGTTCCACTCTTTATGACTCCATGGATTGTAGCCCACCAGGCTCCTCTGTCTGTGGAGTTCTCCAGGAGTGGGCTGCCATGCCCTCCTCCAGGGGATCTTCCCAACCCAGGGATCAAACCCAGGTCTCCCGCATTGCAAGTGGATTCCTTATTGTCTGAACCACCAGGGAATCCCAAGAATACTGGAGTGGGTAACCTATCCCTTCTCCAGAGGATCTTCCCAACCCAGGAATCAAACTGGGTCTCTTGCATTGCAGGCAGATTCTTTACCAGCTGTCTTCCTATTGGGATTTTTGAAGGTGAGTGGTAAGCAGGCCGTGAGAGCTCCCTCTACTGGCCTTCTGACCCCAACTTTGGCTGAGGTTTCCTTTTATTAATTTTCATAATCTTAAAGGAGAAAATGCCCAAAGGTTCTGAATAACTTAGGGCCTCACCCACGTAAAAAAGAAAATGCTGTCTTATGAGAAATCAATGTCTTTCTCTGTTGTAGAGTTTCTACACTTTTCTTCTAAATGAAACTTGATACTTTTAGATTCTCTTTGAAGATCTAATTATAAAAAGTAATAATACAAATATTCCAGTTATTTTATGATTTAGAGTTTTACAGATAAATACTTATTCTCAGCTAGTATACCATTTAATCCAGTATTCTTGCCTAGAGAATCCCAGGGACAGGGGAGTCTGGTGGGCTGCCGTCTGTGGGGTCACCCAGAGTCGGACCCGACTGAAGTGACTTAGCAGCAGCAGCATGCCATTTAAAGAATGACGTTTCTCGACTGAACTCAGGCCAATGATATTTTAATTTTCAAAACCATTACCAGCATTTTTATTTAAGGAGNGTAGTAATATGATTTTTTTAAAAAGCAACAAAAGGCACATAAGAGAGATGATCCTGTATTTCTGACGATGTATTTTCTCTCTGACAAGCAGGCATGTGGTTTCTGCTTACCTTTGTTCTCAGATCCAAAAGCAGCAGGAGCTATAAACTTACCAACATTCGCTCTGTAGCAGGAAAAAAGAAAAAAAAGAAATGAGAAACTGAGAGGCCAATAGTGGGAAGGACTTCTTAAGGCAGCTGACAGTTATCTGGGACAACTCACAGCCAGGATTCAGGCCCGGTTAAGGGGAGCACCCCTCCTTCTTCTCAGCACCCCAAATGGCAGTTTCTCCATATGACTGTTCCCTGATTTGTGTAAAAGTGACATTACAATGTTTTTAATTAAAAAATAATATATATATCATCTGCATGGAACATACAAACATGACCCTTCTGAGAGCTGGGATTTGTAAAAACATTTGAATGAGAATTTTGCTTGGTGTTTCAGGCTCACAGTATCCACCTAAATCTTTCCAGAGGACAACACTGACTTTAAGAAAGAGATTCCAAGTGGCCTCCTGATGTGACGTCACCAGAACTACAACCCTTCTGGAGCATTCAAAGCCTCAGCACACCATTCATCACTTGAAAAGTGGAAGAAGTATTATGTTATGTATCTGACAGTCTGAGATGTTAGACTGCCTGAGAGAAATGCAAACAAATAAACAATTTAATTTTGAACACTTCACATTGTTAAGAGAATATGAGTCAAAATTACCAACCATTCCTTTATCGGAAACATTCCAATACAGGTTCTTTAGGTCTTACTCAGACAAATCTAGTATGTGTTTATAATCCATCCTTTTATCAGTTACAAACATCCACATGCTTAATGCGTGTATTCACATACTATATATGGAAGTATATCATTTAGGAATATGCCTTTTTAGTGTTGACATTTTTGTCTCATTCTTTTATTAATGCCATCACAATCCTAGTCACTAATAGATATTATTCCCTCTTTAAAAGAGGATAGAAAAGAAGTTGGTACAATATGTTAGGTTGACTAATATTCAGATTGTTCTAGTCATTGTGCTGACTTAGAGGAAGGTCAATGGCTAAGTGTCTCAAGCCAATTTTGTTTTTACTAGTTTTCATGCTCAAATTCAGGCAGTCTATTTAAAATACAATAAAAGTATCCCAAGTTGATTGCTTTTGTAAAAGCTGAATATAAATGTATTTAAATCATATTGCATATGGTTTCATCTTTACTATTAATGACAGAAGTGTTCATCCACTGGTGGGAAGTTTTTGCAGCACCATCTTCCTCATTTTAACACAATCTGATCTCTGCTTAAATGGTCACTTCTGCAGAAAACCTTCCCAGAGCCCTCTGTCTCAACAGCAGCTCTCTCCACCCTCTACCCTCTAGCCCTGCCGTATTTTTCTTCAGAGCACATGTCCTGACCTGATATTAACATAGAAAATTGAACAGAGAAGGTGCGGGAGCAGTATCAATTGCAGGCAAGCCTCTAGAGTCCTTTATCTTTTGCTTCCTTTTCCCCCCACCTACCGTTGTTTTCCTTTAATAGTGACTGAAATCCTTGGACTCAGATATTCTCAGATCTCAAATGGCCATAATGTCTTCTTTTCTACCAGAGAAGCTTAGTCTATGCATATAAAGTGCCTGTAAAAAAAGGTAAAAGAAAGTCAGCACAATGACTAGAACAATCTGATTATTAGTCAACCTGGCATATTGTACAAACTTTTCTAAAGGAGGGAGTAATATCTATTAGTGACTAGGATTTTAATGGCACTAATAATAGAATGAGACAAAAGTCAAGACAGTTATATATTGCTAGAGTAAAAAGGCATATTCCTAAATAATATACTTTCATATATTAGTGTGAATACATGCACTAAGCATGTGTGTGACAGTCATCCTGGATTTATTACTTCATCAAATATTTATCAAGCACCTTCTTCATGTAAGATTCTGGAACATTGGGCTGAACAAGACAAAGACTTTGCCCTAATAAAACTTACATTCTCATGGCAGACATAGAGTATAAACAAATCAATAGAAATATAAGGTCAGATAATAATAAATGCTATGAAGAAACAAAATATGGCCATGTGACAGGATGGACAGAGTTGCAAGTTTAGACAGAATAATCAGGAAAGGCTTTATTGCAAAGAGTATTTGAGCAAAGACTCAAAGAAAATGAGAAAAGAAGTCTTATAGAGATGAAAAAAAAAAAAAAAAGAGGGGAAAATACACAGCCTAAAACAGGAGCATACCTGGAGGTTTAGAGAGCAGTAAAGAGGCTGGTGGGACATGGGATGGGACTTAGCAAGGGGGTAAATAATAAGAGATGAGATCAGTAAAGTAACAGGGGCAAGGGATTAAAAAGTCTTTTTTGGTGGTGGGAGTTATAAGTTACCTGAAATCAGAAGCCACTGGAGAATTTTGAGGACAGAGTGATGTAATCTGATGTGAGATGATGTTTCAGATTAGATGACAGAGGGGCAGCTGGTGACAAGTCAGGGACTTTGGGTGTGTTCTCAAATTTGAACCAATAGGATTTGCTGTTGGATTGGATGAGGAGGGTAACAACAACAACAACAAAAAGAATCCAGGTTGACCCCAAGGCTTTGACTTAATACTTGGAAAGATCATGTTGACATTTACCAAAATCAGAAAGAATTCAAGAGAAGCAGATTTGGAAGCAGGTTGGGATGTGTTTGTCTGATGCCTATTGATGTCTAAGTGGAGATGTCACACTGGGGTTTAGAGAGGAGGTTCAGACTGGGGGATATCTATACAGATAGATATACCCCCAGATATATATAATACTGGTATAAGTACTGAAATACCAGAACTACAACCCTTCTGGAGCATTCAAAGCCTCAGCACACCATTCATCACTTGAAAAGTGGAAGAAGTATTATGTTATGTATCTGACAGTCTGAGATGTTAGACTGCCTGAGAGAAATGCAAACAAATAAACAATTTAATTTTGAACACTTCACATTGTTAAGAGAATATGAGTCAAAATTACCAACCATTCCTTTATCGGAAACATTCCAATACAGGTTCTTTAGGTCTTACTCAGACAAATCTAGTATGTGTTTATAATCCATCCTTTTATCAGTTACAAACATCCACATGCTTAATGCGTGTATTCACATACTATATATGGAAGTATATCATTTAGGAATATGCCTTTTTAGTGTTGACATTTTTGTCTCATTCTTTTATTAATGCCATCACAATCCTAGTCACTAATAGATATTATTCCCTCTTTAAAAGAGGATAGAAAAGAAGTTGGTACAATATGTTAGGTTGACTAATATTCAGATTGTTCTAGTCATTGTGCTGACTTAGAGGAAGGTCAATGGCTAAGTGTCTCAAGCCAATTTTGTTTTTACTAGTTTTCATGCTCAAATTCAGGCAGTCTATTTAAAATACAATAAAAGTATCCCAAGTAGAGGATAGAAAAGAAGTTGGTACAATATGTTAGGTTGACTAATATTCAGATTGTTCTAGTCATTGTGCTGACTTAGAGGAAGGTCAATGGCTAAGTGTCTCAAGCCAATTTTGTTTTTACTAGTTTTCATGCTCAAATTCAGGCAGTCTATTTAAAATACAATAAAAGTATCCCAAGTTGATTGCTTTTGTAAAAGCTGAATATAAATGTATTTAAATCATATTGCATATGGTTTCATCTTTACTATTAATGACAGAAGTGTTCATCCACTGGTGGGAAGTTTTTGCAGCACCATCTTCCTCATTTTAACACAATCTGATCTCTGCTTAAATGGTCACTTCTGCAGAAAACCTTCCCAGAGCCCTCTGTCTCAACAGCAGCTCTCTCCACCCTCTACCCTCTAGCCCTGCCGTATTTTTCTTCAGAGCACATGTCCTGACCTGATATTAACATAGAAAATTGAACAGAGAAGGTGCGGGAGCAGTATCAATTGCAGGCAAGCCTCTAGAGTCCTTTATCTTTTGCTTCCTTTTCCCCCCACCTACCGTTGTTTTCCTTTAATAGTGACTGAAATCCTTGGACTCAGATATTCTCAGATCTCAAATGGCCATAATGTCTTCTTTTCTACCAGAGAAGTATAGTCTATGCATATAAAGTGCCTGTAAAAAAAGGTAAAAGAAAGTCAGCACAATGACTAGAACAATCTGATTATTAGTCAACCTGGCATATTGTACAAACTTTTCTAAAGGAGGGAGTAATATCTATTAGTGACTAGGATTTTAATGGCACTAATAATAGAATGAGACAAAAGTCAAGACAGTTATATATTGCTAGATTAAAAAGGCATNTCTATTTCGGCTTGCTCCATGCCACCAGTCAAATTATCTTGCTCTTGTCACTATGAGTTGACCTGTGTGCAAACAGGAGCCCCTCCATTGCCTTTTGAATCCCTCATATCCCGCCCTGGGTGGGGGCATTTCTTGGCTCACATTTGCTGCTCCCAGGATCACTCACCCCAACTTGCGGCTCACCCTGTTTCTCCACTTCCGAGGGCAGCACTTGTATGTTATAGTTCTTGTTTTGTCCACAGAGATTAGCAGAGAGTCAGATATATACAAACCCTGTACTTTTATATGTATAACTGACCTTGTAGTTCAGCTTCGATCCATTTTTTGGAGAGAGCTTAGTCATGTGGGATCTTAGTTCCCGACCAAGTAGAAGTGCAGAGTCTTAATCACAGGGCCCCCGGGAAGTTCTATCCTTGATCCTTTGCTAAGTCGCTTTAGTCATGTCTGACTCTGTGCAACCCCATAGACAGAAGCCCACCAGGCTCCCCGTCACTTGGATTTTCCAGGCAAGAACACTGGAGTGGGTTGCCATTTCCTTCTCCTATGCATGAAAGTGAAGTCGCTCAGTCATGTCCGACTCTTAGCGACCCCATGGACTGCAGCCTACCAGGCTCCTCCATCCATGGGGTTTTGCAGGCAAGAGTACTAGAGTGGGTTGCCATTGCCTTCTTCGTGATCCTTTAGAGAGGAGGAGATCCTTTAGAAAGGAGGAAATCAAAGTCCAGGAAGATATACTAACAGATATTGCACAGATACACTTTTTTAAAGTCTTAAAGTAATTAAACAATATAGACATGAATCATATAGAAGTGCAAGTTTCTTCTCCATTCCCAAATGATCAAGTTTCTCAGTATTTTTCTTTCCAGATATCAGTCTAGTGGTAGAGAGAGAGAGAGAGAAAAAAAGTCTCCCAAAGAGGGCATTAGGTTATATACTTGGTTCTGTGACTTGCTTAATTTTTTCACTTAATATTTCACAAACATTGTTCTATATCAGTATATGTTGATGACTTGAAATCCAGTTAGAGAAAAGTCTTAGGTTTCCTCTGCAGGTGGCTGTGAGCAAACTAT
Source organism: Cephalophus harveyi (assembly GCA_006410635.1). Lineage (NCBI taxonomy): Eukaryota > Metazoa > Chordata > Mammalia > Artiodactyla > Bovidae > Cephalophus > Cephalophus harveyi. Next base: position 150,724 of record SJYT01073553.1, on the reverse strand, counting down.
ACAGTAGCTGCTGGTAAAACTAATCCAGTTAAGCAAAGAAAAATGCAGGATATTTTCTTTGCATCCTGCTGTTGTGTGAAAATTGTATAAATCTTAATTATGTTGAATTGGTTCATAGTGCTTTTCAGGTCTACTATATCCTTCTACTTTTCTGCCTATTAATTTTTGAGAGTTTGATATTGAAATTCCAACTAAAAATCTTAATTCATCTACTTTTTGATATTGAACCTCCGAGTAAAAATCTTATCTACTTTAAAAATAATTTTAATATATAGTGGAACTGAATGTAACTCTGTTCTGTATTTCTCACATCTCCTGTAAATGTTATCATACTTTCGTAATTTAAAAAAGAAAAAAATGCAGGGTATTCTCAATACTTTACCTTCCTTGGCACTTTTCCTACAACTTAGCGACCTTCTGCGAAGGAGAGGAACACTCCCCTCTCAGCCCATTTTCGAGGAAGTATCAAGAGTAGAGAAGGAAAGGAGAGTCAGGACTGGGCACCTGGAGAAAAGGGAGGAATTGAGAGTCAGAGAACCCAGGCCCTGGGCAGAACCGGAGCGTCCTTCTCACTGTCCTTACCTTTTCCCTCTGCGGGCTCAGCGGTGTGTCATCTTTCCCTTTTCAGCGTGCTCCCCAACTGCTGTCTCCTTATCAAACCCCCCTCTCCCAGCATCTCTTACCTTCACCGCTTTCAGAGACCCCCACCTCCATCCTCACCCACCCGCCCTTTTCTTGTTCTCTTGGGGTGCTAACTTTTCTTGGTCCCGAAAAGTATTCTGAAAAATACTTGGATCACAGCTTGGATTACTCAACTCGCCTGTGTCGCAATCAGCCGCCCAATGCAGCCTGATAACTCGTGCCCCGACGAAGGTCGTGTCCCTAAGGCTACTCAGCATCAAAGTAGGTAGCTGCCCGGGTGACCCTAACGTGGAAGCCAAGAAGCAACCCATCTCCATCCGGGCTGGCAGCCGGTCCTGCTGCTGCTGCTAAGTCGCTTCAGTCGTGTCCGACTCTGTGCGACCCCACAGACGGCAGCCCACCAGGCTCCTCCGTCCCTGGGATTCTCCAGGCAAGAACACTGGGGTGGATTGCCATTTCCTTCTCCAATGCATGAAAGTGAAAAGTGAAAGTGAGGTCGCTCAGTCGCGTCCAACTCCTAGGGACCCCATGAACTGCAGCCCACCAGGCTCCTCCGTCCATGGGATTTTCCAGGCAAGAGTACTAGCGGAGTGTAAAAAAAAACAAACTTCAGTGCCTCTTCCTCACTCATAAATTATCTTCAAAATAGAAATAAAATGTTTAAACCTGGCAGTCAAGCTCTATTTCGGCTTGCTCCATGCCACCAGTCAAATTATCTTGCTCTTGTCACTATGAGTTGACCTGTGTGCAAACAGGAGCCCCTCCATTGCCTTTTGAATCCCTCATATCCCGCCCTGGGTGGGGGCATTTCTTGGCTCACATTTGCTGCTCCCAGGATCACTCACCCCAACTTGCGGCTCACCCTGTTTCTCCACTTCCGAGGGCAGCACTTGTATGTTATAGTTCTTGTTTTGTCCACAGAGATTAGCAGAGAGTCAGATATATACAAACCCTGTACTTTTATATGTATAACTGACCTTGTAGTTCAGCTTCGATCCATTTTTTGGAGAGAGCTTAGTCATGTGGGATCTTAGTTCCCGACCAAGTAGAAGTGCAGAGTCTTAATCACAGGGCCCCCGGGAAGTTCTATCCTTGATCCTTTGCTAAGTCGCTTTAGTCATGTCTGACTCTGTGCAACCCCATAGACAGAAGCCCACCAGGCTCCCCGTCACTTGGATTTTCCAGGCAAGAACACTGGAGTGGGTTGCCATTTCCTTCTCCTATGCATGAAAGTGAAGTCACTCAGTCATGTCCGACTCTTAGCGACCCCATGGACTGCAGCCTACCAGGCTCCTCCATCCATGGGGTTTTGCAGGCAAGAGTACTAGAGTGGGTTGCCATTGCCTTCTTCGTGATCCTTTAGAGAGGAGGAGATCCTTTAGAAAGGAGGAAATCAAAGTCCAGGAAGATATACTAACAGATATTGCACAGATACACTTTTTTAAAGTCTTAAAGTAATTAAACAATATAGACATGAATCATATAGAAGTGCAAGTTTCTTCTCCATTCCCAAATGATCAAGTTTCTCAGTATTTTTCTTTCCAGATATCAGTCTAGTGGTAGAGAGAGAGAGAGAGAAAAAAAGTCTCCCAAAGAGGGCATTAGGTTATATACTTGGTTCTGTGACTTGCTTAATTTTTTCACTTAATATTTCACAAACATTGTTCTATATCAGTATATGTTGATGACTTGAAATCCAGTTAGAGAAAAGTCTTAGGTTTCCTCTGCAGGTGGCTGTGAGCAAACTATACAGTAGCTGCTGGTAAAACTAATCCAGTTAAGCAAAGAAAAATGCAGGATATTTTCTTTGCATCCTGCTGTTGTGTGAAAATTGTATAAATCTTAATTATGTTGAATTGGTTCATAGTGCTTTTCAGGTCTACTATATCCTTCTACTTTTCTGCCTATTAATTTTTGAGAGTTTGATATTGAAATTCCAACTAAAAATCTTAATTCATCTACTTTTTGATATTGAACCTCCGAGTAAAAATCTTATCTACTTTAAAAATAATTTTAATATATAGTGGAACTGAATGTAACTCTGTTCTGTATTTCTCACATCTCCTGTAAATGTTATCATACTTTCGTAATTTAAAAAAGAAAAAAATGCAGGGTATTCTCAATACTTTACCTTCCTTGGCACTTTTCCTACAACTTAGCGACCTTCTGCGAAGGAGAGGAACACTCCCCTCTCAGCCCATTTTCGAGGAAGTATCAAGAGTAGAGAAGGAAAGGAGAGTCAGGACTGGGCACCTGGAGAAAAGGGAGGAATTGAGAGTCAGAGAACCCAGGCCCTGGGCAGAACCGGAGCGTCCTTCTCACTGTCCTTACCTTTTCCCTCTGCGGGCTCAGCGGTGTGTCATCTTTCCCTTTTCAGCGTGCTCCCCAACTGCTGTCTCCTTATCAAACCCCCCTCTCCCAGCATCTCTTACCTTCACCGCTTTCAGAGACCCCCACCTCCATCCTCACCCACCCGCCCTTTTCTTGTTCTCTTGGGGTGCTAACTTTTCTTGGTCCCGAAAAGTATTCTGAAAAATACTTGGATCACAGCTTGGATTACTCAACTCGCCTGTGTCGCAATCAGCCGCCCAATGCAGCCTGATAACTCGTGCCCCGACGAAGGTCGTGTCCCTAAGGCTACTCAGCATCAAAGTAGGTAGCTGCCCGGGTGACCCTAACGTGGAAGCCAAGAAGCAACCCATCTCCATCCGGGCTGGCAGCCGGTCCTGCTGCTGCTGCTAAGTCGCTTCAGTCGTGTCCGACTCTGTGCGACCCCACAGACGGCAGCCCACCAGGCTCCTCCGTCCCTGGGATTCTCCAGGCAAGAACACTGGGGTGGATTGCCATTTCCTTCTCCAATGCATGAAAGTGAAAAGTGAAAGTGAGGTCGCTCAGTCGCGTCCAACTCCTAGGGACCCCATGAACTGCAGCCCACCAGGCTCCTCCGTCCATGGGATTTTCCAGGCAAGAGTACTAGCGGAGTGCAAAGGAGCGAGGTTAGATACCCAGCCCGGGGCGAAAAATGAGCTCCAGAGGCTGAGCTTCAAACCAAATGTTTTTTTTTTTTTTTCCCATTTGAAAACATCCAGCTCGCTGTACCCTGAAGTTGTCCGGGACCCAGCAACTGCTGGGTATAACCCACGCAGCACCCCCGGCCCCTGGACGCCTCCCCATCACTAAGCCGCTTGCTTCCACTCCCCCTTCCTTATCCTCCAGTCTCCGCCCACTAACGTGCCTCCACCCGCGCAGCCTGCTGAGCGCTCAAGCCGCTTTCCGAACTTTCGTTTTCCGCTGTAAGCACAACAGAGGCTGTTGCGCGTTACGAAGGCTTTGACCCTTCGTAACAAACCTGGCCGGGCGTCCTCGGCTCGGAGAACAGAGTGGGAGCCAGGCGGGTGCCCACCCCCTCCACTGGCTGGAGAGGGAAAGTGACCCGACCCGGCGCGCCCCTTCCTGCGGCTCCGGGACCGCCCGCAGGCCGGGAACTCCTCCCAGCGCCCGCGCACTTGACCTCGGGGGGCTGGACCGCGCCGGCCGCCCGCAGCATCCCGCCCGGCGGTCCCCGCGGTCTCGGCCCCGGTGCACAGCGGCCCCGCGGGCGCGATGCTGGCGCCGTGGTTGCTGAGCGTCGGGCCGAAGCTGCTGCTTTGGGGCGGGCTGTGCGCCGTCTCCCTGGCAGGCGCCATCCTCACCCTGAACCTCCTGCAGATGGTGGCGAGCTACGCGCGGAAATGGCGTCAGATGCGTCCCGTCCCGACCATTGGGGACCCCTACCCCTTGGTGGGACACGCGCTGATGATGAAGCCGGACGCAAGAGGTAAGGGCGCCGGCCGCATCCCCATCCGAGAGCCCGGGCTTCCAGCACTCGCAGCCCGCCGGCCCTCGTGCATGTAGTCTGGACACTGAAGTGCCCGGCCTGCCGACGCCGGGAGAGAGATAATTTGTCACCCAGTCATTAGAAGACGGGTTCCCAATTCTATCCATGTACCCTATGACACCTGGCAGAATTGCGGGTGCATCTGGTCCAAGTGAAGTTTTTCTGCCTGTGCAGCACAGATCGCAAGCTTTCTAAGCTCTTGTCCTGCTTTTCTCCTGCTGCTTTTTCCACCTCGCAGCTGCTCCTACACCTCAGAACACTGCTGTCTTTGCTTCTGTCTGGGCTCTTAAAGCCTTTAAGGGCAGAAACTTCCCTGTGCCCACGTGCTAAGTAGCTTCAGTCTTGTTCCACTCTTGGTGGCCCCATGGGCGGTAGCCCTCCAGGCTCCTCTGTCCATGGGATTCTCCAAGCAAGAATACTGGAGTGGATGGCCATGCCCTTCTCCAGGGAATCTTTCCAACCCAGGAATGTAACCCAGGTCCCTTACATCTCCTGCATTAGCAGGTGGGTTCTTTACCACTGGCACCACCTGGAACAATATAAATCCGTTAGAACATGGAAGTCTCTGTTTGTCTCTCTCTTTCTCAAAAGGCACTTGAGGCTCTTCCCTATCCAGACATCACAAGACTTGACCACAACTTTGATTCCTTCTTGACTTTGATATTTTAGACCTTTTAAGGAGGTTATGTAATAACAAAACTTATGGTCAGGCCTTCTTGAAAACTCATGCAGGAGTTTCAAAATTCTTATTTAAGAGTGAATTTATTTTTATTGAGATCATCTTTTTGAAGAGAGAGATTTAGATTGTTTTGTTGATGAAAAAGATCGCTTTAAGCTAGAAAAGTCTCAGAAGTATCTGAGATTTGGAGTCCTCCATCAGGGAGGATGAATTATTAACAGATATGAGTACTTTATTTTCAGGGCTTCCCAGGTGGCGCCAGTAGTAAAGAATCTGCCTGCCAATGCAGGAGACCCAAGAAAATGCGGTTCAAAGGGACTGGGGTCCGATCCCTGGGTTGGAGAGATCCCCTGGAGGAGGAAATGGCAACCCACTCCAGTATGCTTGCCTGGAAAAAAATCCCATGGACAGATGAGCCTAGTGGGCTACAGTCCATGGGGTCACAAAGAGTCAAACACAACTGAGAACTGCTAACTGTTGCTGCTAAGTCACTTCAGTCGTGTCCAACTCTGTGTGACCCCATAGACAGCAGCCCACCAGGCTCCCCGTCCCTGGGATTCTCCAGGCAAGAAGACTGGAGTGGGTTGCCATTTCCTTCTCCAATGCATGAAAGTGAAAAGGGAAAGTGAGGTCGCTCAGTCGTGTCCAACTCTTAGCGACCCCATGGACTGCAGCCTACCAGGCTCCTCTGTCCATGGGATTCTCAACTGAGAACACATGTACTTTATTTCATAGGGGTATAAATTGAATTACCTAGAGCTGAAAAGATTTGCTCAATATGACATGTTTTAAAATAAGTCAGGGACCAGAACCCAATTCCCCCTCCAATTAATTGTAAATACTAGTGGTTTTACAGGCTGAAGATTAACTGCGATGCTTGAAGGGTTATTTTCCTTTGTTTTCTCAAGCAAAACAATACTGTCATCTTAAACTCACAAGAATACCATGAGGCCTTGTGGGAGAGTGTTTACCAAAATATTGAACGTATTTTAGGGCAGAAGAAATCCAAGTAAACTTTTCACCAGCCAAACATCAAAGTGACTAACGTCACAAGTGATCCAACAACACATTTATTTATATCAAAACCACATTTGAAAAGTCATCTTGAAAGTGTTAGTTGCGCAGTCATGTCTGACTCTTTGTGACCCCATGGACTGTAGCTCACCAGGCTCCTGTCGTTGGGATTCTCCAGGCAAGAATACTGGAGTGGGTAGCCATTCCCTTCTCCGGGGGATCTTTCCCACCCAGGATTAAACCCAAGTCTTCTGCATTGCAAACAGATTCTTTACCATCTAAGCTACCAGAGAAGTCCATAATACTTAAAAGCTGAGCTAACTTTCCTTTCTATCCTAAGGCTTTACAATATTAAACAAAAAAGTTATGTAAAAATATAGACCGTCCCATCCCCACTAAAGAAACAGTATGCTTAAGGAGTCTCATGTTCTTTTTGAGAATTTTTCTAATTGAAATCTCCACTGAATAAAACCTATTTTAAAACAAACTGCGAGTTGTGTTTGGAATTACTTTCTGAGTGAAGAGAATGACAGTGTACTGTCTTTCATAAAGGGCCATTTTAATCTGGCATATAAATACTGGATTTTGGCATCAGGCAAACCTTGGGTCAATTTCCAGTTTCCAGCTTTGGAACCAAGTTGTTTGATTTTGGGAAGTTATTTAAAACTCTAAGAGTGGTTTCTTTTATTCTTTTTTTTTTTTTTAACCATGGATGTACAAGTCCATGGTTAAAAAAAAAGAAAAAAGAAAAAAATACTTGTAGTATTACAAGTCCATGGTTTAAAAAAAAGAAAGAAACCACTCTGGCCATTAATGCTAAATGAAATGTCTGACAAAGAAGATAAGTGTTGTGTGATCTCACTTCTCTGAGGAATCTAAAATAACATAAGGAACTTATTACAAAATTCTTGTCTTTTTTTTAAAAAAAGTATTGGAGTATAGTTGATTCACAATGTTACATTAGTTTCAGGTATACAACAAAGTGAATCAGTTATACATATATATATGTGTGTGTGCTTTTATATATATATATATCCTTTTTTAGATTCTTTTCTCATATAGGTCATTACAGAGTTTTAAGGAGAGTTTCCTGCGCTCTACAGTAGATCCTTATTAGACAGAATTCTTGTCTTGATTGATTTTAAGGGTAAATATTTCTCCTAGATTTTTTTCAGCAGATAATTGATTACACTGAAGAATACCGACACCTGCCACTGCTGAAACTCTGGCTCGGGCCCGTGCCTCTCGTGGCCCTTTATAACGCAGAAAATGTGGAAGTGAGTATGATATTCCACTGTCTGTTTGATGGGGGAATCTCATTAGATGTGGTCATTCTCCACATTCACCTGCCTCTCCCCATTTCCCTCAGAAAATTCTCTTTTCAGTTCCTAGTTGGTGGCAGACACCAGGAATCATCTTGGGTGTTTTCTTTCAATTCCATTTAGTCCTCAAGACTGAATGACAGTTATATGTTCAAAACTCTTAATTGAATTTCTTTGAGGCACAGGAATAAAAATGACTCACAGAGAAATACCAATTACGAAATCTTGTTTTAAAAAGTAGTTGTGTTTAGCCAGATGTTCTTGTAATTGATATCGTTTTGCTGTCTATATCTCTCAATTTTTTTTCTCTCTTTTTGAGGTAATTTTAAACAGTTCAAAGCACATTGAAAAATCCTATATGTACAAGTTCTTAGAACCGTGGCTTGGACTAGGACTTCTTACAAGGTATGTCAGTGGAAATTTGTAAAGCTGTCTTATAGAAACAGTTTCTTCTCTGGGTAACTTGTTATTTCAGGAACTGACCCAAAGTATTCTTCCAATAACAAGACTGAGCTCTTGAGAATTATGGGAGCAGGTGGAAGGAAAAGTCTAGTTAACAATGGGCCTTTGATTGATAGGAGTCCTGGGTATATGGTAATGTCCAGGCACTGTATTCAATAGTGATAATCACTAGTGTTCCAAGAACAACAAGGAGGTACTGATATATGAATGGAGTAAAGCAAAGGATAGTTTGGAGGAGGGAAATCTTGAAAATATAATGAAAAAGCAGTCACATCCCCCCAGAGAAGTATATCAAACATAGGGACCTCAATTCTTGAGTCGATTCAGAAACAGGACTCCAGAAAGACAGGTCCCTTGTGGGGACTTTAGATAATTCAAAGATAATAGAGATTAAAGTAAATCATGGAGCAGTGGATCATCTGAGGACTATGGTATTGATAAAAGGGAGAAAAATTCTAATCTTTAGAACCTCAGAACTTAGAAATTTAGGAAAAATTTTGTTTCCATTTTTAATAAATGCCCTTGTAAATATTAGTAATATAGAACAATATCCAAAATATTCACATTCTGTAGCTATACATGAGTCTTTATCATTCTGATCAAAGCAATCGAGAATCTACAGAATAAGCTATTTCAGGAGAACTCGGTGACTTGACTATATTTATATTTTATCTGTTTCAGATGTTGCTTCTTTTTTCTTTGTAACCATGTATTGTATTTCTAGTACTGGAAACAAATGGCGCTCTAGGAGAAAAATGTTAACACCCACTTTCCATTTTACAATTCTGGAGGATTTCTTAGATGTCATGAATGAACAAGCAAATATATTGGTTACTAAGCTTGAAAAGCATGTTAACCAAGAAGCGTTTAACTGCTTTTTTTACGTCACTCTTTGTACCTTAGATATAATCTGTGGTAAGTCTCACTGATTTATTTTTAAAGTTAGGCTGTAAAGAATATGGCCCAAATAGAAAATAACAGTTCATGGTGTATGTGGAGGGGGGCCATTTAAAAGGGATCTGGGGTTCATCTGGATAGTCCTAGTTCTAAATTAGCCTCCTGAGAAGCAGTGGCCATTCATAGGACTTCAAACCCAGCAGTTACGCAGCCAACACGACCAGAAGGTCAGAGGGAAGGAAGGGCAGGAGCTGGGAGGAAAAGAAGCAGAAGATTCGAGAGAAAAGGGAAAAGAAGAATTCTGCAATATATCAGAACAGGACATAATGTCTTTTTAAAATGTCTGACACTGGAAAATGTACCCAAGATGTGTGGGTGAATTGAATGGTTACTTCTCACTCTATTTTACAGAAACAGCTATGGGAAAGAACATTGGTGCTCAAAGCAATGATGATTCCGAGTATGTTCGAGCCGTTTATAGGTAAATGAAATCCTTTCAATTATGTCTAAAACTGTTATTGATTAGGGCTTTAAAAATTATTGCTAATCACTTCTGTCTATATTGTACCTTTTTCATCATTTCAAAATGAAACATTATACTAAAAACCAACCTAATCATTAAAGCATGTATTTCAATAGTAGAGGAAGAGTTGTGTAAATTATAGCACATTCAGATTACACAGTAATTTTAAATGACTATTTTATAATATACTGAGAGATTATATTTTGATGCTAAGTTGTAAAAGAAATATATACATTTTCATGGAAAATCAGACTGTTAGCTGTGTTTATTGTTGTGTGTGTGCTTCTTTTTCTTATTGTGTTTTATTTTTGTTGTGGTTCCTTCTCCTTTCCTATATTTTCTACACTTGAGTATGTATTATTTCTTAATAGAAATAATTAACTTTACTTTTTAAATCGCTCATGATTATGAAGAGGCAGCACCAGGATCTGATTCAGCATATCCTATGTTCAATCCATGGCTCCTTTCACTTAATCTTAGTAACTGTTGAGCATCTAACCTGCCATTCACTGCACAAGGTACTGACTAATTTTATATGGGCACATAAAACAGTAACAGGGAAGACAGGCATTGAAGCAGCTGACTATAAACTTATAAATTATGATAATGACTTGGCAAGAAAAGATCAAGTTGATGTGAGAGGGGAAACCTGGATAAGTTTTACAGATTGAGTGGCCGTGAAAGGTCCTTTCTGTGGAATTGGCATCTAAGCTGGTCACAGAGGAGGAGGTTGTGTAGGTCTTTCTGCTCTTCACTGGAAACGCTGAGGGTGGGGCTCGTGACTGCTATGTGACAGATGGATTAATGAGCACTTTTCCAAGGAAGAGGGAAGTCAGTTGTTTTGTTGCCCCTGCAGAGGAGTAAGCAAGCGAATCAGTGGGCGTTAAAAAAGCAGATTTCATACGATCTTGTGGTGCAAGAGCCATGTGTGGCCTGGGGAGGGCAAGAACTCTCCCTGGAGAAGAAGCAGCAGAGATCCGATGGCCATCTGTCGGAATGTTTTAAAATGGATTCTTTGTTCCTCTCAAGAGCGCATTCAATGTTTAAGCTTCCCTGGATAGTCCATGGCTTCATGTTGATGGTAAAGCTTGCAGTTCTCAATAGCCTCTGAGACGAATCATGGCCATTCCCCAGATCACCCATGCTGAGATGGGGCATCCCATCAGGGAAATACACATTCTCAGTATGTCAGGCTGATGTGTTTTTATCCTGTTCATAGGATGAGTGATTCGATACATCAAAGAATGAAGACACCCTGGCTCTGGCTTGACCTTGTATTCTATATGTTTAAAAATGGACGAGAACACAGAAGGAGCCTAAAGATTGTACATGATTTTACCAACAGTGTAAGCCCTCGTTTTTTTTTTTTTCACTTGTGATAATACATACTCAACATAAAATTTACCATTAAGTGCATTCACGATGTTGTGAACCATCACCACTTTCCACTTCCAGATCTTTACAAGTCCAAGATTTTTATGTTGTGTTACCATAGTCTGGAACCTGTGTCTCTTAAAAGGTGAATAATAATGGGAAAAAGTAAACAACACAATTGCATCTTAATTATGTGTTAGCATTATGTATGTGGTTACTGGCAGGAGACGTTGGATGAATGAAGTTTTAGATCAAGGTGGCCACAGTGGAAGGCAGAATAGTCTCCATTACTGGGTGGTGGGAGAATGACCAACAGTTTGTATCTTTTAACTATAATTTATTATTTTCTCCAATTACATGCATTACTATCAATGCCAATAATTAATGAACTGCAAATTGGATGAATGATACTATTTACTTAATAAATATTGAAAATTGCATACTGAGTGCCAGGCACTAGGGGTTTCCCCAAGGATGAAGAGAAATATGGTGTTTTGTCCCCAAAGAACTTAGGATCCATTCATTCAGACCACTTAGCATCAGGTTTGGTCAATTGCTTGATAGGAGGAGAAAGTTGAAATACATGACCAAATTCAGTTTATGGGCTTTAGTTCTTCTGTTCACTCAGAAAAGATCTAATGAACGTCCTTAAATGCCAGGCAGTGCTCTGAAAGTTAAAGTGAAAGTCACTCAGTTATGTCCAACTCTTTGCAACCCCATGGACTATACAGTCCATGGAATTCTCCAGGCCAGAACACTGGAGTGGGTAGCCTTTCCCTTCTCCAAGGGATCTTCCCAACCCAGGGATCAAACCCAGGTCTCCCACATTTCAGGTGGATTCTTTACCAAATGAGCTATTAGGGAAGGGTTGCAACTAACATCAGTGAACAAAGACAGATTTGCTGCCATGGGGATGCTATATTTGAGGTATGCATTATATTATACAGCAAGTATAATATAATGTCAGGGGGTGCTGCTGCTGCTGCTGCTGCTGCTAAGTCGCTTCAGTCGTGTCCGACTCTGTGACCCCATAAATGGCAGCCCACCAGGCTCCCCCATCCCTGGGATTCTCCAGGCAAGAACACTGGAGTGGGTTGCCATTTCCTTCTCCAGTGCCTGAAAGTGAAAGGTGAAAGGGAAGTCGCTTAGTCCTGTCCGACTCTTCGCGACCCCATGGACTGCAGCCCACCAGGCTCCTCCATCCATGGGATTTTCCAGGCAAGAGTACTAGAGTGGGGTGCTATTGTCTTCTCCGAATGTCAGGGGGTGAGTGAAATGGAAAAAAATAGAGTTAGGAAGATAGTGCTGGAGACCGAGGTAGCAGTGATCTGGGAAGGTCTTTCTGATGGTGTGCAGAGGGGACAGACCTTAAAGAAGGAGGGAGCCAGCCACACTGGTGTCTGAAGAGAGAGACTTCTAGGCAACAGGAACAGCAAGCACATCAGGTGACGTCACCTATGAACTAGCTGTTTCTTTTCTCCAATCCAACCAGTAATGAGAGCGATCCATCATTAGCCTCTTATATAATGACTGCATTCTCTTCACCACCCAAGCTTTTTCTCATTAGCTCATTCAAATCTCTAGGGCACCATTTAGGGGACTACCAAGTCTATTGAAGTGTTAGAAGGATGGCACTTGAATATGCTGAATTTGTCTGACCTTAAATTTGTTTTTAAAAGTCTTATCAAATAATGTCCTAAAATGTTAACAGGAAGCTTTATCTATATTTTCCACAACAGCCTAAGTTATTGTTGAGTCAGGAGAAGGAAATGGCAACCCACTCCAGTGTTCTTGCCTAGAGAATCCCAGGGACGGGGGAGCCTGGTGGGCTGCCGTCTGTGGGGTCGCACAGAGTCGGACACGACTGAAGTGACTTAGCAGCAGTAGCAGCAGCAGAATAGGAAAGGTTTAGAAAAAAAAAAAAAACATGAAGGAAACTAGTATATTTTCATGGGAAAATGTATTATGGGGCTATATCAAACTTCACACAAGAGCATGTTATTTAAATCATACAGGTCATCACTGAACGAGCCAATGAAATGAAGAGACATGAAGAAGTCACAAGTAACGACAAGGACAAGGACTTTCCTCCACGCAAAACTAAATGCAGGGCTTTTCTGGACTTGCTTTTAAATGTGACTGATGACCAAGGGAACAAGCTGAGTCATGAAGATATAAGAGAAGAAGTCGACACCTTTATGTTTGAGGTATTTTATCTTGTCATATTTTGGGGTATCATTTTAAAAATTCCAGTTACGTTTTTGAATCTTTAGCATTATTTTTAAAAGTTTATTTGTTTTAAAGTAGCTTCATATAACTGAGGATGAGTCACTAAATTACAACTAGCAATTACAAAAGAGCCTGATTAAGTTATCAGATCAACTTCCTTCTTCAGAAAAAAAGCCTTTGACTTGTGGTGAGTAAAGCAGTTTTCTTGGGATAACCTAAAACCCATCAGACTTTTTCAAGTAGAAAAGCAGCCGGAAATTTCTGTTTCCTGTATTGTTTCATGCTTAAAAAAAAAGAAAAACCCTGAAATCTACAAGTCTGTCTTTTCACTACCTCCTTTTTGAAGTTCTAGCAAATGAACTCCTGCTATGAGCTGCCCAAACTAAAGAAGATTAGCAAGAGCCCTCTGATAGCTAATTTAACTAGTTTGTGGATTCTAAAGGGATTTCTGGCCTTCGCATCATTAAAAGAAAGTTGCAGTTTTTACAAAAGGTAATTCTAGTGTTATTAACTATTATAAAGAATGAATCATTCAGTGGATGGATTGCCAAATAAAGATGAAGAAATGTTTTAAAAAGTACCACGTGGTAATATCCTGGAAGTGGAGGAACATGAAGTGCACGGGTGGTTTAGCATGGCTCAGTACAGGCCACCCCTGGGTGGGTTGAGCCGCCCTGCCTGCAGGCGTCTGGAGAACACACGTGCTCCTGAGGGCGCAGTGTAGGAAAGCAGGCTGTGTCCCTAGACCTGAGTTCTCCTTCTGGCTCGCTCCTGATTAGCCTTATGAGATGCTGCCTGTCACCCCAGATCCTTGTCACAGCTTCCCTATGTTCAGCAGGCATCTCTTGTTTAGATCAGACTTCCGCTTACAAATTCAAGAGCAGTTATTAAGAATTATTTAGCAAGAGCACCTCCCTCTGTGGCTTTGATGAACAGCTGAGTGAAAGGGGCCAGATCTTGTCTGGAGTTCAGGGTAGCTTCAGTGAAGGCACTGCAGGCTGAAGAAAAGGCCAGGACACCAATATCAGAGATTCCAAAAATACATGTTTTATAAAAATTGCAGAATGAGCCTCAAACAATTCAACTTAGAGGCTTCCCTGGTGGCTCAGTGGTAGAGAATCTGCCTGCCAGTGCAGGAGACGCAGGTTCGATCCCTGGGTTAGGAAGACACCTGGGAAAGAAGTGGCAACCCACTCAGTGTTCTTGCCTGGGAAATCCATCGACAGAGGAACTTGATGGGCTATAGTCCATGGGGTCACAAAGAGTCAGACACAACTGAGCGACTAAACAACAGCAACAACAAATTCAACTGAGAGGCTGTTTTAGGAATCAGGTGCTTTGGAGATTTCTGCCCAGAGAAAGAAAAATGACAATTATCACTTGTGTTGCATAGAGAAAATGGAAAAGTAAGAACTTCCACAGAGGAATAATTTTGTCTTTAGTGCCCCTGAAAGTCTTATTCATAGAGCTTATACTACTATTATTGATTTTCCAAATAATTTTTTTTTCCTGAAGAACTCAGGTAAACAATTTTGGGATCTGTTTTTAATCTCTAAAATGTAAATAGTGGTATCCAATATTTCATGGAGTTTTTCTGAAGAATAATTGAGTTAGTTTCTGCAAAGTACTTAGTATTTTGGCTAAAGCTCAGCCAGTATTACAGGAGGGGACGTATCAACTTCTGGACGTGGAGGATGTTACTCAGAACCACACATAGACTCCTGGCCTCCAAGGTCCACAGGTAAAGCACACCTTACAAAGGCTAGAAGGTGCAGGAGTACAGGTCTGGCAGACTGGCTCATGAAAGTCAGACATTTCCCCCTTAAAAACAGTCTAGAGCACCTTTTCCCTTGGGAAACTCCCTTATCACAACCCAGCCACTTCTCACCACATATGCAACCTTGTGTGTCGTTGAAATGCCTCTCTAAGCATGAATCTCCCCTCTGAAGGACTGTTTTGTTTCTTATCAAGGTGAAATACTGCACCCAGTTAACTTATTATGTTTGGAGTCACAGTGCAGCTGTCAGATCCAGACAGTGCAAAATGGAGTTCTCTCTTCTAATCTTTGCCATACGACTCTGCTAAGCTATTTTTTTCCTTGCGTTTGTAGGGCCACGATACAACTGCAGCTGCAATAAACTGGTCCTTGTATCTATTGGGTTCATATCCAGAAGTCCAGCAGAAAGTGGACAGTGAACTGGAAGAAGTGTTTGGTATGTTCAGCCACTTCGCTAGTTACACTGTGGGCACCATGTCCACCGAAGCAAGAGTTGTTCTTGCTCAGGAAGGGTATGCAGTAGGATCTGTTCTAAAGGGACCACACTAAGCAGGAAGGCTCCCATGTGGGGTCCCTTCCAATGCCAGTTTTCTTAGCAAGGCCTGGTTAAGAATATAGGCATTTGCTAAATGCCTGGCATGTGATGCACAGATAAATGTTACAATCCTCAGGCATCTCACTGCTTAATAGATGAAGCAGGTGTACATGCAAAAGCACTGAGTCATAGGGTCAAGGAAACCTGTCTCATCCCGCCTCGCATCTGGCCACAAAAGAGGGAAAAGACTCATTAAGCTGCTAGGATGTAGATTTCTATTACACAGCCAGCAATCTACAGGCTGACGCCAGCAGTGATGTCCTCAGATTCCCAGCACCACAAAAGCAAACCCAGTCTCATTACTTGACCACTCTCCTCTTTTCCCTCAGCCCCTGGCAATCTCTCATTTACAGTCTGTTTCTAATGGGACTTACTACCTGTTCTGGGTATTTCCTGGGCTTCTCAGGTGGCTCAGTGGTAAAGATTCCGCCTGCCAATGCAGGAGATGTGGGTTGGATCCCTGGGTCGGGAAGATCCCCTGGAGAAGGAAATAGCCACCCCTTCCAGTATTCTTGCCTGGGAAATCCCACAGACAGAGGAGCCTGGCTTGCTACAGTGCATCGGGTCGCAAAAGAGTCAGACATGACTTAGCACCTGAACAGTAGAGTACTTCCTATAAATGGAATCCTACAAATATGTGATTGTTGGTGTCTGGTTTCTTTCACTAAATAGATCTCATTTTATTTTGATTATGGGTAATATTAGAGGTTCTACTTTAGCTGTAAATGTTTAACATTCAGTGTTTTGATGTGCATTCTTCATCAATGTCCCATCTCCCAAGCTCAAATAATTCTTTCATTGTTATTCTGTGTATTCTGTTAAAACCAGGGAAGTCTGACCGTCCTGTTACCCGAGAAGACCTGAAGAAACTTAAATATCTGGAATGTGTTATTAAGGAGAGCCTTCGCCTTTTCCCGTCTGTTCCTTTCTTTGCCCGTAATCTTACCGAAGACTGTGAAGTTGGTAAAGATTGTATAATTTGAATGGCAGGGAGAGTGGGTTATTTTTATGGTCTGTCTTGCTCCATCCTCATGGCCTATTGACTACTTCTTGACAGCGGGTTACAAAATCGTGCAAGGCTCTCAAATAATCATCGTGCCCTATGCACTGCATAGAGATCCAAAGTACTTCCCGGATCCTGAGGAATTCAAGCCAGAACGGTTCTTTCCTGAGAATTTGAAAGGACGTCATACATACGCATATGTGCCCTTCTCTGCGGGCCCCCGAAACTGTATAGGTCTGTATCCACCAGGACTTGTTTCACCTTTCAGGTTGGCAGAGCGGTAGTGGTTTTCTTACAAACATTTCTTGAGATATAGCATCCCATAGGCAACTGTCTTTTAAAAAAAACTGACTTCCTTTTCCTTTCCCTGTGCTACACATTATTACTTTAAAATGTGACTGTCATAAAGTTTATTAGTTTTCTGGTACAGCCGTAACAAAGTACCCTACACTGGGTGCTTAAACCACAGGAATTTATTTTCTCCCAATTCTGGAGGCTAGAAGTCCAAGATCAAGGTGACAACAGAATTGGTAATAAGCCTCTCCTTAGCTTATTGGATCCATGCCGCTCTTCTCCCTCCATCATGGCCTCTGTGTGTGTGTTCTAATCTTTCCTTTCCATAAGGATACCAGTCAGATTGGATTAGGATCCACCCATCTGACCATTTTAATTACTTCTTTACTTTTCCTGTCTCTAAACACAGTCATATTCTGAGATACTGAGTTTTTAAGATTTATGAATCTTAAAAAAAAAAGCTATGAATTTGGGGGATCAGGGCACAATTTAGCCCATAACATAAAGCATAATTCTTTCCTTGGTAGACGTTGACAATATTGTAGCTTTTAGATGAAAAAAGAATATACTTCATATGGTAGAAAACTTAAGTATAATGATTTGTTATATTTAATTTCTGTTTGTTGCTTTTAAGAACTTCATTTTGTAAAACCAAAACGCAAAACACCCTCAGGCCAGCTGAAGTGCTTAAACAAAGTGAATGCACATCACCAAGCATTATAAACACTTTCAGCTTCAGACTCTCTAGCATTTTATCATTTATGCAAATACAGGCATTCATAAAATAAGACCGGATTTAAATGGCTGAGTCTGAAGCTTATTTGGTGACCCTGTAGTAAATTAAATTAAAGGCTCAATAAGAAAGTAATCTAGATTAGTGATTCTCAGGCTTGAATGAGCCCAGGATTCGTTTAGGCTTTTGCTAAAATATAAATTCCTGACCCATCCCAGCTGTTCAGATGTACTGGGTGGGAGAAGGAAAGGGCACTCAAGAATCTTCATTTTTAACAAGCATCCCAAGTGATTCTGATTCTCCCAGGGCCCATTGCAAAAATATAAAATTGTTTGCTTCCTCTGATTGGACTTCTGATTTCTCACATTTAAGGTATATCTATCTAATGATGTTGGTATTTACTTTAATTTGAAGGTCAAAAGTTTGCCATAATGGAAGAAAAGACTGTTCTTTCCTGCATCCTGAGGCACTTTTGGGTAGAATCCAACCAAAAAAGAGAAGAACTTGGTCTGGCAGGAGAGCTCATTCTTCGTCCAAGTAACGGCATCTGGATCAAGTTGAAGAGGAGAAACAGATGAATCCTAACTGTATTACTGGGTTATGCTCTTATCATAAAAAGGTCTTTCTTTAAAAGGAACTTTTCATTTACAATTTGTAGATCATGGATTCAGTATTCTTAATCCCTCAATTTAATTTTTTTCTTGTCCCGCTTAGCTTAGGGTCAAGTCTACCAAAGCAAGAGTTTCCATATCTTCATCACCATCATAGCTTTGACTCCTGGTCTTGATCTCAAGATAAATTAACTGGTGACCGTACGCTAATGAACATATAAAAACTTCTCCACAGAAGGATCCACAGGCCAATTCCATTCCAACCAACAGACCCAAAAGATACAATTTAAATGAAATTCTAGAATATTTTTAAGGTGTTCTTATTGACTCAGGAATAAATATTTGCATGTACACATATACATTTGTCCAAAAAGGCTGTGTAATTAAGAACTATGACTTAAGGAGCTTAAATTTCAAGAATTGTATCAGTGGCATCAGTTTTGAGGAGAATAATCCTTATGATACTTTTCAAAGATTTAATCATGTACAGTGGATCATTTATGTTCACTCATAGTTTCTGTTCCTCTTTCCCTTTGGACTGTGTACTTACAGCTTTCCTTTCATTTTTCAGAGCATCACAATTACCTTTCTATATTGTATATTATTGGGAGAGATTCCTCCTGGTAATCTCCAGTCCCTTTCCATGCCTCAGGGAATTGATTGGGAGCTCTAAGGCTTTGGAAGGTCTAAGGACCTTAGAGATTTTCTAGTTATGCAGCGACCTCTCCCTGTCTACAGCTTCTGAATCCATGGATTCAACCAAGGACTGATAGAAATCACTTGAAAAAACAATTCCAGAAAGTTCCAGAAAGCACAGCTATTTACAAAGCATTTACATTGTATTCACCACTATTTATATAGCAGTTACATTGTATTAGGCATTGTAAGTAATCGAGATGATTTAAAATATAGAGTTGGATGTGCAGACCCATGTGGCAAATGCTACACTATTTGTGTAAGGGACTTGAGCATCCATAGATGAGTGTCTGTCGGGGTCCTGGAACCAATCCCTTGTGGATACCGAGGGGTACTCCCTCTTAATAGAACAGGCTGAGTTCAGGGGAAAGGTAAGTCCCAAAGCCACACTGCTAGTGAGTTTGGAGATCTTTAAATCTCTCCACTCCCAATATGGTGACACTTCCACAATAGGACCTTGCTTCATGGCACCCATGTCTAGATGTTATTAGAATGTAGATGTTCTGCCTCTGATTTTGGCATATTTCCTCTTCCATTATTAAAGGAAAAGAGAAGCCATTCATCTGTATTAAGTAACCCAGTCACATCTCACTTAGTATAGGGTTAGACTTGTAGTAAATTGACTCCTCCAGGACATACCTGTCAAGCTGATAACAGACACCTGTTCCCCAAATTTTAATGCCATAGACAACATCTCTAGTCCCTCATTCAGTGACTTTTAGAAACTTCTTTTAAGAAATAATTCTAATAAGATTGTTTCTTCAATTTTCCAAGACAATAACTGATAGAAACAACAAATTAAGAAGGTGCATGATGTATTCTTCAATGGATATCAAAGAAAGAGGTTACAAAACTAAAACCACTTGGGAAGCATCACAGGCTGTGGTACTAAGGGCAGGGTCAGCAGATCTACCCACTTTCATATCCCCAGTGTGGACCACCCAGCCCCTAAGCTGAGCAGAAAAAGTCAAGAACATATACGATATAAGGAAAAGATTTCCATCTTATGGTTAACCTTCTTACTTAAAAACTGGGTATGTAGAAATCTTGCTCCCCAATGACCCTGGATAATTGGAATTTTATTTGTGGAAATTGGTCTTATTTCCGAATTTCATGCACTTACATGTAAACCTTTGTGTGTGTTTAAGTGACCCTACAATATGATGTGAAGTTAAATGTAAAGTAAAATATTACTATATGTTGTCTTTTGGTCTAAAATCTTCATTTAGTCTCAGAATATTTTATTTTTTTTTACCTGGAAATTCTCTGAAACTGTGTCAGAGTTGTAACAGAAATATGTCATCTTTTGTAATATGGAAATGCAGATGCTTTTTTAAATAAAAGGATGATCAAATATCTATATCCCTATTACCTGTCTTCTACTCAAAAGAGGTAACTCAAGAAAAATAAATTACATTTTAAACATGGGTGCTACATTTTATCCTAAGAGTTGACATCAGTTGGAAATATGGATAACTTTAAAGGATAATTTAGTGGATGACTGATTCATAATGTAATAAAAGTATTAGTACTTTTGAGTTGATATCAGTGTCATTCACACTTTCTAACAAAATGACCTTTATACACTGATTTCAAGTTTCCCATACTTTGAAGCATAAACTAGAGGAGAAGCAGAAATCCCAGAACGTTTTGTTCATCTGATAGCAAAAAGTAAAATCCCTCTTAAGGGCTCCCTGGAAGTAAGCAAAAACCATTGCATCACTGGGTCCCAGGGGTTTACAGCCTAGAAACCTCTCCAGGAAGGGGCCTATTGAACTGACATCACTGGGTCCCAGGGGTTTACAGCCTAGAAACCTCTCCAGGAACGGGCCTATTGAACTGACATCACTGGGTCCCAGGGGTTTACAGCCTAGAAACCTCTCCAGGAAGGGGCCTATTGAACTGACACTACTCTCCATCACAAACAACCGAGGAATGTCAATTTCTGAACCACCTGACCTGTCTCACAAAGAGATGCTGGTCATAAAAAGGTCAGTTTTTACCCTGGAATGTATTTGGATCAATCAAATGTATTTATTTCCAGCATCTAATGAGATGCTGATAGATACATTTAACTTTGTTTACTCTGCCTAGAGACTCCCTCTTTCTAGGAACAGCATCTTCTTTGTTTTTAGAATTATCCTGTGATACCCCCACTTTCTCTTCTCCTCCTTTTGCTTCTTTAAACCACACCCACTGTAAATATGTGGTTCCAGAGCCAGCCATGGGGAGCTCCCCTCCTGCCCAAAGGCTCTCCCACTTGGACTCTCTAGGACTCTTCTGCTGACAGCGGAAACAAGATCTCTTTTTAAAGGGCTCAGTGGTAAGACTAGGCACAGCCAGATAATCCCCATTTGATTAGTTACTAAAACAGTTTGCTGCTGCTGCTGCTAAGTCGCTTCAGTCGTGTCCGATTCTGTGCGGCCCCATAGACGGCAGTCCATGAGGCTCCCCCGTCCCTGGGATTCTCCAGGCAAGAACACTGGAGTGGGTTGCCATTTCCTTTTCCAATGGATGAAAGTGAAGAGTGAAAGTGAAGTTGCTCAGTCATGTCTGTCTTAGCGACCCCATGGACTGCAGCCCACCAGGCTCCTCCGTCCATGGGATTTTCCAGGCAAGAGTACTGGAGTGGGGTGCCATCGTCTTCTTCAAAAACAGTTTAGTAACCTTAATTATTGATACATCTGCAAAATCGCTTTTGTTCTGTAACATAAAGTAATCATGGACAAATGTGGTACCCCATTTTCTTCAATGTCTTGGATGATGGAGGGAAGACTTGGGGGACATTTTAGAATTCTGCCTACCATTGCCTCTTTTCATCTTCTTTCTGATTGGCTCCTTCTGAATACACAAGCAAATCTTTAGTTTTATTATATTACGAGAACATGTGTTCCACTATGAGAAAAATTCAGAAGAAACACAGGAGTATATTTAAATAGATTTAAACCAGTAATCGCACCATTTAGGGAAACAACCTCTGAGGGTTTTGGCTGTGATCTGGAGATGGCAGTTTTTTCCAGTCACCTTTTTTTTCCTGATAAGGCCAGTAGCAAATGAAATCACCAATTTAGATTCTTTAATATTGCACAAGTCAGAGGATTCCCTTTTGTTGTTTGCTGGTGTGTCAGTTGATACACTGAACTTAAATGGATATTTAAATATGCAGTATGAATATTTGAAATATGCTACTTCATTACAGCCAGGAAAAATGTTTTACTGGCAACATTTTCTTACATCCTTAATAAACACAGTTCTGCACTGCAGTAACATGCATTAAATATTTATGTAAGAACTCCCTAAAAATCTAATTTACTAGACAGAAAGATGTATTGCATCTTTGAAGAAGAGTTAGAAAACAAAAGAGATTTAGTGGGCAAGGGATTGTCGTCTTTACATATTTTTAAAAGTACAAGAAAGAGAGTAAATCATTTTGTATAGATTTAATAGGTCAATCTAGAATGATGGATAGAAGTGGCAAGGAGATATATTTCAGTATATAGGGAGATTTTTTTCTTTAAAATAAAATTCCCTGAACAAGAATAGGCTCCTAGGAAAACCAGTATGTTTCTTTCAGGTCTAGATGTCCTGAAAGAGAAGTCTACATTCTACGCTAGGAGTGCTAACTTTATCTGAAAAGGGGCAGATGGTAAATCTTTTCAGCTTTGCAGGCCATACTGTCTCTATCACAACTATTTAACTATATAGGGTAAAAGCAACCATGGATAATACTGGAGTGAATGAGCATGAGTGTTCCAATAAAACTTCATTTATAAAAACAGGCACTGGACCAGATTTGGTCTGTGAACAAACTGTCAAACCCTGCTATGTTCTATTTCCTGAACTGGATGGGAGAAAGTCCTAAACATTGGTCAGTTTCACTCCATCCTACAAACCTCACTGTTACAGGATTCCTTCACAAAGGAAGGCATGGATACCATTTGCTAAAAGGCTCATCATGACTTCCAGGAGGATGGATCCCTTTCCACCCCCTTATTCATATGTATCCAGGTCATTATAATGGAAATGTCTAGTTAGATATATTATGAGCCCCAAATAACTAGGAATGTTGGGGACATCTTTAAAAATGGAAATGTGCACATGAATTATGTGGTCCTATTATGAAATAGTTAACGTATTAAATAGTTGAACACAGAAATGGGATGTTCATAGAATATGTTGACAGGACAAAAAGTTGAAACTCTTGGCAGAAAACCAAAGTCAATATTGGAACCAAGCAAATACTGCGTACAGAGCCCTATCGGGAAAGCTTGAAGACCAGCCATTTTTCAATGGCCAGAGACACCCTCAGCTCCAGAACCACGGAAGCAATTGTGCTTTCAGGTAGAGGATTTCTATTATTCTGATTGCTTCCAAATATCTTTTTTTCCATTAAGCATTGTTTTTACTTTATGAAACAACTATTAATTGACATTCTAATTTCCTGTGTATTTAGAGAATATAGAAGGAACTGATGCTCTTCTATGTGGAAACATATAAGTGCAAGATATTTTTCAATCAAAGAGAACATTGATTTAAAAATTTAAAATGGGCTTGAATATTTGGAATATCTTTCCTTAAGGATTTTGGACAGATACCATTACCATGGTTTACAATAATTTTCCTTTTGCTCAAATCAAGAGGTTTCACAAATGTTTAATTTCCCTCTACCAATTCCCTTCGCATAATTGCTAACATAGGTGCCAAATGGACAATAAACACAACAGTAATCTAGAGGTCTCAATTTGTATCTCATGCCAAGTCCTTGAGCGTAAAATGTTCAGAAAACCATTGCTTTCTATACTGATAATTGTATGCTTAGATTTGCTATCCAGACATTTACAAGAAAATCTGTATTACCTTAAATTAAGATTCATGTTAAATATGATCTATAAACAGTAGAGTTATGTTCCCGTTGCTTTCTCTTTCAGGATGATTGCACTCAGGCAAGCCGCTTACTTCATTTGCTTGTTTGCTACAGTTTCCTGTGGTGAGTGGATTATCTCTAAGATGCAAAGTTAAGGGTGAGGGGGAGAGTAATCAAGCAAGACATCTGACCCTCAGGACACATATCCTGTTAAGGCTGAACACCAACTACCACTTCGCAGATATATCATCCTAGACACACCAGAAGGAGGGGCCCAGAAACAAGACTGTTTTGGCAGGTGTCAACAGAAGCTTCTGTTCGGAAAAGACTCTCTACAAAGCAGATCTTAAAACAGGCTGCCCTCTATTTTTATTATCAACATTAAAAAATCAACTTTATCTGAATATTCAGAAGAGTGCTAGATATTTATAGCATCTGGGTCCAACCCAAGTACCATAATATGTACTTGGTACATATTTTTACTCTTTTAGACTTCTGGAGAATCATTTCAGAAAAGAAAGTACCTAATTTATATTTAATTTAGGAAGTCATCTATTTGAATAGTTTGAGTTTCACCATCAGGTTTTGATCTTATTTCTCTATCCATTAAAATTTCACAGAATAGGAATGATTTTAGACACTGTTTTTCATTAATCATTGTAGAATGGAGTTTTTATGATGCCACCATTATGGGTGGTTTCTGAGTCTTTGTTGACTTAAGACCGCATCACAATGATGTTTATGGCTAAGGCAAACACTTTTAGGTGTCCAGGGTAAGGGTTACTTTTGGCAAAAAATAAATTCTTAAGAAAGAGGCTTTTTTCCACTAAACCAAACTCCCCTCCATCTGTCCCCTCATTCCAAATTGCTCTTCTGAGCCATAATCATTACCACATACAAATAAATTGAATGCTGAAGAGTAGAAGCCAGAGATGCTTTTTATTATTTTTGAAAATTATGATTATGCTAGGGAAATTAGATGTGCAAATTAGCAGAAAATGAGAAAATACCTGTCATCTGTAGTCTTATAATACAGAGATGGCCTTTGTTAAAAATATCTTTTTCAGATATTTTTCTGCATGTGTCTTTACACACTCAACATAGATGTTATTAGATACTTTTTTGTAACTTATGTTTCCCATTTATAGTGATCTTTCAAGCAGATAAATATATATCATGTTTTTGGAGCTTAATATTCTTCTCTATTCATGGTAGTTTTGTATGCACATTCTTATATACATGTTTATTTCTGTCGAAAAAAAATTTTGGAAATTAAAACACCAGATATAGTAAAGGTGTGCATAGTTTTGAAGGTTTTTTCAGTTCAGTCACTCAGTCGTGTCCAACTCTTTGCGACCCCATGAATCGCAGCACGCCAGGCCTCCCTGTCCATCACCAATTCCCGGAGTTCACTCAGACTCTCGTCCACCGAGTCGGTGATGCCATCCAGCCATCTCATCCTCTGTCGTCCCCTTCTCCTCCTGCCCCCAATCCCTCCCAGCATCAGTCTTTTCCAGTAAGTCAACTCTTCTCATGAGGTGGCCAAAGTACTGGAGTTTCAGCTTCAGCATCATTCCCTCCAAAGAAATCCCAGGGCTGATCTCCTTCAGAATGGACTGGTTGGATCTCCTTGCAGCCCAAGGGACTCTCAAGAGTCTTCTCCAACACCACCAAAAAGGAGAAGAGAAAATAGGGGTATTGCAGGATAATTCTCAAAAGCATCAATTCTTCGGCGTGCAGCTTTCTTCACAGTCCAACTCTCACATCCATACATGACCACTGGAAAAACCATAGCCTGCATAGGCACCCAAAAACTAATTTTAACATCATGCATCAAGCCCTAATACATCACTATTTCAGGAATTCCTTGGCTGTCCAGTGGTTAGGACTCCGTGCTTCCACTACAGACATGGGTTCGAGCCCTGGTCAAGAAACTAAGATCCCATATACTGTACAGCTGGTATATTTCATCCTGCCTCTTCATTTAGTCATGTCATAAGATCTTTGGTTATTCCGGACCAATTAAGAAGGTTTAGAATGCAGATACATTTTTTAAAATTATTATTTATTCCAAATTAATGTGTCTTTTTTCAATGATTCTGTCACAGGATGCTTGACTCAACTATATAGCAACACCTTCTTCAGAGGTGGGGATGTATCAGCCATGTACACCCCAGATGCCCAATACTGTCAGCTGATGTGCACCTTCCATCCCAGGTGCTTGCTATTCAGTTTTCTTCCTGAAAATTCAACCAGTGATGCAGACAAAAGGTAAAAGTTGATATTTCGTTATTGGAGAAGCCAGTCATTTTTCAAAATGGAATCAGTTGTGTGCGCCATATAGCAAGATTATATTTCTAAATGGCCGGCTTCATCGGAATCACCCTGAGGAGTTCTTATCTAAGCAGATTCTTAGGCTCAGGCCCAAACCTATCAAACCTAAGTCTCTTGGGCCTGGAAATCTGCATTTTAAACAATGACTTAGAGTCATAGAAAGTAGTCTTTTCCTATCCAAAACCTCAAGGAAAACACTTGAAAATCATTGAGTTAAGAGATTTTCTCGAGAAAGGGTCTAATGCTGCTGCTAAGTCGCTTCAGTCGTGTCCGACTCTTAGTGACCCCATGGGCTGCAGCCCGCCAGGCTCCTCCATCCATGGGATTTTCCAGGCAAGAGCACTGGAGTGCCATTGCCTTCTCCAGAAAGGGTCTAATAATAGGTGAATATTTCACCTGAACAAGAAAGGTACTTGCTGTCTGATGCATGATCACACTTATGGAGAGCATAGTTCTTAAGAAGATACTATAGAAGGCAAGCATTTTGTTGAGAAAATAATTAAAATCCGTCTTGTAACCTTGGGAGAAGGTAGGTCTGAATGATGCCTACAATGAGCCAGTTTGGGCACCTATAGTATTCATGGAGTGTGTATGCCTACATGTGCATGCATGTGTGTGTGTGTGTGCACGCATGTGTGAACATGAATATATATTGTTAACTGGTAATTTGAAAAAGTAAGAGCATTTGAAAAGTAGTTGTAATGAAGTCTTATTCAGTCATAAAGTTGCTCAAGTACAACCACAGTTTTATTATAATTTTCTTTAATTTTGATCAATATCCAGAATGAATGTTTCTTCCTTGTTCCCATTTCTATATCCATAATTCTTTTCCTTTATCTTTATTCTATTTGAATTAAAAACTGGGAGTTAGACTGTCATTTCCTGATTCTACAAGGGAAACGAAAGTGAAAATGTTAGTCATGTGGTTGTGTCCAGCTCTTTGTGACCCCATGGACTGTAGCCTACCAGGCTCCTCTGTCCATGGAATTATCCCAGACAAGAATACTGGAGTGGGAAGCCATTCCCTTCTCCAGGTAATTTTTCCCAACCTAGAGACCAAACCCAGGTCTCCTGCATTGCAAGCAGATTCTTTACCATCTGAGCCACCAGGGAAGACCTCTACAAGGGAAAACTTGTATAGCAAACCTGGACCGTATGTTAGAGGCAGCAACTTTTCATTTAAAAAGTTGAATTGGGTTCTAGAATCCTTTTAAATAAGGAAATTACATTAAAGTTGACATTAAAGACAGAATGAAGTTTTCTAGTAGGTGTGGACTGTAAGGAGTTAGTAGTCAGGATGAATACTAAATATAGATGCAACTCTCATGATTGATTTAATTTCTTAAGTAAATGAAAATATTTATAACAACAATCACTGGGTGGGAACATAATTCCCACAAAGTTTGGGAACACAGGAAGAATCATTCCCTCTTTTATATGATTGACTTTCTGTACTTTGAAATGTGAATATAAAGGAAAACAATGCTAAAGTTAGGTATTACAAAGATTGTTAGGTATTAAGGAATTGCCTCTAAGAATGTTTTTTTCCCAGCAGGTGTCAGGCATGCTGTAGTATTTTCCTTATTTCTGGTTGTATTTATGAAGGCATAGAAATGCTAGACATTTTCTCAATGTGTGTTTATTATTCTACTTCTTATTAAGCTACTTTTAAAAAACAGGTTTGGTTGCTTCTTGAAGGACAGTGTTACAGGAACCCTGCCGAGAGTGTCACGGACAGATGCAATTTCAGGACATTCCTTAAAGCGATGTGGTCATCAGATTAGTGGTAAGGTGTGGATTTCTGAGCTCAGTTTGAATGGACAGTTGGTCTACCTTAGAACAGCTTCTGCTCAAACTCTGTAGCACCACGCACTTTTGGAACGGAGAACTTAGAAAGATAACAGAGATGGGGTTGTATTCTGGACGCACCCGCTTATCTTCAGCAGTCATCTCACACTTGAGGAGCCTCTATTATTTATGAGGTTGGCACTTTGGTGTAAGATGTACAGAAAGTAAATACACAACCAAATAATAGTCTCCCTTTGATTCCCAAACAGAAACAGACCAACAGAGAACCAACTTAATGGTTGCTAACGGAGAAGGGTGGTAATATTCTTAAAGAGATGGAAATACCAGACCCCCTTACCTACCTCCTGAGAAACCTGCATGCAGGTCAAGAAGCAACAGTTAGAACTGGACATGGAACAACGGACTGATTCAAAATCGGGAAAGGAGTACATCAAGGCTGTATACTGTCATCCTGCTTATTTAACTTATATGCAGAGTACATCAGGCAAAATGCCAGGCTGGATGAATCACAAGCTGGAATCAAGATTGCCAGCAGAAATATCAACAACTTCAGATATGCAGATGATACCACTTTAATGGCAGAAAGTGAAGAGGAATTAAAGAGCCTATTGATGAAGGTGAAAGAGAAGAGTGAAAAAGCTAGGTTAAAACTCAACATTCAAAACACAGATCATGGTATCTGGTCCTATCACTTCATGGCAAATAGATGGGGAAAATGTGGAAACAGTGTCAGATTTCATTTTCTTGGGCTCCAAAATCAATGTGGACAGTGACTGCAGCCATGAAATTAAAAGACACTTGATCCTTGGGAGAATAGCTATGTCAAATCTAGACAGTGTTTTAAAAAGCAGACATCACTTTGACGACAAAGGTCCATATAGTCAAACCTATGGTTTTTGCAGTAGTCGTGTATGGATGTGAGAGTTGGACCATAAAGAAGGCTGAGCACCAAAGAATTGACGCTTTTGAACTGAGGTGCTGGAGAAGACTCTTGAAAGTCACTTGGACTGCAAGGAGATCAAACCATTCAATCCCAGAGGAAATCAACCCTGAATATTCATTGGAAGGACCGACGCTGAAGCCAAATATTTTGGCCATCTGATTTAAAGAGCTGACTCACTGGAAAAGCCCCTGATGCTGGGAGAAAGTGAGGGCAAGAGGAGAAGGGGGCAACAGAGGATAAGATGGTTGGATGGTATCACTGACTCAATGGACATGAGTCTGAGCAAACTCAGAGAGACAGTGATGGACAGAGAAGCCTGGCATGCTGCAGTTCATGGGGTCGCAGAGTTGGACACGACTTAGTAACTGAACAAGAGTCTTATTATTTTGTTCAATTTTGGCATCATTTTTCCTGAAGAGAAAAATTTCCATTTGGTCCGCAAATACCCTGTGCTTGTGGAGTGAGAGTTCAGTAGAATAATGCCCTGGAGAAGAAAAGTTCCTACTGCACCCTCACCCTAACCTTCCCTCTAAAGAGGGGGAGATGTCTCTTTGATGAATAGCACAATCCCTAACTCATTCATCACTGAGGTCACTGTTCTGATTGCTTTGTTTATTTTCCACTGACCATGGATCATTTTCAACAGGGAATGGACTTCTGCAGGCACCTTGAAGTTTAGGAAGCAAAGTAACCTGTGTTTTTCACATTCAGGAACACCTGCCTATTAAAACGCAGCCCACAGGGGATACCAACGCGTATAAAGGTGCTGACTGATGTGGAGTCTGGCTTCTCACTGAAGGCCTGTGGAAACTCGAAAATTGGTAATTGTATGGCTCCTCCTTCGCTGTGTGGGCTTCTTCCCCAGTGGCTCAGTGGTGAAAAATCTGCCTGCAATGTAGGAGATGCACGAGACGCAGGCTCGATCCCTGGGTCGTGAGGATCCCCTGGAGAAGGGAATGCAACTCACTCCAGTATTTTTGCCTGGAGAATCCCATGGACCGAGGAGCCTGGCGAACTACAGTCCATGGGGTTGCAAAAGAGTCAGAGACAACTTAGTGACTAAACAGCAGCGAACAAGGGAATACTGGTCATTATGCTAAGAACCTTGGCTTTGTAGAATAATGCACAGTTGAGCAATCTTCACATCAGTCAGTGAAACACTGTACCACAAGGAAGGTAACCAACCAGGAAGTCAGTGAGGGCGGATATTTATATAGTCCTTCATTTGATTTGCACCGTAGAGAACTAAGGGTTTCCCTAGTCGTTCAGATGGTAAAGAATCTGCCTGCAATGCAGCAGATGGAGGGGACACAGGCTCAATCCCTGGGTCAGGAAGATCCCCTGGAGAAGGAAATGGCAACTCATTTCAGTATTCTTGCCTGGAAAATCCCATGAACTGAGGAGCCTGGCAGGCTACAGCCCATGGGGTCGCAAAGAGTCAGACATGACTGAGCGTGCCCACACACACACACACACACACACACACACACACACATCACTGTGTGATTGTACTAGGCAGCAAAAGAGCCTCCCCAAAACATCCACATCCTAATCTCTGGAATCTGTAAATATGTTACCTTACAGGGCAAAAAAGGCTTGATTAAATATGTGATTATGTTAAAAAACACTTTAAGATTATTCTGGATTATGTGGATAGACACAATGTAATCACAAAGGTCCTGATAAAAGAAAGAGAAAGCAGAATGATCAGAGTCAGACAGAGAGATCAGAAGAGGTTACACTTCTGGCTTTGAAAATGGAGGAAGGGTCCCTAAGCCAAGGAATGCAGGTGGCCTCTAGAATCTGAAAAAGGTAAGGGGAAAAGTTCTACAGAAATTCCCAAAGGAACAAAGCCATGCTGGCAACTTGATTTAAAGCCCAGCAAGACCCATTTGGTTCAGAGGTTAAAGCGTCTGCCTGCAGTGCGGGTTCGATTCCTGGGTTGGGAAGATCCCCTGGAGAAGGAAATAGCAA
Source organism: Cephalophus harveyi (assembly GCA_006410635.1). NCBI lineage: Eukaryota > Metazoa > Chordata > Mammalia > Artiodactyla > Bovidae > Cephalophus > Cephalophus harveyi. The sequence goes on along the minus strand of SJYT01073553.1, from coordinate 120,072 downwards.
CCCACTCCAGTATTCTTGCCTGGAGAATCCCATGGACAGAGAAGCCTGGTGGGCTGCAGTTCCCGGGGTCGCAAAGAGTCAGACATATCTGAGCAACTTCATTCACTCACTTAAGACCCATTTCTAGAGAAGGAAATGGCAACCCACTCCAGTATCCTTGCCTGGAAAAATCCCATGGACAGAGGAGCCAAGAGCTACAGTCCATGGGGTTACAAATAGTTAGACACGACTAATGACTAAGCACTTCACGTTATTCCCATCATGAAAGAACTAAACAACAAGGACAAAGATCCATTTCAGACTTCTCGACTTCTGATCTTCAGAACCGTGAGATAATAAATTTGTGTTGTTTTAAGCCATTAAGTTTGGGATAATTTTTTAAGCAGCCATAGGAAACTAGTACAGTGACATTGTAGAGAAAACTATATGGTCATTTCTTGGTGGTGTCTATTATTTAGCAAAATCAATCAATGAAACCCTATGTTTCAGACATAGGGGTAATTTTAATTGAAAGAGCCAGAAAATTTGCTAAGATAGTCTGTCTTATTTAGTGTACCAGCATGTCAATGATGACATGTTATTGAAACCAAATTATCAATAGCCACTTCTATACAGTATCAAGTGCTGACTCTGTGCCAAGCCCTGAATGGGGAGCTGGGCTAGGATCCTGCCTTAGAAGACTGGGAAGTTGGCAGCAATGCCTCTCTTTCCCCATTGGTTCCCAGCATCCCCCAACACACCTCCTCCATGGTGTCCTCCAGATTTATTGCTTCAAGATAAGTATTATTTTATTTTTTAATATACAGATTTGGTTCTTTTCTGTAATTTAATTTCTGGTTATTGTCTGGTGAGACATTGTTTTCATACTTCTCTTCTGTCCTTTAAGATCTTTTTTCTGTTTTTTTTTTTTTTTTTTTTTTTTTTTGTGGATCATTTTTTTTTTTTTTTTT
>SJYT01073553.1:906-118947 GCA_006410635.1 Cephalophus harveyi | reverse complement strand
ACAATATTGCTTCTGTTTTATGTTTCGGGGCTTTTTTTTTTTTTTTTGGCCATGAGGCATGTGGGATCTTAGCTCACCTGCTGCTGCTGCTGCTGCTGCTAAGTCGTTTCAGTTGTGTCCAACTCTGTGCGACCCCATAGGTGGCAGCCCACCAGGCTCCCCTGTCCCTGGGATTCTCCAGGCAAGAACACTGGAGTGGGTTGCCATTTCCTTCTCCAATGCATGAAAGTGAAAAGTGAAAGAGAAGTCGCTCAGTCATGTTCGACTCTTCACGACCCCATGGACTGCAGCCCACCAGGCTCCTCCGTCCATGGGATTTGCCAGGCAAGAGTACTGAAGTGGGTTGCCATTGCCCTCTCCACTTAGCTCGCCTACCAGGAATCAAGCCCACATCCTCTGCATTGGAAGGTGAAATCTTCACCATTGGACCAACAGGGAAGTTCCACTGAAGTTCCCTCTCCAGTTCTTTGGACATGGTTTCCTTAAGTTCTTTGAACATATTTAAAATAGCTGATGTAAAGTCTTGGTATAGTAAACCCAATGTTCTCGCTTCCTTAGTGATGGTTTATGTTGACCTCTACTTCTGTGTATGGACCATATTTCCTTGTTGCTTGACATGTCTCATGATTTTTTTGTAAAAAATAAAAATTAGACTTTTTAAGTACAAGCATGTGACAAACTCTGGACATCAGATTCCCTCCTTCCTCAGAGTTTGTTGTTGTTGTTGTTGTTACTATTTTGTGTTGCTGTTTGTTTGGGGACTTTCCTGAGCTAACTAGTCTCTGTTGTGGCATGACCACGGATGTCATGCTTACCCCACAGTTTTCTAATGATAGGACAGAAGTTTCCTTGGGTGCCTACAAGTAGTGAGTTTGTCAGCCTTGGACAAAGGGCTTTTTGTGAGACTTAGGGCATGCGTTTCACTGCCCTGCCCTGCACAACGTTGCCCTGGCCTCCACTTTCTGCTGACATGGAGCTCCCAGAGGTCAAAGTCAGTCCTCGGTGAGGGCTGGGGCTTTCCCAGCACGGGAACTGGGCAGAGCCTCTGCCATGCACACAGTCAAGTGTACGGCTTTCCAGATCCCTAGGAATATCTCAGAGACTTTCTAACTCTCCTTGGTTTTCCAAGATTCTCATTGGCTTGTGGTATGCCCCTGTTATTACGACTGACTTAGGCAGCTACAATGTTGTATAATAGTCACAATCTTTTTTTTTTTTGACAAACACTTTCAAGGAAAAGGCTCTTGACGCTGAGGAAGTTCTGAATCAGGTCAAAGAAACTCAGTCCTTGGGAGTGGGGTTTTCCTGAGAACCTCCAGTCAAATAATGACAGCTATCTGGGGACAGGGCTTGGGAGTAGCTCCAACTCCGTTCTGCCCCCTCCTGAGGCCCGTTAGCCTGCTGGGTTTCCCCACAATTGTGGGTATTTTCAAGGCTTCCATGGAGCTGTGGAGAGGGGATGAGAGGGCAAGTTAAAACCTCACAGAACTCAGGGCTCTTGCTGAGATTTGGCTGTTGTTCTTGGATAAAAACTCCCTGGGCTGTTATAAGCCTTAGGTTCACTTCTACAGTTCTGAAATGACATTAATTTTGACATTCTGGCCAGTGCTCGTTTCTTTTTTTTTTTTTTAACGGAGGAAAGGGTTTTGGAAGGTCTTTACTCTGTCATTCCTACTGACATCTTGTAGTGCTTTTGACAAACAAAACAAATGAAAACGAAACTAGCTCTAAAAAACAGCATGGTCTTTGGAACCTAGTTAGCCCCTGTTCTTTTGTCATCTGGATGGGTCAGACTGTGACTGCACTTTATATTCAGCAATGTGCTCTGTCTTCTGTTTGTAGCAACAGACACATCAAAAGAGAGTAACCAAGATCCCGAGATACCTAGAAACATAGGAAAATAAGATACCATTAAAGAAACAGATGGGACATTTAACCCTAAAAAGTCAGGATGACTGTTTTAAATTTTTTTTTTTAAAGAATGGTCATTGGAAAAAGGATTAGACAAATCTGTGTGGTTTCATAAAATAGATACTACTATGATGAAAATAAGAAAAAAATTCTGACTCCTAGAGTGGTCCAGAAGTGAATCTTGTCATGAGGTAGTCAGCTCCTTGTCATTATAAACATCTGAAATGAAGGTTGAACTACTTGAGAGGATGCAGTTGTAGGTAGATATGGAATCCCATAAATTCTCTTCCAGCTTAAAGTCTGATTTTTTTAAAAAAAGATTTAATTAGTTGAGGTCTAATTTCCTAAACTTCCCATCTGAAGATATTATCTGTGGCAGGCACACTCTCTTGATCCAACTATGTTCATTTAAAATTTGGATTCTTTTTGTCTTTCTCATAATTGCTACCATTATTCTTTAAGCTTACATAATTTTAATAGAATTTGTTTTTGTTGTTCAGTGGATAAATCATGTCCAGTTCTTTGCAATCCCATGGACTGCAGCACACAAGGCTTCCTTGTCTTTCACTATCTCCTGGAGTTTGCTCAAATTCATGTCCATTGAGTCGATGATGCTATGCAATCATCCTCTACTACCCTCTTCTCCTTTTGCTTTCAAACTTTCCTAGCATCAGAGCCTTTTCCAATGAGTCAGCTCTTTGTATCAAGTGGCCAAAGTATTGAAGTTTCAGTTTCAGCATCAGTCCTTCCAATGAATATTCAGGGTTGATTTCCTTTAATCTCCTTGCAGTCAAAGGGACTCCCAAGAGTCTGCTCCAGCACCACAGTTCAAAAGCATCAATTTTTCAGCACTCAGCCTTCTTTTTGGCCCACCTCTCACATCCGTACATGACTAATGCAAAAACCATAGCTTTGACTATATAGACCTTTGCTAGCAAACTGATGTCTTTGCTTTTTAATAGGCTGTCTAGTACTCTTGCCTGGAAAATCCCATGGACGGAGGAGCCTGGTAGGCTGCAGTCCATGGGGTTGCTGAGGGTCGGACACAACTGAGCGACTTCACTTTCACTTTTCACTTTCATGCATTGGAGAAGGCAATGGCAACCCACTCCAGTGTTCTTGCCTGCAGAATCCCAGGGACGGGGGAGCCTGGTGGGCTGCCGTCTGTGGGGTCACACAGAGTCGGACACAATTGAAGTGACTTAGATATATATAGGTTTGTTATAACTTTCCTTCCAAATGTCCAACTCTGTGACCCCATGGACTGTAGCCTGCCAGACTCCTCTGTCCATGTGATTTCCCAGTCAAGACTACTGGATCCCCTCCAGGGGATCTTCCTGACTCAGGCATCAAACCTGCGGCTCCTGCTGTGTCTCCTGCATTGCAGGCAGATTCTTTACCGCTTAACCTCCTGAGAGGCCCTAATAGACTTTTAAAGTGAAAGTGATAGTTGCTCAGTCATGTCTGACTCTTTGCAGCCCCATGGACTATACAGTCCATGGAATTCTCTAGGCCAGAATACCGTAATGAGTAGCCTTTCCCTTCTCCAGGGGATCTTCCCAACCCAGGGTTCAAACCCAGGTCTCCCACATTGCAGGCAGATTATTTACCAGCTGAGCCATAAGGGAAGCCCAAGAATACTGGAGTGGGTAGCCTATCCCTTCTCCAGTGGATTTTCCTGACCCAGGAAATGAAATAGTTTATGTGTTATCAAATTGAGTAAATAATAAGAACATAAGTAAAAGTATAATTGAGATAAAATTATATTATGGAAAACAAAAGTTGATTTCCTCTTGTTCTAATGGGTACACAGCATTTTTGTTAGAAATTCAGGTTTTTGTTGATGTCTTTATTAAAATATTTTCAAAATATTCAGGAAAACATAACACAAAAGCTCATGTGCCTAAGGCCTGAATTTCAGGGTCAGGGTAATATAAAGAAAATACAAACAAAAGCTGAGTAGCTTAGGTATTTCGGACCAAGTAGGATAGAGCACAGGTTAAGACATTTTATTTCTCTGACATAGGTATCTGTCTTTTATCAGGCTGAGACCAATTTTTTCTTCTCCCAAATGGCAAAAAACAAGCTTGGGGATGTTTCAACAGACAGTTTTTTCACTAAGGATGTGTAGTTCTATGAACAAACAACACTCATAGTTTCCTTAGTTATGATGATGAAGTACAAGCATATGTAGCATCGTGACATGTATATCTTCCCCTGTGGGTTCACAGGCTGCCGCGTGGACATTTTCCAACATCGTGCATTTTCAGATGTGGATGTTGCCAGAATTATTGCACCAGATGCTTTTGTGTGTCGAACCATCTGCACCTATCACCCCAGCTGCCTTTTCTTCACATTCTATACAAATGCGTGGAAGATAGACTCACAGAGGTCAGTAGGCGTGGGTCACATTTGCTACTGTCTTGGCATCATTTTCATTTTATTCTTTGAGTTTTTCCTAAGTTTTGTTCATTTCCCTCAAAACACTTGAACTCATAGAATGAACTTATGGTTACCAGAGGGGAAAGTAGCGGGGGAGAGGGATAGTTTGGGACTTTGGGGTGGACATGTACACACTGCTATATTTAAAGTGGATAACCAACAAGGACCTACTGTATAGCACCGGGAACTCTGCTCAACACTATATGGCAGCCTGGTTGGGAGGGGAGTTCGGGGAAGAAGCATATATGTATATGTATGGCTGAGTCCCTTTGCTGTCCACCTGAATCTATCACAATATTGTTAATTAGCTATACTCCAATATAAAATAAATTTTTTTTAATAAAAACAAAAACACTTGAACTCATAGTTTAAATAGGGGCTCTTCTGCCAGGTGCAGATTAGTTAAGAGATTAGCAGACTTTGCTACCCATCTTCTCTTACTTAAACAGACCATCCAATCAATGAAACAATAGCCATGGATACCTTTCCTACTAATCTTAATGCTTTGTATTAGCTTGAAGTAAACCACTCACTGGGAGCATATCCTTTAAGCTCCTTTGTTCTGACCCCAGTGTTTCAGAAACTAGAGCCCTGTTTATCCTGATCAAGGTTCCGGTTCCATCTCTTGACCCATAGATAAACTGTCCTTTTCTTTACACACAAGATGGAGCTAAGAGAAGGGTATCAAGTTATAATAGCATAAGCACCATAAATCCCCAGAATCTTTTCTTTTTTTTTTTTTAATTAGAAGGTAGAACTTTACCTTTCTCCTCTTTTCGGGCTATCTGTGCCTATAAGTTTTCTTCAGAGGGAGATGTGGCTTGATTTACATTTAATCTCTGTAATTCACTAGAGTCTGATGTTCTTTGGAGGGAATTTCTCAGAAGAATAAAATTTGCAGGGGGTGTTTTTTTAATATGAGGTGTTCTTGTATTTGCCTTTAATGGGGTTTTCTTTCTCTTGCTTTTTTTTTTTTTTTTTTTTTGACAATAGAAATGTTTGTTTCCTTAAGACTTCCCAAAGTGGGAGCCCGAGTTCCCCTACTCCTCAGGAAAATGCCATCTCTGGATACAGCCTTCTAACCTGCAAACAAACTCTGCCTGGTAATACGATTTGATAAAATAAAATTACACAAAATGTGACACATTCTATGATCTTCTAACAAGCCTCAGTGTTCTAGAAACTTGTGTATGTGTGGCTTGCCATTTGCATTTTCTATCTTTTTTACATTTGTCATAGGCACAGAGCCCTGCCACTCCAAAATTTACCCGCAAGTTGCTTTTGAAGGAGAAGAGTTGCATGCGACCTTCGTTAAAGGAGTGGATGATTGCCAAGAGACCTGTACAAAGATGATTCGCTGTCAGTTTTTTACTTATTCTTTATTCCCAGAAGACTGTAGAGGAGAGAAGTTAGTGAATGCTTATTTTTCAAAAACAGTTGGCAGCTATTTTCCTGGGCTTTCATCCTCTGAGGTTTAATCTCACGCTGATCATCTTGTCCAGGTGTAAATGCTCCTTACGCTTGTCTTTGGATGGCTCCCCAACTAACATTACTTACGGGACACAAGCAAGCTCTGGTTATTCTTTGAGGTTGTGTAAACGTGGGGACAGCCGTGGTGAGTAAATCTCACTTTTTTCATAAAACTGTAGAGGGATGTCTGAGTTGTTTAGATAGCTTTTTTAATCTTCTATAATGGAACTATGTGTCTTGTTTTCCTTAATTGAAGGGGACTGTGATTCACCCTCTGATCCCAACCATTAACTTCAGTGCTCTCTTTTTAGTCTGTACAACAAAAAGGGGACGCATTGTTGGAGGAACAGATGCTTCCTGGGGAGAGTGGCCCTGGCAGGTCAGCCTGCAAGTGAAGCTGAGAGCTCAGAGCCACCTGTGCGGAGGGTCAATCATTGGACACCAGTGGGTCTTAACTGCTGCCCATTGCTTCGATGGGTAAGGTTTGGCTGCATCTTATCTGGAGTTGTATCTTGCCTCTTCATTTTGAAGACTCTATAATCAATTTCTACATTACCGTGTCAGTTTATTAATATCCATCCCTCTACAAAGTTACAATAGCTTTTGGTGGTCAGAACTTTGGAGATTTTCTCTCTCAGCAACTTTCCCAGGTAACTCAGGGATAAAGAATCCACCTGCCTCCAGGGAAGGTTCGACCCCTGGGTTGGAAAGACTCCCTGGAGGAGGAAATGGCAACCTGTTCCAGTATTTGTGGCTGGAAAATTTGTGGCTGGAAAATTCCATGGACAGAGGAGCCTGGTGGGCTCCATGGGGTCGCAGAGTTGGACATGACTGAACACCCATGCACGCCATTGTTAACTGTAGTCACCATGCTATATATGTTATATCCTCAGAACTTATTTATTCTATAACTTTGCTGTACATAGTAATTTTAGACTTATTTTGCATATACCCATATTTAAAGAGTTAATTTAAATTTTCATACTTCCCAAAATATACATATAATTTAAATAGTGCTGAGGTTCCTCTCATTTTCCCTATTAGAGGTGTTATGTAAAAACTGGGTTTTCCTCTTGGTTGGATGTCAAAAGACACAACCAAGCCAAAAATTGGGAGAAGGAAGGATTTACTGTTGCAGTGAGTAAGGAGAACACTGGGGATCTTTCCCAAAGCAATTGTATCACCAAACAACAGAACTGGAGAAGTTTTAAGCTAAGAGTACATGCATATTCTTGAAGGCCTTGGCCTGAGTTCAGGCCTTGGTTGATTGAAGTCATGAGGGTCAGAAAAGGTCAACATCATCATGTCTTAGGTTCCAGTTGATCTGTGGTTGAGTGCTTCTGGCTAATCTTTGCCATTGAAAGACAACGAGGAATCTTCACAGCTGATCCGTAATCCTTGCTATTGTTACTTCTCTTACCTGTAATAGTCCTTTGTCTCTGCATTCTTTTATTCCCTTTAATATCATTAATTATTGAGACCTATTCAAGGACAGGGCTTTCCTGTGGTTTAGCCATAAAGAATCTGCCTGCAATGCAAAAGATGTAGGTTTGATCCCTGGATGGGGAGAATCCCCTGGAGGAGGTCATGGCAACCCACTCCAGTATTCTTGCCAGGAAAACACTATGGACTGGTGGGCTATAGTCCATGGGGTTGCAAAAAGTCTAACACGATTGAAGCGACTGAGCACTTTCAAGGACTAGCATTGTGGCCCGGCTTAGATCACAAAATGGCTTAAGCTAAAAATGGTTTCTTTTATATCAAGAAAACCATGACTGGATCTCTTTCTCTGGGGACCCCCTATCCTATCTGGTTACAGAGAGACTTGTGTACAGTCATTCTTTCTTGCCAGTTCTGAATTTCATGGAAGTGATTGCTTTCAACTTGGTGAATGATTTTCCATGATAAACTGTGAGGTATCTCCCAAACAGTTTATCTCAGAAAGAGAAAGCAACATTCTTGTATATTCACTTACAGAAAACATGACATAATTATACACTTTCCAATATTTTAAACTAAATCTTCAGAGTTCAGCACTGCTGCTGTTGGTGCTAAATTGCAAGGAGGAGAAATTAGGTATGTAAACATATGAACTGACCATGGAACAACAGACTGGTTCCAAATAGGAAAAGGAGTACATCAAGGCTGTATATTGTCACCCTGCTTATTTAACTTATATGCTGAGTACATCATGAGAAACCCTGGGCTGGAGGAAGCACAAGCTGGAATCAAGATTGCCAGGAGAAATATCAGTAACCTCAGATACACAGATGACACCACTCTTATGGCAGAAATTGAAGAAGAACTAAAAAGGCTCTTGATGAAAGTGAAAGTGGAGAGTGAAAAATTTGGCTTAAAGCTCAACATTCAGAAAACAAAGATCATGGCATCTGGTCCCATCACTTCATGGGAAATAGATGGGGAAACAGTGGAAACAGTGTCAGATTTTATTTTGGGGGGCTCCAAAATCACTGCAGATGGTGACTGCAGCCATGAAATTAAATGACGCTTACTCCTTGGAAGAAAGTTATGACCAACCTAGATAGCATATTGAAAAGCAGAGACATTACTTTGCCAACAAAGGTCCGTCTAGTCAAGGATATGGTTTTTTCCATTGGTCATGTATGGTTGTGAGAGTTGGACCACAAAGAAGGCTGAGCACCAAAGAATTGATGCTTTTGAACTGTGGTGTTGGAGAAGACTCTTGAGAGTCCCTTGGACTGCAAGGAGACCCAACCAGTCCATTCTAGAGGAGATCAGCCTTGGGTGTTCTTTGGAAAGAATGATGCTGAAGCTGAAACTTCAGTACTTTGGCCACCTCATGCGAAGAGCTGACTCATTGGAAAAGACTCTGATGCTGGGAGGGATTGGGGGCAGGAGGAGAAGGGGACGACCGAGGATGAGATGGCTGGATGGCATCACCGACTTGATGGACGTGAGTTTGAGTGAACTCCGGGAGATGGTGGTGGACAGGGAGGCCTGGCGTGCTGCGATTCATGGGGTTGCAAATAGTTGGACACGACTTGAGCGACTGAACTGAACTGAACTGAAATTGAAACATATGTTATATGTAGTATTTTCTTCCCAGTTCTTTTTGGAAAGGTAAAGAGAAAGAAGAAAAGAGCAATATGAAAGGCCAGTCTTTCTGGTTTCAAATCAGTTCTTATTTTTCCCTCCTAGGCTTCTCTTGTCAAATATTTGGCGCATTTATGGTGGCATTTTAAATCTGTCAGAGATAACAACAGAGACATCTTTTTCACAAATCAAAGAGATTATTGTCCATCCAAATTATAAAATCTCAGAAGGCAGTCATGACATTGCCTTAATAAAACTTGAGGCTCCTTTGAATTTTACTGGTACGTAGCATATTTAAGGAGACATGTATTGCTGAATTGTGTTGGTTTAAATTTTCAGATCAGTTTCAAGGAGGGGTCAGAATCTAAGGAGACTGTCTTTATTTTCTGGTTAGTGAAGTTGTGGGAAAGATGAGTATTGCCAGGAAAAATAATTTGAAACTTGACATAAAATGTCTTCTACTTAAGGGCCAAGATGTGTTACTTAGTTCTTTCAGGAAGGAATGCAGCTGCATATTATACTATTGAAATAATAATAGACATGGAAGGGAGCATGACTTCCTTTGACAAGAGTAGCAGAATTAGCATTGCCTTGGGCATAGGCATATTAGGAGTATCTGAGGGCAAGCATATTCAAATATTAATTTCCAGGTGAGACCTGAGTAGGGAAGAGACTGTTGGACAAGGCAGTTCTGGGAGACAATAGCTTTGTGGTTGGACGGGGTGCATTTGGACATATAAAAAGCTCCACAGTTGCTGGATGCCTGGTGGATCTGCTAAAGATTCTGTGATCTCAGGCAGGATGTCCTTGCCTCCAGTTACCCCCCAGTGGGATTGTTATTAAAATCGGTTAATAAGTTAAAGTGTCTAAAAATCATGCTTAAAACAGTGTAGATCCCTTGCTATTACTATTGAGGGAATCATACACAAGAACTTGTAAAGGCTCTTGACAGTAAATTTGGGTTCAGAATTTTAAAATTTAACACCCAAAATGACTGTGACTGGTGAGACAGTTTCTTGAGTCACTGACCTTGGAAACTGAGTGGAAAGTAAAAGGTGTATTCTACTGGGTGCTACTCTAGAGAAAGAGAATATAGGGGCGGGGAGAGTATGTATTTTTAAAGTCAATGTCCATAACTAAATCTAGCCAAACTCTAATGTAAAAATTACCTTTCAGATTTGCAAAAAGCAATATGCCTACCTTCCAAAGATGATACAAAACCAGTTTACACTGACTGTTGGATAACTGGATGGGGCTTCACAGAGGAAAAAGGTACCACATGCCATTTTATATGTTAAAACACATGGAGTGGATTTGTTTAATTGGCCTCTAAAGTTATATCCAGATTTGTGATTTTTTTCCTAACTATTCATTCCCAGATATGTATTCAGTAATTCTTGAGAAGACAGTTTTGCTTGGTCCTGGAAAAATTCCTAGGGTAATCTCTTAAGCATCTTTGTTTGACTTCTCCTAAAGGATTGGTCCCATACAGGACTAACAACTTCCCCAAGCCCATCCTGTCCTCAGAATTAATAGAGTTCCCATCTCCCAAGGCCAATGTTATCCCTCGGATTAATAACCAGGAGTACAGGCAGACATGTCATCTCTCTTTCTGGAAGGCTTTTAAACCTCTTTTTAAAACACATCCTTCCTGCAACCTGGTATAGCCTGCGAACCTCTTCTCTAATGATGCTTTTACACCCGTAAATAAAACACACAGGATTACAAAGAAAACCAATGAAACTGCAACTTATCAGAATACTTTGAAAATGACAGTGTTAATAGCTCAGTCGTGTCAGACTCTTTGAGAACCCTTGGACTGTAGCCTGCCAGGCTCCTCTCTGTCCATGGGATTCTCCAGGCAAGAGTACTAGAGTTGATTGCTATGTTCTCCTCCGGGAGATCTTCCTGACCCAGGGATGACACCTGGGTCTCCTGCACTGCAGGTGGACTTTTTACCACCTGAGCCACCAGGGAAGCCCTGATTTCTTAACAATTAATGTAAATTAACTTTATTATAAATGTATAGTTCATTCCTGACAAATTGAGAACTATAGATTTTTAAAAACTTTTTAAAATTGCAGTATAGTTGATTTACAATGTTGTGTGACTTGCTGTTGTATAGCAACGTGAATCAGTTATACATATATCCACTCTTTCTTAGATTCTTTGCCCATACAGGTCATTGCAGACATTGAGTAGCATTGCCTATATACAGTAGGGCTTTATTGGTTCTCCATTTTATGTATAGTAGTGTGTATATGTAGATAACCGGTAAGGACCTACTATATATGTTGAGGGGCTTCCCAGGTGGTGTTAGAGGCAAAGAACCCGCCTGCCAAAGCAGGAGATGTAAGAGACTAGAGTTGAATCCCTGGGTCAGCAAGACCCCCTGGAGGAGGACATGGCAACCCACTCCAGAATTCTTGCCTGGAGAATCCCACGGACAGAGGAGCCTGGCGGGCTACAGTCCATGGGGTCACAGAGAGTAGGACTTGACTGAGTGACTGAGCACACGAATGTATAGTTTTTCCAGTTTTACTGAGATATAATTGACACACATGACTGCATAAGTCTATGCTGTACAGAATAATGTTTTGACTTATATATGTTGTGAAATGATCACTATTATAAATTTGGTTAGCATCCATCATCTATTACAGATGCATGTGTGCTAAGTCACTTCAGTAGAGTCTGACTCTTTGCAACACTATGGACTGTAGCCCACCAGGCTCCTCGTCCACGGGATTCTCCAGGCAAGAATTCTGGAGTGGGTTGCCATGTCCTCCTCCAGGGGATCTTCCCGACCCAGGGATTGAACCTGCATCTCTTATGTCTGCTACATTGGCAGTCAGGTTCTTCACCACTAGTACTACCTAGCAAGCCCCTATTACAGATACAGACATACAAAAATTGTTATATGAAGAAATGACCTTCATGGAAACTGCAGCATTCTCATTTAAGACTGTAGTCTTACTTCTATATTTATTTTATTGCTTCTTTCTGCTGTTGCCTCACAGGTAAAATCCAAAATACCCTACAAAAGGCAAATATTCCTTTGATATCAAATGAAGAATGCCAGAAAAGTTACAGAGATTATAAAATAACCAAACAGATGATCTGTGCTGGCTATAAAGAAGGAGGAAAAGATGCTTGCAAGGTAATGCATTAGAGTATGAAGAACACACAATAGGCCACTTGAGAAAAATCATTTCAAAATATGTTTTTCCAAGAGTAGTTCTCTATAGCTTTCTAAATGACTTGGAACCAAATAACCTGATAATTACATATAAAATCTTTAAAAAATTGAATATACACCTATAATTTTTATATATTATCTCACAGCAGGAGTATGCCATCTTTAAGGGAAAACAATTGTGCAGACAAATCATTGTGCTAAAATACAAGCACATTAAGTTCATCTCACCTTGGGATGTGATGATGTCAAATTTTCTGTGTTTGAATGAACAGAAAACGCCAACTATATACTGTTGAATTGGGTCACTTTTACCATGTCCAGGAGCTCATGAGATGCATAAAACATCTGAAGAGCTACGAGAAATTGTTTGCGTGGTTTGTGTGCTATGACTACAGAATTTTAAAGGCACATCCATCATAACCTCCTCTCATTTTGCTTTTTCCACTCACTGTGACACAGGGTGATTCAGGCGGTCCCCTGGTTTGTCAACATGAAGAAACATGGCATTTGGTGGGCATCACTAGTTGGGGTGAAGGCTGTGCCCGCAGGGAACAACCAGGAGTCTACACCAAAGTTGCTGAGTACGTGGACTGGATTTTAGAGAAAACCCAGAACAGCCATGGTCAGCCTTTGAGGAAGTAGCCAGCTTGAGAGCTACATAGACATGGGGAAGAGCTTCATAGACATGGGGAAGAGCCCCCCTTGGAGTATTCGATTAACAACCTGCGTTCAACTCACGTGCTGAACCTTGGGGTTTCTCATCTGCAAAAACCCCACAGAGGACAAGAGGAGTGGTGTCTATCTCTTGTCCTTGTCGTAAAAGGAACAATGCATAATGCTTTTAGCATTCGGTAATGATACTGTAATGGGAGAAAAAAACAGCCGAGTGTGTCTACAATTGTTTGTTATGAAATAAAAATGGCAAAAGAGTGTGATTAATGTGTTTTATTCTGATAGTGACACAGAATGGAAGACCAGTGACTCCAGGTTGTAGCACATTGCCTGGGATCATTCTAACCTTGCCACTGCCTCCGGAACTCCGTCTATCCAGGGATAATAAATTCTTCTCTTGGCCTCACCTGCACAGTCATTCATACCTACTACTGCCTGCCTCACTTGGGGTGAAGAGCCAGTGATCTTGGATTTTGTTCTGCCAAGTGGAATGGAATAAACCTGTGAAATGTGCACTTCTGCAAGGAAGAGATGGGTTATCTGAACCTAGAAGATTAGCAGCGCAGCTTTCCATGTCGCCTTCTTACCTTGGTTCCCTGGGCGTTGCCACAGGGCTCCAGACTGGCTGTGCAGGGGGGACCCATGGGGCTGCAACTGTCTGGGTGCAACTTCTGCCACAAGATCCTCACGTAGCCTTCGTGGAAGGCAGGGGATCTGATTTGCTGGGCGTTCAGTGGGCTTCCCAGGTGGCGCTAGTGGTGAAGAATGTGCCAGCCAATGCAGGAGACATAAGAGACACAGGTTTGATCCATGGGTTGGGAAGATCCCCTGGAGGAGGGCTTGGAAACCCACCCCAGTATTCTTGCTTGAAGGATCCCATGGACAGAGGAGCCTGGCAGACTACAGTCCATAGGGTTGCAAAGAATTGGACACCATTGACTCAGCACACACAGTGGATCCTGGGTTCTGCAGTAGTAACCCAAAGGCAGTAATAAGTAAATTCCTGGTGGTAGGAAGCAGTGCTGGAAAGAATGATATTCATTCTTATGTAACACAAATTCCAAACTTGTCAGTGACCCACCACCACAACTGATATCAGGTAGTTATATTCCATCCCACTGAACTTACTTGATATTGACACAGAATTTGACCATTCACGAAATACTGGGTAAATGAGTTAGAAAAATAGAAAAGCAAAGTTCCTAAAAGAGGTTGACTTTTTCCTTCTATGTTCACAGACACAATGAGAGGCAGAAAGAACTAAAGATGGAGGGGACTGACTGAAAGAAAACCACAAGGTCTGAGTCATTCATAAACCACACAGTAGGAAATTGAAGAGTTAAGGGCTTACTCCACAAATAAATTCCCCAGATTTTGTAATATCCGGCTGGATTCCCTGAAATGATTAAAAAAAAACCCCACAACTTTAACTTTTACTTTAGTGTGCAACACAGATACTGTGGGTGTTGTTTTATATTTAAAAAGAAAAAAAGTGGTTTGCAGTGAGAATCTTTTATCTTCGCGACCAGTGTCCTAAAGGATGTTTGAATAGGACTTGAAGGGCTTGCAGTGTAATCCTTCGGCCTTTTTTTTTTTTCACCCTCGGGCTCTAGCTGGTCAGGGAATGACCTCCTTTGGGCAAAAGAGGAGAGCTTTAAATGTGAAGTTCCTCTGGGATAGGCTGATCATTTTAAAGTTGCCAACTGGAACCAGTGGCGCTGGACTGGTCTCTTTATTACCCATCATGTGTTCAGTACAAGGGGGAACAGAAAGAGCACTTCACCCAGTAAGAGCATCAACAAACTGAGATATGTGTAAGAGGTTAAGAGGGCCAGAGGCTGGCATGACTTCACTTTCACAAGGGCTAATGGACAGAGAGGCATGGGGCAGCACCAGCCTGAAAGCCAGCGCTGTGCCACCAGCATGGCAAGCTGCGGAACGCCCAGCACGTGTACACATCTGGTTAGCCAAGGGCTCCCGCATCTGTCTCATTCCTCACCGAGGTGTGGGAAACATCTAAGGTATACTTAAAATTTATTAAAGTGGGAGCCACTTTCCTTCACATCTCATAGATTGTAAATGGGCATTCATGTCTAATGAATGAGTATGTCTTTAGGCTCAAGATGAAGCAATGGCACCTCAAAGAGGTAAAGAGACTAGTTCAAGGTCACCCGCAAGGACAGAGTCAGGTCTAGGACTGACATTCATATCCCAGGTGAAAGTTATGAGCAACCTAGACAGGATATTAAAAAGCAGAGACATTACTTTGCCAACAAAGGTCAGTCTAGTCAAGGCTACGGTTTTTCCAATAGTCATGTATGGATGTGAGAGTTGGACTATAAAGAAAGCTGAGTGCCAAAGAATTGATGCTTTTGAACTGTGGTGTTGGAGAAGACTCTTGAGAGTCCCTTGGACTGCAAGGAGATCCAACCAGTTCATTCTGAAGGAGATCAGCCCTGGGTGTTCATTGGAGGGACTGATTTTGAAGCTGAAACTCCAATACTTTGGCCACCTGATGTGGAGAGCTGACTCATTTGAAAAGACCCTGATGCTGGGAAAGATTGAGGGCAGGAGGAGAAGGGGACGATAGAGGATGAGATGGTTGGATGGCATCACCGACACAATGGATATGGGTTTGGGTGGACTCCAGGAGTTGGTGATGGACAGGGAGGCCTGGCGTGCTGTGGTTCATGGGGTTGCAAGGGGTCGGACACAACTGAGCAACTGACCTGAACTGATGTATCCTAAGTCAGTATCATATTGTATTATGAGGAAGATAAAAAAATAATGACAGGAGCACGTATAGCCATCATCGCTATTTTCATTATCATCTAACGCAGTGGTTCTCAACTGGACACACTCCCAGCCAGGGGACTTTTGGAAATATCTAGAGACATTTGGTTGCCACACCTGGATGCTGTGGGTACTAGTGGGTAGAAGCCAGGGATGTTGGTAAACATCCTACTATGAACAGAACAGCCCCTCAGAACAAAGAATTATCTGTCCCAAATATTAGTAATGCCAGGGTTGAAAGGTCAGTATTAAAAGAGAATGAAAAGGGGATATTTCAGGAACAGCAAGGAAGAGGTTTCAGGACGTGGGAGCGTGTGCTTTTCTTCGAAGCAAGTCTTGATAAGAAAGGAGCTGCAGGAGAAAGCTGACGTTGGCTGTGACTGAGAAAGTGCACCCGTGTGTTTCTTCCTGTCCCAGAGAGAGAATTTTAGGCCACCAAGGATTCCAGCTTCTAACTTATTCTTGGGTCTCCAGACCAAGTTCTGGATTTTTCCTGAGATTTTGTCCAGTAATTCCCTATTTTCATTAAGCTTCAAAAGCATTCTACTTCACTGCAGGGGGTGGGGGGAGAAAGCTTTAAGAGAAAAGTATTTAACATTAGAATTCTAATCTGCAAAACATTGGTCGAAGAGAATTCTTAGAATACTTGGTGTCAATTTGAAAAGAAGCTCTATTTAATATGGAAGAGTTCCTACACAGGTAAGACTCTTATTCTATTTTCATTTGAACAGACAAGAATATTTCAGAATCCTTATATTATTTCGAAGGGTTTAGAAATTTCACTAATTTAGCAAGACCAAATTTAGGAAAATATTATTTGGTTTCCCAATGATGTATATCGCTGTCAGAATCTTTCTGTTTCTCTCAATAGAGTTGGAGGCCTATCATTATAATCTTTGTACTAAGGCTTTAGGATAGAGATGGGGTTTCATGAAGCAAACAGTACAGGGAAATAAGGACCTTACATAATTTCATGTATCAGTTTTCCACAAAAAGCTTTCTTGGCATAAATTGGCTATTCTATGTTTGAACTGCATAAAGAACAGTGCATTATAGACATATGCTTTTTGTGTAGCTGAAATGTACTTTTATTTTCATTTATTTATTTTTGGCCCTGCCACATGGGATCTAGTTCCCTGAAAGTTAAAGTGTTAGACCCCATGGACTGTAGCACCCCAGGCTCCTCTGACCATGGGATTCCCCAGGCAAGATCAAAGGGGTGGGTTGCATGTGTTCCTCCAGGGAATCTTCCCAACCCAGGGATTGAACCCACACCTCCTGGGTCTCCTGCATTGCAGGTGGATGCTTTACCACTGAGCTACTAGTGCTCATTACAACTAAACCTTTCCAGGTCTCCAAGGAGGTGACACTGTGTAAAGGGAAATGGGCTTGCAGAAAAGCAGGGATCTACAATTGGCCCCACCTACTCCACAACCCTGGAACAGCTGAGTTTCAATTCTCTACTGTTCCAAACATCAGTTAGTCCATCAGACTTCCCTTGTTTTCTTTCCAGATGGTGAGACTCCAGTTAGCCTGGAATTAATGATTAACAGTTGCTATTTGAAAATGTGGTTAAATGCAGCTTTGGCCAGCAGGCATCCTCATTTTGAGTTTAAGGAAATGGCAACCCACCCCAATATTCTTGCCTGGAGAATCCCAGGGATGGGGGAGCCTGGTGGGCTGCCATCTATGGGGTCGCACAGAGTCAGACACGACTGCAGCAATGGTTAAGATGTGAAGACGTGAAAGTGAAGTTGCTCAGTGTCCGACTGTTTGCGACCACATGGACTGTAGTCTACCAGGCTCCTCTGTCCGTGGGATTTTCCAAGCAAGAATACTGGAGTGGGTTAAGGCACACAGGCAAATTTAAGTTCTCTAAGCTTCTCTCTGGTCACTTGTTTGAATACACAGACAAACGAGAGAGAAAAAAAAAAAAAAAATCAGTGTATTGAAAAAGCAAGCACCTCTACCAGAGTACATGTTTGATATGCAAAGATTTTAAGTACTTTCACGGGCATTCTGCACAAGGAAATAATGTTACATCACACTGGGAATCAGTAAAAGTAAATATTAAAGTTAAGTGAACAGTACCTGCAAAAACTCATTTAGAAGAGGATGGCCATTTTGGAAGACAAAAAACATTCTTATTAAGAATTGCAACAAACAAGGTATTTCAGGTATGATTTCAAAAATTATTATTTAAGATGTCTCTCAAACAATTATTCCTTGAAGTGCCTTTTTCTGTGGAGTTAAAAAATTTTTACAATAGAGAATAAAACGTGTCTGATTTAATATTTTGGAAGTTTTTAGTTAATATCCATAAGCAATGTGGGAGGAGATTGCAGAATGGAAGAAGAGTAATAGTTTGTACTCAGTAGCAAGTATTTTAGGAATTGAAAAGATATTCAAGAGTAATATGAACACATCAGAAGACGATCTGTTTCATAGATTTCCCTTGAGACAGGAAAACTGTCTCAAGTTTTCCATAGAGATGTCAATTCAGGGCTTTGTGGAGATAAGTATGTGTGTAGAAAACCAAGACAATCTAGGAATATATTTGCAACCCCATTTTAAAAATAGAAAATTTTAGAAGTAGAAAATCAATTTTAGCTTCTTTGATAGATTTAGAAAAGAAACTTCAACAATGGAAACAAAGGAAATGAATTGGAAGAGAAGATAAATATGGGAAAATGGAGATGGAGAGAGGGTCAGATGATCATGAGAAATGTCTGATTAATAGTGAGCTGGAGGCAAAAGAGAGGGAGGAAAGGAAGGAAAGGGGACGACCCTTCTAAGTCCTTGGTTCCTCCCAATCATGAAGGTGTTGGCATTTGGGGTGAAAGCCACAGTGATGTTCAACAAACATCCATGTTGAACACTCTAGGATTGGGGGGAAGATAAAATTCAGCATTATGATAAAGAGCTCTGTGACTACTATTGAATTATTTACTCCTCTCCCTCCAAATTTCTTGTAAACTCTGACATCAGTAAATTAATTATAAATTCATGTCTTATGTTGTAAACATATGCACATTTTTCATTTTTTGTAGGATGACTTTATTATATCAAATGGTACATTTCACTTTATTTGCCTCCATTGCTGGTGGTAAGTAGAGTTTTATCTTTAATGTGGACTGAAAATAGCTTGGTTCCCTGACTTATGGATTAGAAAACAGGAGGGCATAAACCCAAAAGGGGAAAATCACACATTGTCTTATTAATATTTTATTTAAGAAGGTCTAGTGGTGGGTCTAAACCTGCATGGTAATTACCATCAAACTATTAATGAGTGATAAAGATATTTTGAGATATCTGAAACTTTAGTGTTTTCAAATCTGCTATTTTTATTATGCCAAAGGCACAGGTTCTGTGGACACTAATGCATTTTGCTCTTACATTAGTCATGGAAAGATATGCCATATTTTAGTTAGAAGTTAGTAAAAACAAAGTTGAAATTTCTCCCCATTTAAGTCCATGGACTACATATTCCTCTAAGCCTCTAGTGATAATTTCTACTGTTTTTTTACCTGTATACTTTTCCACATACTTACTGGCATGTTGATTATTACTGAGATAAAATTACTAATTTTTAGTTTTACTTATTTTTTTGTTGCTACAATAAGTTTGAGTTATATTTTGTTTTGCCCAAATATTTTAATTTTTGTTATATATATATTTAAGAAGACCAAGGGTTATGTCTTAGTATTTGTCAAGGAAAATATACCAAGATTAAAAACTCCAATACATTTATTCAGTGATTAAAGTAGTAATGACCTAAAAATCCAGAATCTGGAATATTAGATGCTTCTTTCTAGAAATAGAAGAAAATTTCAATTTTATGTAATTTAGTTTTGCTTGTATTTTTAACTTATTTATGGTTTCAGTGGAAGGGGCTTCAATAATTTTTCTAAGGGTCTAAAGTTTTTGTTACTAAAATGACCTATTTATTTGTTTGGCTTTGTTTTATTAAAATATAATTGAGGTACCACACTGTATACGTTTAAGGTCTACACCACACACAATGATTTTACTTACATACATCATGAAATGATGGCCACAATGTGGCCATCATCTCATATAGATACATTAAAGAAACAGAAAAAAATGTGTTCCTTATGATGCTATCTCATAGGATTTACTCTCCTAACTTTCACATATAATGTACAGCAGTGTTAATTACATTTATCATGTTGTACATTACATTTCTAGTACTTATTTATCTTATAACTTGAAGTTTGTACCTTTCGACTTTTTTTTTTTTGGCCATGCCATGTGGCATGCAGGGTCTTAGCTCCCTAGCCAGGAATTGAACCCATGCCCTCTGCATTTGGAGCACAAAGTCTTAACCACTGGACTGCCAGGGAATCCCCCTTTTGACTATCCATATCCAATACCCTTTTCCTCCAGTGACTGTCTCTGGTATACACAAATCTGATCTCTTTTTAAAAAATGTTTATTTTAAAAATATAATTGATGTACAATGCTTTGTTAATCCTAAAAACAAAACAAATGAACAAGCATAACGAAACCGAAATAGAGTCATAGAAACACAGAACCAACAGGTGATTTCCAGAGAGGAGGTGGAAGGTGAAGAGAGAAATAGGTGAGGGTGATTAAGAGGTCCAGACTTCCAGCTGCAAAATAAATGATTCATAGTAATAGACTGTACAGTGTGGGGAATATAGTCAATAATTTTGTACTATCTTTGTATGGTGACCGATGGTAACTAGATTTGTCACGATGATAAACTGAAATGTACAGAAATATCCAATCACTATGTTGTGCAACAGGAACTAACATAGTGTTGTAGGTCAATTGAACTGGTCCATTTAAAAGAGTGAAGTGATATGATACCTTATCCCATCAAGGGCCATCAAACGCTACCCAAAGCAGTAGGTACCCAAAGTTGGGTAGCTACCCAAAGGCTACACGGAGTCTGTGTTTCACACAAGCATGATGTTTAGACATAGAGAAGCGATGGGGAAAGGAAAAGCAGAGACCATTCTAGACCTGGATGGGGTCCTAGGAGGTGTTTTTGCCAGAAAAGATCTGAGAAACAAATCAATTACTCACAAAACACCCACATCTCCAGACAATCACTCAGAGGCGCTGTTCTATTGAGACACACATGCCGTTTTGTAATTTACTTTTCTATCTATGGCTGCTTATCCAATAAACTAAAAGTGTTGATGGCCCTGGTTTCTAATTTCTGGCATATTTCCCGTTAAGTAGACCTATTTCACTTGCCTTTGTGAGATTATTACCTGATCGGACATGTGCCCCATAAAATCCAAAATCACATGCGTCATGTATTACAACCTAGAGTGCGTGACCACGCTGTTCCAAGATGCCTACTTTAACGGAGGAGACATCACTGTGGCTTTCACCCCAAATGCCAAGCACTGCCAAATCATCTGCACCCACCATCCAAGGTGTTTGCTCTTCACTTTTATGACAGAATCATCATCAGAAGATCCTACCAAGTGGTAAATGTTTGCTTTTCTACCTAGAGGAAATAGATTATATATGACAGACAGTTACCAACAACGAACTGTCATCTACCATTTTATAAAACTTAATGTTAACGTTGGAAAATGTATCTTCCTTCAGCTGAAATATTAAATATTTACAGAAGAAAGAGCAGCATTTAGGCAGGTCAGGAGGAACAGACGTGCCCCTCAGTGTGGACTTTCCAGCTTCTCTATTGGTCTTAATACTAACGGTACTCTCTGTCTGATTTTTTTTCTACTTTAAAGCCAGCTCATCATTCTGTTCTTTGCCTTTCAATTGATTGCTGATACTTTATATTATTCAAATTAGTACATTTCCCTCAATGATGTTATTAGAAAAAAAATTCATTGTTTATAAAGGTAATTTGAAAGAATAGTACCATGATTTCATATCATCCCAAGACTTTTTGTCATTTTTGTCTTCTCTATTATGTATGTGTAGATGCTTAACCATTTGAAATAATTTGAAGCCATCATAATATTTCACCCTTAAATATTTCAGCATAGGTTATCATATACAAAAGACATTAAAAGTTAACAAGAATCCTTTTATTTCATCTCAGTTGTCCTTCCAATGTAATTTACAGCATTAACCAGAATCTTATCAAGATTCACAAATTACATTTGGTGGTTTTGTCTCTATAGCCATATTCTTAAAAATCTTGGGACATTCCACCTACCATTTTTGTTTTCATATTGAGTTTAACATTTAATAATAAACCTTTACTACAGAATGACATTATCAACATCTTTATGCACTATTGCTGCATTCAGAGTATTTACATAGTTTCCTAAACTTATAAAATTTACTATTCTAGAATTTACGACTGATGTTGGCAAAGTTTTCCTTAATAGGCAGAAAGTAAATATCTTAGGCTTTGTGGATCCAATAGCAAAATCAAGGATATTATATAAATACTTACATAATGATTCAAAATATAACCATTGAAAACTATAGAAACCATTATTAGCTCATGAGCTATATACTGAAACAGGCAGAGAGCTGCATTTAACCAAAAGTCCGTAGTTCATCCACTTCCATTTCGTGTTTGGAAGGAAAACTTTATGTCCACTTTTCAATGTCAGGATGTTGGAATGAAAACCAAATTCACAGTCTCTTAAGAAAATATTTGTTTTGGCATGAGATAGAGGAATGTTTCCCTCTCTTTGACTCTCTGTGGGCTGACTTTTAAGATCCATTATTTTAAAACATACATTTTCACCCAGTAATGTTATTTCTTTAAAAAAAAAAAAAACAGGTATACTTGCATCCTGAAAGACAGTGTTACAGAAACACTGCCAATGGTGAATATGACAGGAGCAATTTCTGGATATTCTTCCAAGCAATGCTTGCACCAAATAAGTGGTAAGATGTCTTGCTAGAATTGACATTTATTAGTTACTGTGATGTATACATGTAGTTACACCAGCTATGGTTTTATGGCTATAAAATAAAATCCTGTGACATGGAAACAAACCCTCTCAGTGAAGTACTCTTCACATAGAGTAAAAATGAGCACACATGTGTGTCTTCCCCCACGACTCCATTATGTTGTGCTTGTGCTTAATTAGTTGCATCTGACATTCTGTGGCCCATGGACATAGCCCACCACGCTCCTCTGTCAGTGGAATTTTCCAGGCAAGAATATTGGAGTAGGGTGCCATTTCCTACTCCACAGGATTTTTCCGACCCAGGGATAGAACTCCTGTCTCTTGTGTCTCCTGCATTGGCAGGTAGATTCTTTACCACTAATGCCACCTGGGAAGCCCCACCCTATTACAGGCCATTAATATTTATCTCATCGGACACATCCAACTACATCAGGTCATCATTCATCTTTTTCCCTCTCCTTTCCAGCTTAAAGTTTTTATGAAAGTCCTTATTAAATATATTAGTTCAAATCAAGGAAAGCAGCTATAAAGGTGGAGATGACACTTGCCATAATAGTGAAATAGGTACTATAGGTTGATTAGTGAATCAGTCCATTAGTGGAGTGAAGGAGACAAGAGAGGCCAGTTCATAAAAGTGAAGCAGAAATGCACAAGTCTCATGTTGCTGCATCCTCTTACTGTTTCCATGGAAGAGTAGGAATTAAGCAGATTAAAATACAACTAGAGGATTTCTGAGAAAAAGTCAGTGAAAGAGTAAGTCTGGAGGAACAGCGGCCGAGATTGAATTATCAGACTTGACCCCAGAGACTGGGAAATAACCATATATTCTGATTTTATTTCCAGCTTGCAACAAAGATGTGTATGTGGACCTAAACATGAAGGGGATGAACTATAACAGCTCTATTACTCAGAGTGCTCAGGAATGCCAGGAGAGGTGTACAGACGACATGCACTGTCATTTTTTTACATTCGCCACAAGGCACTTTCCAAGCGTAAAGGATCGGTGAGTGAGCTGCGGGCTGATGGAAAACAAAACGGAATTCTTTTTTTTTTTCCTATCAACTTGATGTCAAATTTTATTTTTAACCCATGCAAGACAATTCTAAAACTACTAATACTATAGATTTTTTGGTGAAAAATGTATTTAAAGTCCAGCTTGGATGCACTTCCTTTTATAATACAGAATCTGTCTTTCAATGACACTTACCAAAAATGTTAAATCCACCTCCTAGCTAATTTATTGTTGTTGCTGTTTAGTCTCTTAAGTTATGTCCAACTCTTTTGTGACCCCATAGACTATAGCCTGCCAGGCTCCTTTGTCCATGGGATTTCCCAGGCAAGAATACTGGAGTGGTTTGCCATTTCCTTCTCCAGGGGATCTTCCTGACCCAGGAACTGAACCTCTGTCTGATGCTAATTTATAGAGTGCTACATTTCTTAATTGGCAATTTTAAAACAGTTGCAATGGTCAGTCAGTTCCCTTCTCAGCCTAAAGGATGCTACAGTCTGAGCTTGTAGAATCAAAAAGAAAAACCTACTCAGATATCCTCCCAAATAACAGTTTCCCACCTGACACAAAGTAACTGAAACCTGTGTGAAATACTTTAAAACTTGTCCCGCTACTAGATTTTGAAATATTCCAGGGGTAGATATATTATGTAAAAATATAAAAGGATCTGATTTGCAATTTATTAACTTCTTTTCTCTTAAGAAATATTTTTAGGGGAAAATATCATTAACTTTTTAATTTAGAAATATTTGAGATAGTTTGGATTTGTGTAGGGAGCTACAATTATCTGGAGCTTCCCTGGTGATTCAGGGGTAAAGAATCTGCCTGCAATGCAGAAGCCACAGGAGGTGTGAGTTCAGTCCCTGGGTTGGGAAGATCCCCTGGAGAAGGAAGGGGAAAACCTTTCCAGTATTCTTTCCTGGGAGATTCCATGGACAGAGGAGCCTGGCAGGCTACAGTCCATGGGTTCACAGAGAGTTGGACATGACTGAAGCGACTTAGCACATACACGTACTATACTTATCTGAAATCCAACAATGAAACGAGAACTCAAAATGACTAGTATTTGGATTTTAACATTCTGGTCTACACATTCACAAAAAGGAGATGAGCAGAAATAAAGTGTCAAAGATTTTCTTGAAGAAAAGCAATGAATGATAACACAAGATGTGTTGAGGTCCTTTAATGGACCGAAACCTGGTGGTCCGGAGTCGACGATAAGAAAGTAAAGGAGAGAAAGAGGCTGATATTCTTTGGTTTACACAGAAAGCCAATAAAGCCTCTGACATGGGGCTTCCTCTGTTCATGGAGGCCTCAGATGCCCTCTTGATGGGGTGAAGGCGCAGAGCGCCTTCTCGAGAGGGTCTTAGAAGCCACCGGGCAGGAAAGTGAAATCAGAGGGCCTCTGCACTCCAAAGAAATAGCCTGAGAGAGAGAGAGAGAAAGAAAGAGAAATAAAGACACGGGGACCAGAGCTCTGATGGAGCCAAGGTGTTTTAATCAACATGGTGTGGACATATATATTGTCTTACAAGGTAGTTATTCTCAGCAAAGATAAAGATTAAAAGTCCAGACTTAAAAAACATAGGTGATCCATATTAAAGAGAGAGAGAGTTGTAAACAATCACTTTTACCATATGGTTCACAAGAAGGAAGAGGGTACTTATCACTGTATTGAAAAACTATTGAAGGAAATGCCTGGATTCCTCAGCCCCGGGGAGAGGCTTGCCTCCTCTTAATTCCTGAATGGAATTAATAAGGACCAGAATTCCTGACAGATCCAAAACAGCACACAGGAAGCCTCCTGTTAAACGCTTCCCGACAAAGATAAAGTTCTCAAATCAATAATTAAGGTTTTGTGGTTTACCTTTAGCTCAGCTCAAAGTCACCTTTCTACATATTTTATGTGTAAGATTCAGTGCAAAGTGAACAGGAAGCCAGGACATCAGGAGTTGCTAGGTATTATTTGAAAAGTTAAAATGGTAAAATTGAGACGAGCTTGAGAAGTCTTTAATTCCTACATCTCCACTCTTCATGTCACTACCCATCTGAAGCTGTCATTTTACTGATGAAAAAATAAAACTGACAAAATTCACAGAATCACCAACTCTCAGCAGAGATGGGACTCAAGAGCAGTCTAGTCTCTCAGATCAAAGTTTTCAGAGCAATTCTTTAGCTTCCATGCCCAGGCCGTCTCTAAATGTGATTTTTTAAATTATCTTATAGTGTTCCTTACTTGCGTTTGGAAGGATAAAATAATTTTCCATTTTGATCTTTGTTCAGTAACACTTGTCTGTTGAAGAACACCCAAACAGGGACACCAACCAGCATAACGAAGCTCCGTGAAGTGGTATCTGGATTTTCTTTGAAGTCCTGTGGCCTTTCTAACCTGGGTAACTATTATTTTCTTAATGAGGGAGTTTAGCCATTCAGTGCTAATGATATGTACCATGGGCCTCACTTAGGATACCGGTTTGTGCTCACTAATGAAATGGAACCACTGACCTTTTATTTTCCTCATGAGAAAAAATTCATAATGTTCTATATGACTAAAATTTATATTGGAATTTAAAGCTTATAGCAATCACTTCAGTTATCTTAATTTTAAAAGTGTAAAAGATCTTGGGATAAACAAATCTTTTAAAGTTACTAGTAAGACCTTGTTTCTTTAGAGCCATTTTAGGTTTGCAGCAAAATTGAGAGGGAAGGATAAAGATTTCCCTTTACCTCCTGCCCAGACACATAGTCTGCCTCCCCTATTACCAGCATCCCTCACCAGGTGGTACATTTGTTACAAGTGATGAGCCAACATCATAATCACATCATAATCACCTGAAGTTCACAGTTTACGAGTCACTCTTGGAGTCATACATTGTATGGGTCTGAACAAATATATAGTGGCATGTTTCCATCATCAGAGTACCATTCAGAATATTTTCACTGCCTTAAAATTTCTCTGTGTTCTGCCTGTTCATCCCTCCCTCATCTCCCAACAAATTTTTATACGGAATTTATGAATACCGTGAGTGGCGTTTTACTTTTACCGATGCTACCAATGGACTGACCTTCTGAATATGATTTCTTCTGCCTGCAGCTTGCATTAGGGACATTTTCCCTAGAACGGCGTTTGTGGACATCACCATCGACACTGTCATGGCCCCAGATTCCTTTGTCTGTCGCAGCATTTGCACTCACCATCCCAGCTGTCTGTTTTTTACCTTCTTGTCTGAAGAATGGCCAACAGCATCTGAAAGGTAAGGAGTTAAGATTAAGGGTCATGTGTTATCTTTTAAAACAGTTGATCAAAACCCACCCTTGAAAATTCTGAGCAACTACAAATTTTATCTAAATGTCTCTCTAGAATAGATAAAAACTGCAAGGAAGAATCCTAGCTC
The DNA here is from genome assembly GCA_006410635.1 of Cephalophus harveyi. NCBI lineage: Eukaryota > Metazoa > Chordata > Mammalia > Artiodactyla > Bovidae > Cephalophus > Cephalophus harveyi. Next base: position 92,079 of record SJYT01073553.1, on the reverse strand, counting down.
CTCTCTTTCCATTTCCCACTCACTGACCACAGGGCTTTTGCTTTTCTTTAGGTGAGGGAGGTCTTTGCCTTCAGCAAAAGGAGAGCCACAGAGGATGAGATGGTTAGATACCATCAACGACTCAATGGGCATGAATTTGAACAAATTCTGGGAGAAAGGGAAGGATAGGGAAGCCTGGTGTGCTGCAGTCCATGGGGTCCCAAAGAGTCGGACACAACTTAGTAACGGAACAACAGTGACAACGAGAGAGTTGCTAGTTCTGAACAGAAGGAAGAAAATAATGACAGTCACTGAGAGGTATCTTAGCCCAATGCCTGGTTTAAGATCATTGATCCAGGAGTACAAAGAGCTGGAAATAGCAGTGACCTGTCAAATTCAAAGTGGAGAGGGGGGCAAACAGTGGCCTTCATCAAAAGAATTGGGCATAATGGTGGAGGATGCTTTGAGAATTTAGGCCATTTCCCTACTGATGCATATTAACACAGGAAACTGTAATAAAAGCACGGGAAATTGCTATGATCATCAAAAGGTGTTTGTTGCCCCCATTAACAAAATTCACTAAAAAAAAAAAAGGAGAAATCATCTTAAGACTGTTTGCTTAAAAATCTAGATTGTAGGTATTATCTGAATCTGAATTCTTAGAGTTCTTGGCATTTGCTTGACATGGCTGTTCATTCCTGGGGGGAGTGTCCCCCAGAGGAATTCAGCCAAAATAAGCCCTTGAGCTCCTGTCCATCAAGCAAGGCTGTTTTTTTTTTTTTAATCGGGGGAGGATATAACTATAGAAGTATCAATACTAGGTTTGTCACATGAGAATATCTTTGTTACTTTCATTTTCTCAATATGGTTCTAAACATGGGGATGCGATAAGTATGCTCAACAGATTAACAACCTTGTACTACTTGGGCCAGAGTGGAAGTAAAACAGACGTGATTAGATTGGGATATATTGTTAATGTAGAGCCAGTAAGATTTGTTGATGGATTGGATACCAGCATAAGGAAAAAGTCAGTGATGGCTGCAAAATTTTTCGGCTCAAGAAAGTTGCAAGGATGGAAATACCAATTAAGAGATGAGGGAAGATTTCCTATAGAGTTGATTTCAAGAGGAAAGAGGTGTCTTTCAAGAGAAAGAAATATCGAATTGGCAGTTAAAAAGAGAGATTTAAGTCAGTGATTAGGTATCCCCAGCTGGTAACTAATGCTGCTGAAACTGATGAGATCATCAAAAAATTGAACAGAGAGAAGGAGGGCACAGATTGAGCCTTAAGGCATTAAAAATTTCAGAACTTAGAAAGATGCCTTTGTAAGGTGTTATTTTGTCTTAATCATGGTTCTCTTTCTTTCATATTCCATTTATAAAATTTCCAATCAATACCTATAAGAGGAGGTATTTGATCATCATTACAGGATGAGAGAAAAACATGGGTGCTACAAGCCACGACTTGGCCTCTTAAATTCGAATTAATGAATATTAAATAAAACTAAGTTTTCATTTCCTCAGCTGTATCAGCCACATTTCAAGGACTCATCATATGGCTGGCTCGTGGCTGTTGTAGTGACTAGCATAGATGTGGAGTGTTTACGTCATTGCAAAAAACTCTGTCGGACATCACTGCCCTGGATTGTGATTTTGTACTGGTTAGGAAAGGTTACTTCCTCCCAGAGAAATGCTGCCTGGGTGTGGAGCCTGCATTTATCTCTGTCTAAGCCTACAGCAACTCTTCAGTAGCAGATTTCTAGGCAGCATGAAAATTCTTGGATAGTTGAGATAGTCTAGGAAAGTTGAGAGAAAGGAAATGAAAAGGAAGGTGCCAGGAACAGTGATGTTGAACAGAGCAAACACAGAAAATTTAGAGGCAGTTTGGAAAATGTCTGCAACCTATGCAACCTAGAGTCTGACTCAGTGTACTTTAAAAACGGGAACCCCTTCCCTATAAAATACCAACAGGAACTGATTTCTATATGTGCTATGAAAATGTCTTCTTCTTTGATATTTTTTACATGGTGCCTCTTGACATCCCTTTTTCACACTTAGAAATCTGTGTCTCCTTAAAACATCTTTAAGTGGACTGCCAAGCGCACGCTTTAGAAAGAACAAAGCTTTTTCTGGTTTTAGTCTACAAAACTGCCGGCACAGTGTCCCAGGTAATCAGTGCAAGCTCTTTCTTCTGATCAAGGTCGGCAAATGGGCGGGAGGGTTTTGCATCTCGCATCTCAATACGTGCTTCTGCTGTGCAGTGTTCTGCCATTCGTCATTCTATCGCAACACCGATTTCTTGGGAGAAGAACTGGACATCGTAGACGAGGACGGGCATGAAGCCTGCCAGAAAACATGTACCAATAGCATCCGCTGCCAATTCTTTACCTATTCTCCATCTCAAGAATCGTGCAACGGAGGGAAGTAAGACATGTCAAGTCCCATAGACGCTCCTGTCCCAGCTTGTTGAGAGATGTGTTATGTTTATACCATTTTGCTTCCAACCTGCAGGGGTAAATGCTACTTAAAACTTTCTGCAAATGGATCTCCAACTAAAATACTCCATGGGACAGGAAGCATCTCTGGATACACATTAAGGTTATGTAAAATGGATAATGGTGAGTTTAATGTCACTTGAAAAAAGTAATAACCTGAAGGAGTTATTTTATACTATGTCATGACTAAAAGAATCAATAACAGCCACAGAGGGGAGAAAATTAGTACAACAATGAATGTAGTTACAATTTTCTGTTATTTTCACTGCTGTCAATCAGGCCCACCTGTTTTAAAGGTAAATATTGGGGCTTCCCTGGTGGCTCAGAGGTTAAAGCATCTGCCTGGAATTCTGGAGACCTGGGTTCGATCCCTGGGTCGGGAAGATCCCCTGGAGAAGGAAATGGCAACCCACCCCAGTACTCTTGCCTGGAGAATCCCATGGAGGGAGGAGCCTGGTAGGCTACAGTCCATGGGGTCGCAAAGAGTCGGACACGACTGAGCGACTTCACACTTCACACTTCATTGGGCTTTAACTAAACTCTGCATTGCCTGGCATTAATTAAATATATATTATAATCCCTGGGTCAAGAAGATCCCCTGGAGAAGGGAATGGCAACCCACCCCAGTATTCTTGCCTGGAGAATCCCGTGGACAGAGGAGCCTGGTGGGCTATAGTCCATGGGTTTGCTAAGAGTCAGACACCACTCAGTGACTAACATTTTTTGCTTAAACATTTTATAATTTGATACATTTATATAACAAGTATTTCCTGGTGAGGCTCAGGTTTAGTCAACATTTTTATGTCTGTTTGTTGATATCAAGGTCAATGATCTTTCTTATTATCCTCTATAATAGAAATATCAACCAGCATCTTAATTAGTCATCTTCTTTCTATTGGTTGTTACTTGATCTTTAATTGAAATATAAATAATCATCTTATGTTTGGAAAATTATGTTATATATACAAGAAATATTCAGTATTTCAGATTTCCTGCAAGTGTTCAGAGTATTTATGAATATTAGCAAAAGTTACAGTAAAACCTTATTAACTTGTAACAATGAGTATAAGAGAGTGGAAATAAAAAGATTATCTATATTAAGCAAGACCTATAATAATATAAAAATGATAATACCAGATCAGCAGTACTTCCATTCCAGTGGCCAGTTTCTGAGCATAGTAACAAAACAACACCAAGGGATAGAATAGGAACATTCTCCCTACACGCATTCCTCCCTAAATTATCGTAATAACCTATGACGACTTTAGTGTTCATTGATTTACATACACTGCATGTTTCTAGACTTTTATTGCTTACTGCCCAATATTATAATACAATATAAATTAAGTTGCAGCTGAGATTTAATGAGTGAAATGGAAGTGATAATTATGCTTTGTAGTAGATTTCAAAGTATGAAAATCTTCTGTGTCAGAAATACTGGCTCTACTGAGAGATGAATAAATAAATCCTGTGGTTCTGAGAACTTGTTTTGTAGAACACACAATGTTACATTCTGTCCAATATTACCTTCCTAGCTGGGAAATTCGGCCTTCCTAGGGTTTAGAGCGGAGAAGGCAATGGAACCCTACTCAAGTACTCTTGCTTGGAAAATCCTATGGACGCAGGAGCCTGGTAGGCTGCAGTCCATGGAGTCGCTAAGAGTCGTATGTGACTGGGCGACTTCACTTTCACTTTTCAATTTCATGCATTGGAGAAGGAAATGGCAACCCACTCCAGTGTTCTTGCCTGGAGAATCCCAGGGACGGGGGAGCCTGGTGGGCTTCAGTCGGACACGACGGAAGCGACTTAGCAGCAGCAGCAGCAGGGTTTAGAGGGGCTCTGATGGAACTCTGGATGGTTCTAGCTTCTTTACTAAGACAGTCAGTTGACTTGTATCTCATACCTTCTCTGTTTTTCTTACAATAAATTTCCCTAAGACAAAAAGGGGCATTTACGATCTTTCTGTTGTCCTGGTGCTACCAAGCAATAGAAAGGATGCAGCCAATTTTATTGTCAGTAATGGTGACATCGTTGTAAAAAGGGGAGCCAGCACTAACACCTTAAATTGCAGAATCCATTCTCTACCCTCTTTCCTTTCTAATGTTCCTTGTGTTTCTAATGTTCTAATGTTCCTCCTTATGTTCCTTTCTAATGAATCTATGGACTCTGGTCTCTAAGGGTTGCAGACTATATCAGGTGTAGACTGACAGCTGAACAGAAACTATAAGATAAAGGAAAATAAAATCTTATGTCTTTTTAATGCACCTTCTGATATAAGTGAAATGAGTTGATTAGGTTTTATTGCATTAGATTAAAAATATGCTAATATGCAAGGGAATATCTGACTGAGATGTTTATATCTTTCACTGTCATTGATTTATACTATAACTTAACTTTCTGAATACACAGAGCAATTGCCATCCAAAGAAATATCTATGAGTTCAAAATGCAAGGCCAAGCTTGGGTATTCTCAGCACTTTGTTTGAACTGAAAAACGAACACCGAGATCTATAACTCATCTTAACAAGGTCTTTATTTACGTGTTCTTAATATATTTTAGTTACTGCTGACATATTAATTTTCCAAGTCAAGAAAGAAACTGAGGGGTGAGTTTGAATCAAAGTCCTCGGAAATATCAAGGGTCGAGCATAAAACCCCAATCTGTCAACAAGACCAAAGGGCAGAAGCTGTTCACAAACAGAGGAGAAGCCGGGTTGGGGTGTGGGTGGAGCTGGAGTGACCGAGCGGCCCAAAGGGCAACTGGGGTGGGAGGGCAGTGGGAGGAACTGGACAAAGGCTGCAAACGGTGCTCACCTCTAACCAGAGCTCTCAAACGTCAGTGAGGCTGATGAAAACTTAGGTGGTCAGGGTCTATGGTCAGAGTTTCTGATTCACGACATCTAAGATGGGGCCCAGGAACGATCATCTTTCACAAATTCCCAGGTCATGCCTGGGAGGTTGGTCTGGGGGCCACACTTGACAACCGTTGCTTTAAAAGAACCGCTGGGGTTGTCATTTGAGGGAGGGCAAGCCTCAAAGTCCCAGATGAGACATTATTTTGCGGTTGTTCAGTCGCTCGGTTGTGTCCAACTGTTTGCGACCCCATGGACTACAGCATGCCAGGCTTCCCTGTCCTTCTCTATTATTTGGGGCATTATTTGGGAACGTGCAACTACAGGTGACCCACTCATTCAGGTTTTATGTTCATATTGTGCTTTGCCAACTTGAGTCTAAAGTATCTTCAAGTGAAGGTCATAGTACATTATTGAACCCAGGAAAGGGCGTTCTTCCCTGTGTGCCTGAAGGAACGTAACTACTGATAGAAAATGAAGATTTAGGAAGCTACTCACTGCAATCCTTCTGTCGTAGTGTGTACAACCAAAATCAAGACCAGAATTGTTGGAGGAACCCAGTCTGTTCACGGAGAATGGCCGTGGCAGATAACTCTACACGTGACGTCCCCCACCCAGAGACACCTGTGCGGAGGCGCCATCATCGGAAACCAGTGGATATTAACAGCTGCTCACTGTTTCAACGAGTTCAGTACCATTGCTGGTTTTACTCGTTCACCATGCTCATGCATATATTAACATTAAGTCTACTCAAGTATTTTATTTCAAAGATGTCAATTTTCCTATTTGCTAAATTAATTTTCTGTCTTTAGTGGGGAAAAAAGGCAAAAAGAGCTGTTCATATTCTATACCAGCATCAGAAGAGGTGCAGGAACATGGCTGTTTGACTCCATAATATTCCACTTTTCTGGTTAAATGTATACACATCCCCAGGGGACTTCTGCTTACCTCCTGTTGATTACATCACCTTCTGTGCACTGTCCTGGGCTTTGGGTTTAGGACTAAACTCAAAGAGAATTTCCCGCTTCCTGAACGTGATTTCCCACTTACTCTCCCTCTCCACTCTGACTCTGTCTCGTCCTCCTCCTTCTTCTCCACTCTCTCTCCCTTCCTCTCTCCCCACCCCTCACTCTATTTCCAGACACAGAAAGAAGGGTTTATTATACATCATCATCTTGGATTCCCTACTTCAGTCATTTTCATTACGGGCCAGATACAAAAGCTCCATCAAGAGCATACAGACTGTGTATCCCAGGGAATTTTAGTTGACCAGATTTCCTCTTTGCACTGCAGTATCTTCTAGGTTTAGACTCAGATTTGTGGTTTTGTCAGTTTATTTTTATCATTATGCAGCTTACTCATAACTCAAAGATTTGAGGTCAATAGTCTCTTTTAGCTTTAACATATGGGACAGTGGGGTACCAGAATGTATGAGTGAATTTCTCAGGGTCACAGCCAATCAACAGCGGCACTGAAAGTAAAACCCAGAACTCTGTGTGTGTGTGTGTGTGTGTGTGTGTGTGTGTGTGTTGAAGAGTGGAAAAAGTATTCATTGATGTTTATGTGTTTAATATAAGGTAAATGATAGCCCAGGACCTTCCATAAGAGAGGACTATGTGACTGAAAAATCTTAGCAGAAAATCACTTCTTTCCACATAAAAGCCCCCCACTGGCTAGGGATAGTTAGTTAAATAGCACTGTATCTCAAAAGGTTGGGAATTATTTGCTAACAGAATTCTCTTTTCCCCTCTTGCTTACTCCTTAGGGTCGAGTCACCTAACGTGTTGCGTGTCTATAGCGGCATTTTGAATCAATCAGAAATAAAAGAGGATACATCTTTCTTTGGGGTTCAAGAAATAATAATTCATGATCAATATGAAAAGGCAGAAAGTGGATATGATATTGCCTTATTGAAACTAGAAACAGCAATGAATTACACAGGTATGGAAAATTTTCAGCAGAAAGTTGTTTACAGTGATGCCGGGCTTCACATTCCCAGGTTCATGGCCTGACCCAGGCAGTCTCTCCACATATCACTGTCATTAAAAAGGGAGAAGGGCTGCAAAGCTCCCCTTTCAGTCCATTAAGACTGAGTGCTGGGATCTTCCCTGGTGGTCCAGCGGTTGAGATTTTGCCTTTCAATACAGGGGGTGCAGGTTTGATCCCTGGTTGGGGAGTTAAGATTCCACATGCCAAATCCCACAGGCAAAACAAATCAGAGCATAAACAACAGAAGCAATATTGTAACAAACTCAATAAAGGCTTTCAAAACGGTCCATATAAAAAAATGCATGTGCATGTAAAAGACTGGCATGCTGTCCTGATGATTGAATCAATTTTTTTGTGGGGAGGGGTTCAAATGGCAAGTTTTCTTCAGATTCACAGAATGACATGACTTCATAATATATTGGAATGTTAGAGATGATTTATATCTCCTTTTTCAGCAAGAAAGGATGGCAAGTCAGAATGAGGAAGCAGTTTCTATAGGTTCCCAGACCTCGTGGGAGTGACAGAGTTAATGGAGGGGGCTGTCTCTTGCTCCCTCATCCTTGATGTGCGGTAGATAACTCTGAACATGAGGAATGAAAACGTATGACAAAGAGGAAAAAAAACTCGAATATAATAACCTGAGAACACACCCTAATCATAGAAAGTGAAGGGAGAGAGTTTTCCTGGGAAATGTGATGTATTCTGTTTCTGATAACTAAACTGTGATTTTTAAAATTTAGATTCTCAATGGCCCATATGCCTACCTTCCAAAGGAGATAGAAATGTGATGTATACTGAATGCTGGGTGACTGGATGGGGATACAGAAAATTAAGAGGTAAGAAACTATATTTCTCTGTGTGCTACAGCTGAAGATACAGAACACAGTTTAATCACAACATTTTCTGCCATCTCAAGTCACACAGCTAAAATGAGAGCAAAATAATAACATTATTGAATTGCAGAAAGTGTATTCATAAGGATGGAAAGGCAAAAATCACCCAAATGAAGATGATACCTCACCTATTTGATTGGAAATTTTAAATATGACAATCTGTTTAAAGACTCATTACTTTTAATGAAGTTTAATTCAAAACCTAGCACTTTTCAGTAAATGTCTTAGCCTGTTATCCAATTATTTTCTCTGGGAAGTAATTCCAGTTAGAGCCATAATTGATTTTGAGCTTAATTAACATGAAAAAAATGGTACAATAGTGAGAATAACATCTTCTCTACACGCTGTAATTACAAAGGTCTGTGAACTAAACCTGATTTTTGTTTTCTTCTAGATTTTTAAATAGGTGCGGTTTTGATTTTAAATATATGTACTTATATTTAAATTTATGTTATATGTATGTGGTTATTCCATTTATAAATCAAAATTTTGTTTTAGACAAAATACAGAATACTCTCCAGAAAGCCAAGGTACCTTTGATGACTAATGAAGAATGCCAGGAAGGTTACAGAAAGCACAGAATAACCAACAAGATGGTCTGTGCTGGCTACAGAGAAGGAGGGAAGGATGCCTGTAAGGTAACCCGGTCTTCAGCCAATTGAATAAACTCAAATTAGAATGTTTAATGCGTTAAACTTTTTTTAATTTTTAAGTTAAATTGTTTTACTAATTTATTTATATCTGGCTGCGCTGGGTCTTTGCTGCTGCGCAGGGGCTTTCTCTAGTTGCAGGGCCTGGGGACTACTCCCAAGATGCGGTGCTCAGGCTCAGTAATGTGACACATGGGCTCCGTTGCTTCACAGTATGTGGGATCTTAGTTCCCAGACCAGGGATCGAGCCCAGCCCCCACCTGCCACCGCATTGGCAGGTGGACTCTTAATCACTGGGCCACCAGGGAAGTCCTCTGTTTGGTGCATTTTTTAAAAAACAGTCTTCTGCCAATGAGCAGGGCACACAGTGGGTTTGTTTTTTCCTTACCCTAAAATCTGATGTGGATAGATTGGTGTGGGGGACAGGTAATCTGCTTCTTTGAAGTTTATTAAAGGGCCAAGATAGAATTTCAGGTGAAATCACTCCCAGGGCAAGGTATTTAAGATGCAAAGTCTGAACTGATCTGCATGCCCTTTTCTTTTCTCTGTCACAGGGGGATTCGGGGGGGCCCCTGTCCTGTAAACACAACGAGGTGTGGCACCTGGTAGGCATCACAAGTTGGGGTGAAGGCTGTGGCCAAAGGGAGCGGCCAGGTGTTTACACCAACGTGGTCGAGTACGTGGACTGGATTCTGGAGAAAACGCAAGGCCCTTGAAAGGGTCCTCAGAGACCATTCGACTTCCTGAAGGGTAAATCGGATCATTCCCTGAAAAGGGTTTGGATTTCACTGAAGAAGACACTGCACCTTCATTTTCCTCCACAGGCTACAGTTCAGAGACTGTAACAGACTGGAGGGGTTGGGTATTAGTAAGAAAAAGCAAACTGTCATGCTCCCTAAGCTCCCAGGGTTCCGTGATGATCAGAGTCTGACTTCAGTATCCAGGCTCTGTTTTGTTGGCTATACCTCTCCTAAACCAAGGATATACAATCAAGATTAAGATATTTAAAGATGAAAGCATAGCCAGATAGACCAGAAAAGGATCAAGTGGCGGCACCAAAGGATTGGGTAGAACTGCTCAAAGAAACCACTGTAAAAAGGTGTGGTAAATGAAACAGGAAGCGGAGAAAATAGGAACCGGGACAGTCATCATCCAATCGCAAGATTCTGTGCTCTGCATATGGGGAACTCTTTTGGGAAAAAAAGAACTGAATTTGATGGCAGTTTTCAGAATAATCAAGAATTCTTGTCGTTAATTTTTAAATGGTTTGGGTAGAGACAAACTATGAATAAGTGAGTGTGAATGTGGACTCTAGAATTTCTGTAAGGGAAAGGATTAAAAGCAGCAATCCACCTGGAAGTGGGTCCTCTGTTTGTGCATAGATTTCATATGCATTTGGCATAGTTTTGAGTACAGGAGGGCTGGTGAAGATGAGGGGAGTAAGCTAAAGACTTTAGACAACCTATCTCTGTGAGTGTGGGTTCACAAATTTACATTTGTAGATGATAAATGTATTGGAGAGAAATCAATGTAACATATACCAGTCCTACAGGAGACAGTGATTTGGGAACACATGGATGGGTACAGTGGTGTCTTCAGCATTTTCAAGGCAGTACCTTGTATTCTCAGTACTGGGATGTTCCCTGTCATGCAAATATTTACATGGTTATTGCTTTTGATATAGTCTAATAATTTGCACTATCTCCAACAGTTTTCAGTCCATGCCAACAACCTGTGTCAAGATTCTATCTAATATGCACAGTATTGATTGAGCAGACTGAACTGGGGGGAATATGGTGGTGAGCCGGTCAATATATCTCTACCTTCACGAAGCTTCCAGTCTGGTTAGCAGGAGCCACAAAAAGAAAGTAATTACATGTGTATAAAATACAGAATTTTAAATGGAAATGAGGAGGCAGCATAGGGTTCTACGAGAAGGGAAGGGAAAAGAGAATTTGGAGCAGGTTCAGATTGGGATAAAAAGGAATTTTCCGAGGAAGACACAGTAAAAATAAAACTAAAAAAAAAAAAAAAAAAATCCGGAATGGCATTAAGACCTTGGCTACTGTCCCACCTCATTAAAGACTCAGGGAAACTTTGCTCCATTTTGACGAAGAGGCTTGTCCTAGCTGGTCCTATTGGACCCCCCCCCCTCCCTTCACCCCCTGGGTCCTCCTCATCCTCTCATCTTCTGCTCTTATGGGCTTTCCCCACGGCCTACATCAAAACGGGGCAGAACGGGCCTGTCCCTGTTCTTGTGCAAGGGGCTTTCCCACATTCTGGTTAAGGTCTTCAAAGTTCACATGTAGAGATTTCACTACTGCCCTAGGCTCCAGCAGCCATGAAGGGTGGTGCCGTGCTGTGGGGGTGGTTTCCTCTCTCAGCCCGCCTCTCCCCAAGAAGGCCTGAAGCTGCCTGGTACCCTGGGGACGGGGGCGCTTCTGGGGGCCTCTCCCGACATCCCGACATTTCCCTCCAGGAGTGTGTATGCAGTGATCATCCATCAGAGCAGGCAAGCTTCTCTTTCCTTCTGTGCTTACCAAGGCCATCTACAAACTGAAACTAACTCTTCCAAGCAATTTTTCATCTAGGAATGTGCGTGCGTGTGTGTGTCTGTGTGTGTGTGTGCTGGGGTGGGGGGCGGAAATGAATGAAAAGGAGTATTTCTGATAATCACAACACTTAACACTCACTCAGCTTCACTGCTTGTCTGGATCTTGATGATCTCTCATCTTCAGATGCAAATTTAGTTTCTTAGGGCTTGGGTAACACACTGCCACAAGCTGAACACTTTAAAACAACAGAAACTCTTTCTCTCACAATTCTATAGGCTGGAAACCTGAAATCAAAGTTCAGCAGGGTCATGCTTCCTCCAAGGCCCCCGGGGGGTGGTCATTCCTGGTTTCTAAATTTTAAATTATGGCCATCTTAGATCTCTGGGGGACTTCCCTGATAGCTCAGTTGGTAAAGAATTCGCCTGTAATTCAGGAGACCCCAGGTCAATTCCTGGGTCGGGAAGATCTGCTGGAGAAGGGATAGGCTACCCACTCTGGTATTCTTGGGCTTCCCTTGTGGCTCAGATGGTAAAGAATCTGCCTGCAATATGGGAGACCTGGGATCGATCCCTGCATTGGGAAGATCCCCCGGAGAAGGGAAAGGCTACCCACTCCAGTATTCTGGCCTGGAGCGTTCCATGGACTGTACAGTCCATGGGGTCGTAAACAGTCCAACATGACTGAGCGATTTTCACTTTCATTTAGATCCGCAGGGCACTCAGGTGTGAAAGAAGAGTCCTGACCACTGGACCACCAGGGAATTCTTCAGTTAGGGGCTTCTGGAGCAGCCATTTAAGCAATCCTTTAAGGATATCATTTCTATCATTTCATTCGATCCAAAAGAGTTAAAATGGACATCCTAGAGTTAACAGGTTATTAAGTGGATATCCTAGACTTAAAATTTAGTCGGCCAACCAGTCAGCGATTAGTGTGGTTAATGATAATAGGAGCATCATTTTTGGCTCACAAGAATAAGTGAAAGTGTTGGTCACTCAGTTGTGTCTGACTCTTTGTAACTGTAGCCCGCCAGGCTTCTCTGTCCATGGAATTCTCCAGGCAAGAATACTGGAGTGGGTTTCCATTTTTTTCTCCAGGAAATCTTCCCAACCCAGAGATCAAACTCGGGTCCCCTGCATGTGCAGGCAGAGTCTCTACCATCTGAGATACCAGGGAAGCACAACAAAAGAAGAAAAGAATGCAACTGAGAATATTACAATATGTCCGTCTTGCGGAATGCCTGCTGTGTGCTTCACTTCTTATCATACCTTGTACTCCTTGTTACCACCATGCAAGACAAGGTATTACTATCCCCATTATAGCATAATATCATGTTGATGCTTTTACAGGGGAAAAAAAGAGAAAGACAAAATACCTTGCGAGTATTTTCCTCTCAATTCTCCACTTTCCCTCTAGATGGCACTTTGGTACCTTCTTTGGCCTCATTTTAAACCCTAGGATCTGGCAGAATGCACTTAATTTATGATGTATGTAAACAAATTCTGTGTATTGATATATATCTGGAAACATTAAATCAAATCAACTGCTTCAATTCAAATTCACATGACTTTTCAAATATAATGGTTGTCTAGTTTCAAATATAATGGTTGTCTAGTTCCTAGACAGTCGTTTGTCCTTTAAACCACGTGCTCCAGAGTCCCCCAGCTTGGGGGACTTCACTTCTCCTTAGTGACCAACTACAGGAGCCCCCAGCAGCGGGCGACCCTGGGCCTGGGTACCAAGGTGTGCTCCCAAAGACCTCTAGTGCTGCAGACCGAGAGCTTAGCTGTCTTCTAAAGTCATCCCCTGTCACTTGCCATCTGGTTGGATCCCATGGCTTGGGACTTCTTTTTAAACAATATTTATGTATTTATTTGGCTGCACTAGGTCTTAGCTGTGGTAGGCGGGATCTTTAATTGTGGCATGCAAACTCTTAGTTGCAGCATTTGGGACCTAGATCCCTGACCAGGGATCGAACCCAGTCACCCTGCATTGGGAGCTTGGAGTCTTAGCCACTGGACGATCACGTATGTCCCTCAGGACTTCTTCTTGCCATCTCTCTGTGGTTTCTTTTAAGCTGCTGCAATCCTTTCTCCCAACCCTCAGCTGTCTATGGGTCCCCCCTTCCCCCCGCCTGGCTTGGTCCACATGTGAACACAGTCCTCCTCCCTTGATTATTCAGAGTATTTTAAAGATCACACTGCAATATTGAAAACAAACAAACAAGCAGAAACCTTTAAATTCTGAAGGCTTGGTGAGAGAAAAAAAAGAAAAGAAAAATACACCTCCCCTCAACACACACACACACACATACGCACACCCCACATTTGGAAGTGAACAGTGGAAACAGTGACAGACTTTATTTTGGGGGGCTTCAAAATCACTGCAAATGGTGACTGCAGCCATGAAATTAAAAGACGCTTGCTCCTTGGAAGAAAAGTTATGACCAACCTAGTCAGCATATTAAAAAGCAGAGACATTACTTTGCCAACAAAGGTCCATCTAGTCAAGGTTATGGTTTTTCCAGTAGTCATATATGGATGTGAGAGTTGGACTGTGAAGAAAGCTGAGCGCCGAAGAATTGATGCTTTTGAACTGTGGTGTTGGAGAAGACTCTTGAGAGTCCCTTGGACTGCAAGGAGATCCAACCAGTCCATCCTAAAGGAGATCAGTCCTGGGTGTTCATTGGAAGGACTGATGTTGAAGCTGAAACTCCAATACTTTGGCCACCTGATGCAAAGAGCTGACTTATTTGAAAAGACCCTGATGCTGGGAAAGATTGAGGGCAGGAGGAGAAGGGATGAGACAGAGGATGAGACGGTTGGATGGCATCATTGACTCAATAGACATGAGTTTGAGTAAACTCCAGGAGTCGGTGATGGACAGGGAGGCCTGGCGTGCTGCAGTCCATAGGGTCACAAAGAGTTGGACAGGACTGAGCGACTGAACTGAACTGAAATGAAGAATACAGTTACCCCAGGACTCCGTGAATCCAGTTGTTCCACTGAGGTTTCCCTACTGGCTGTGTGTCTCCCAGAACCCCCAGCTTACAGAGACCAGTGAGCTTGGGGCCGAAGCTCATACTGTTTTGTAGCTTTGACGAAAAAAACCTCTTAGGGAGTCTTAGCATTTGGGTTTGTCCACTACATGGGACAGAGAGACGGCCTGAGGTACAAACCTGCCCTGAGTCACGGACAGTATTTAACAAGCCTGCCAGCTGACTTAGGGACTTGAAAAAATTTTTAAACCGGTGGGAAGAAAAGTTTAGGGAAGTAGGTGCAAGTCTCCCAAAGGGCAGTGTGAAACCGTCAGAGCTTCCAGGTGTGCCCACCAGAGGGCGCAGTTATTCTGAGACCAGAACACTAACCTAGAATTCAGAATCCAGAACTGAAACGTTTTTGAAGCCTCCTGTCACTGCCCTCTCAGCCCTACCTTAGCCTGTCTTCAATTTGTAGGCCTCGAGTTTTCAAAAATCACTGGAGTCCAGTCTTAGCTTGAGCATCCCATAACAAAATCGCAATTCCTACTAATGAGAGATACTTAGGTGCTGTGGAGGGCATGTTGTGCAGAACCGCTGAACAGTTACAGGCAGTACCTTCCGGGCTTTTTTTGGCTCCCATGAATCTGTCTCTGGCTGCCACGAAACTCTTTAGAAGCTTCTGTCCCCCTAGCTGTGTCTGGACATCATAGGAATGGACTCGAAACACCTCCCCAGTTCAGCTACTATATCACTAAACTAGAATCGCCTTCTGTGGAAGAAAAAACAAACGAACAAACAGGGCCTTTTAGAAATTGAGTTCAGATGATGGCCCCCTGATAAGAGGGGCCTGTTCATCAGATATCTCAGTGCCCACACTCTAGGGGGAAATAAGGCCTCCAGAAGTCATGCTATTCCAACATAAGCCGTTAAATTGTTTATTTGGCATAATTTGGCCTAAGATTTACTTTCTCATGCCATCTTATTGGGAGTTAGTGGGAACAGTGAGTATAAAGCAAGCCATGAGGATTGTACGACTCTTTGCAACCACATGGACTGCAGCACACCAGGCTCCTCTGTCTTCACTATCTCCCAGGGTTTGTTAAATTCATGTCTGTTGAGTCAGTGAAGCTACCTAACCATCTCAGCCTCTGCCACCCCCATCTCCTTTCGCCCTCAAGCTTCCCCAGCATCAGGGTCTTTTTCAGTGAGTTGGCTCTTTGCATCAGGTGGTCAAATTATTGGAGCTTCAGCTTCAGAACCAGTCCTTCTAATGAATATTCAGGCTTATTTCCTTTAGGACTGACGACTTTGATCTCCTTGCTGTCCAAGGGACTCTCAAGAGTCTTATCCAACACCACAATTTGAAGCCATGGATTCTTTGGTGCTCAGCCTTCATTATGGTCTCTCACATCCATACATGACTACTGGAAAAACCACAGCTTTGACTACACGGAACTTTGTTGGACTGTTTACCAAAAGAACCTGACATTTACATTTAACAGTATGATTTATCTCAATTTTTAATCCAAATCTGGATTCCATGTGCTTGTGTTTCATGCTGAATTTTCCCATCTGTTTTCAAATTTGACTTTGCTCTGAAGTTTCCCTTTTAAGCTATGTTAATTGGGTTCTAGAGATATAAAGATGACTGGAAAGAATTAAGTCAGAATATGAATAGTGCACTGGGATTGCGGAGGGGATTTTTATTCATTTCTCTCTGTATTTTGATGTATTTTACAAGTTTCCTCAAGAAATATGTCTTGTATTTATATTCGGAAAATACCATTAAAATTCCTAAATATTTAAGACTATTAAATTTTTATTCTTGATCATTTGAACATGAACATAAGCCAAAAGCTTCCCCCAGTTAAGAAAGAAAGCTTTCAGCACTGAAACACATAATGAAATATTTAATGGGCATTTTATATGACTGGATCCACTGATAGCAAAATAACCACATTTTTAGACATATATCAAAAAAAAATCTTTAAAGAAATTGACATTATTTTAAAGTTCATGAATTAGTTATATTTTAGATTTATTCTAATTTTGATCATAGGGATGAGTCACAACTCTTGCTCTGCTGTCCTCTCGTTTGGGGCCTCATTTGGGTACCACTTGCCTCTTTGCTCACTAGAACATACAAGGAATGTCTACAGAAGCAGTAGATGCTTCTCACGGAAAGTGAAGTGAAGTAAAAGTTGCTCAGTCGTGTCCGGCTCTTTGCGACCCCATGGACTATACAGTCCATGGAATGCTCCAGGCCAGAATACTGGAGTGGGTAGCCTTTCCCTTCTCCAGGGGATCTTCCCAATCCATGGATAGAACCCAGGTTTCCCGCACTGCAGGTGGATTCTTTACCAGCTGAGCCATCAGGGAATCCCCTGCTTCTCACGGGGGACAGGCTGTTTTCCTTTAGCTGCTAAGGATGATACAATGATCCACACTGTGAGCAGAAGAGGCCAATTTCCAGAGAGCAAGGCTGGTTTTTGGCAGTGCCAATGCCCTGATCAGAATGAGATGATGCTGTGAATTCCCATCCCGACAAAGGAAATTAAAAATCCAATTTGAAACCAGCTTTGACTAGACTTTGCTGCAAAATGAAAAAATGATATGAGCTAAATAATTCAAGCCTTTATTTAGAGCCACAGACACTGTGTGGGACATTGCCTCTCTGCTGGCAAGAGCCTGGCCTAGGAATTCAGCTGCTTCATCCTCGCTGTGTTCTAGCCTCCACCTGCCACCCCAGAAAACTGCCAGCACCTGCAGATCCCCGAGAGCTCACCTGCTGGAGCTGGGGGGCTGAGCTGTGGAGCCAAAACTCCTCTCCCCACTGCCTTACTTTTGGTTCATCAAAAACAGAACAATAGAGAAGATTCTCAATACTATTCATAATGGAATAAAACTTGATTCTTTTCTATTGGGGGGGAAAAAAAAAGGTTGTCTAGCTCCAGTGAGGTTGTCAGAGAAGCACAGGAGGAAATTTCTGTGCAGAGTTTGCATCTTTGCATTTGACTTCCCTTGTAGCTTAGTCGGTAAACAATCTGCCTGCAATGCAGGAGACCAGGGTTCGATCGATCTCTGGGTCGGGAAGATTTCCTAGAGAAGGAAATGGCAACCCACTCCAGCATTCTTGCCTGGAGAATCCCATAGACAGAGGAGCCTGGTGGGCCACGGTCCATTGAATTGCAAGAGTCGGACATGACTTAGCAGCTAAACCACCACCACCGTCCATCGCGGCGTTTCCTCGGGGCTCTCATCCAGTCGCCTGGCCCTGCCCTGTATACACAGAACCTCTTGTGCTCCAGGGCCGGCGGGGCTGCAGTCACACAGGTCTCTCTCCAGCTGACCTGGAGTCCTGGTGGCTTGTCAGCTACATCCTTCTCCCAATAATTGATCTAATGCAGAAGTAGAAATTGGCTTTCCAGGTGGTACTAGTAGTAAAGACCCCACCTGCCAAAGCAGGAGACATAAGAGATGCAGGTTCGATCCCTGGGTTGGGAAGGTCCCCCGGAGCAGGGCATGGCAACTCACTCTAGTATTCTTGCCTGGAGAATCCCATGGACAGAGGAGCCTGGCATCCAATGGACTCAACTGAAACGACTTAGCACAGCACAGTCCTGGGTCTTCGTCACTGCATGTGGGCTTTTCTCTAGTTGCGACGAGCGGGGCTCCTCTCCAGGTGCGGTGCTCGGGTTTCACATGTGGTAGCTGCTCGTGTTGCAAAGCACAGTCTCTGGACACATGGGCTTCAGCAGTGGTGGCACCCGGGCTTAGCTTCTCTGGGCATGTGGGATCTTCCTGGGGCAGGGATCCCCTGCACTGACAGGTGGATTTTTAACCACTAGGCCACCGGGAAAGCCCTTAAATATGTATTGTATAAATCTTCTCTCAGCTTGTGGTTGTCGATTTTATGTTCTTTATTAAATCTTTTGATGTACTTTAAGTAAATAATTTTATATAATTCTATATCAAACTACCAGTCTTTTATGATTAGTCATTTTAGGTCTTATTGAAAACCCTTCTTCACTGTTAATTTTATAAAATTGTTTTCCAAAATATCTGAGGTTTTTTGGTATCACATTGAAGTCTTTCATCCATCAGGAACTTATTTTGGTATATGGTATGTAGAAAGGATCAATTTTCCCCGCATGGATGACCAACTGTCCCAGGGCTATTTGGAAACCTTGATCCTTTTTTCAGTTATCGGCAATGCCTCCATCACTTATATTTTGGTTTTTCGTGTGTGTGAGTCTAGTTCTCTGCTCTCTATTGTGTTCCTCTTCTCGGTTTGTTGACTTTAGTACCAGCATCACATTTTCTTAATTGACCATTGCTTTGCAATATGTCTTCCTCTCTGGTAGGAAATGATTTCTCAAATTGTCCTTCTTCAGCATCTTGTCTATTCTTATGTGTTTGCTACTCCATGTTATTTAGAACCATATTGTCAAATTTCTTTAAAAAAAAAAAAAAAAAGAGCCTATAGGTGTTTGACTAGAACTGGGTTGATTCTAGATTAATTTGGAGAGGGAATACTACTGTGTATTCTGTCTGGAGTTTTATGATATTGGGTTTTCCTGCCTAGGAACACAGAATTTTTTCATTGCTTTTGTCTTTATTATTGTCTTTCAGTACAGTTTTTAGTGTTCTCCATGCTCTCCTAAACATCTCTTGCTAGATGTATTTCTGAGCATCTGGCTTTTGTGGTAGATTTTACTTGTAAAGCCCTCTAGGTCTGTTAATTTCTCTGTGCAAAGAATTTTGATTACAGATTCAATCATTTCAATGCAAAACTATTTGGTTTAATTTAATATTTGAAGAGCCTGAGTGGCTGCAATGTTTTTCTCTAGAGAGGAAGGGCATTCTGCCTGCAGCCAGGGGGCCCTTCTGACTCAGAACCCCTTCAGCTTCAGGGAGGTAAGGCTGAGAAGGGAGTGCAGTCCAGGGGCTCCGCTCACTTTCCTGCAAGTTCTGCTGGCCCTTGTTTGTCTATTGGCAGCTGAACTCCAGAGGAACCTTGCTTTTATGTGAATAATGCTTAGAATGTGTGCCTCTGAAAGATGTTTAGGCAGGCTGTAGGTGTTTCGACCCACCCCCACCCCACCCCCGTGAAAGGGTCCCTGAGAATATCCAGTCTGACATTCTGCCAAAAGTAAACATCTCAAGGCTAACTCAGGAAGCCACTTACTATCACTCATGGCTCCCAGTTGCTACAAAAAATAATAATTTAGGAAAGTGCTGATCCTGATGGAAGGCGGCTGAAGGGCGTTCTTCTTTCTTTAGGGGGTAGGCTTATTTGAGGCGGGCAGTGACGAAAACTGACCCTGACGCTGTCCTTTCTGGTTTTCCACACATCTACCATCTGGGGAGTGGGGAAATGAGGCTATTCCAACCTGACAGCGATGCTTCGGGGAATGCTCAATGCAAGTCGGCCTCACGTAGTGTTTCTAGTTTGCTTATGCACTCGCTTTGCTGAAAGAATAGCCTTGTAAATGTTACTGAGCTCCAGTGAGGGCTGTACAAGACAGCCATGACCTTGGAATGAGCAGCAGCGCTACCCACTGTGATCACGAGCTGGTCTTTCCTCTGCTCTCCTTTGCTTACGTGGACCTGTGCTTGAGCGTTGCTCTCAGACTTTTTTCTGAGAGTTCCTATCACCCACCACCCGTGAAATGAAACACTGTGCCCTAATCACCTCTATCTCAACTACTCAGCCTGGCAAATGTTTGGTGTATGGAACTCATCAAAGACAAGGGAAGTAAAGAGGACAGTTTGTTTCCTTCCTACACGGTTTGAATATATATTTTTTTCAAAATCAGAAATATGATCTTATCAGTTCATTTGTAACTTGGTTTATATATAACCTTTTATTGAATACAACAAATAAATTGAGGCACAAATATCTTTGGGAGCATCACCCATAAGAATATGTAAAACTGGCAAGTAGGTGAATTGCAGCTCATTCTAAAGGCCAGAGACATATCTGGAAATTACTCATCGGCCTTGTTAGATAGGCCAGCTTGGCTTACACAAGGCAGCCTAATTAGCACTCGTGATTGCTTTCTATCTGATTTTACACTGCATGCATACACGGTTTGGATTCTATCTTACCTCATTTGTGAAATAGTTTTTACCTTTTATTTTTTCAAATAATAAACATTGGTTGTGATTTTCCTAAGTGTACACGATGCTGGATATTAGGAATACAAAAAAGTGAACAATTACCCTATGGGATTTCAGAGTCTCAGGAATAGACAGACAGTTGGAGGAGTGTAAAAAGTACTTTGAAAGAGGTATGCATATACAAAATTCTCAGGACAATAACTGAGAGTAATGAAATCTGCCTGACAGTCAAGAAACACTCAGTAGAAGAAATTATATTTGAGTCAGATAGCAAATACATAGGAATTTTCCAGGATAAGCACAAGAGAAACTTCTCGGGCAGAAGGATCATTAGATGCTGTGGCTATGATGACAGTGGATTGGAATGGGAAGAACACGAGCTCACATTCTGGCCTGTCACTTCCTGGATCTTGATTGACAATGATTTTCCTCTGAGAGAATAATTTCTTCTTTGCAAATTAGACATAAATTACCTATCACACAAAGCTGTTGTAGGTTTGATTAAGATGAAAATTGCCTAGCACAGCACACTGGCTCATAACAATCAGTCTAAAAAGTGGTAGCTCCAACTCACAGAGACAAATAATTCATGATAAATCAATGTCAGGAAATGAATCACAGGTCAGTAATTGTTTTTAATATCTTCCAATGAAGTCCAAAGTGTTTAGAGACCTCTCTCATTGCTTATTTCCGCTGCTTTTTATTCTGATTCTAAAAAGAAGGGCAGAAGAAAGTTTTATGTCTTCCACACTTAAATTTAGCTTAGTTTTGATTCACTGTGATATCAAACAATGGCGATTTTCATACTCTGTTGCATTCAGGTTAAAATAGAGCTTAAATGGTTGACCCTCCATAGCACTTGATGTTCTGATGAGAATAACAGCTGGCTGCTCTGTATTTCAAATGTCTTTAGCATTCCACTGACTTCTCTCTACTCTTAGAAAGGAAAGGGTTATTAAGAGGTCTGTAAACAGCTTCTCCTTCCTCATGAACACCAGAAGCAAACTTGGCCATGAGCAGAAATCCCTGCAAACACCAACTGTTAAATCGGGGTCTCTCGGGGTCGCCGTATACTAGTTGCTCATCTGTTGTTGTTCAGTTTCTAAGCTGTGTCTGCCTCTTTGAGACCCCATAGACTGCAGCACTTCAGGCTTCCCTGTCCCTCACTATCTCCCAGAGTTTGCTCAAACTCATCCCATTGAGTCAGTGATGCCATCCAACCATCTCAACCTCTGTCTTACCCCCTTCTTTTGCCCGCAATCTTTCCCAGCATCAGGGTCTTTTTCAGTGAGTTGGCTCTTCACACCAGTTGGCCAATGATATTGGAGTTTCAGCTTCAGCATCAGTCCTTCCAGTGGCTATTCAGGTTTGATTTCCTTTGGGATTGACTGATTTGATCTTGCACTCACAAGAGTCTTCCCAGCACCACAATTCAAAAGCATCAATTTTTCAGCACTCAGCCTATACAGTCCATGGAATTCTCCAGGCCAGAATACTGGAGTGGGTTAGCCTTTCCCTTCTCCAAAGGATCCTCCCAACCCAGCGATCGAACCCAGGTCTCCCACATTGCAGGCAGATTCTTTACCAGCTGAGCCACAAGGGAAGCCCTCACATCCATACATGACTGGAAAAACCATAGTTCTGACTAGATGGACTTTTATCAGGAAAGTGATGTCTCTGCTTTTTAATATGCTGTCTAGGTTTATCATAGCTTTTCTTCTAAAGGAGCAAGTGTCTTTTCACTTCATGGCTGCAGTCACTATCCGCAGCAATTTTGGAGCCCAAGAAAATAAAATCTGTCACTGTTTCCACGTTTTCTTCTTCTATTTGCTGTGGAATGATGGGACATGATGCCATGATCTTAATGTCTTGAATGTTGAGTTTAAAGCCAGCTTTTTCACTCTCCTCTACCACCCTCATCAAGAGGCTCTTTAGTTCCTCTTTGCTTTCTGCCATTAAAGTGGTATCATCTGCATCTAGAAAAGCTTTTAACAAGGTACTCCTTGTCTGTCTAGAACAGATCATTCACTGTCAATAAACTTGCCATGTGTGGACTGCAGCTGTGTTGAAGAATAAATGTTGGGACCACATAAAGCTACATGATATAGAAGATAAGCTGAAAGATCCTTAAACTCAGCGGCAGGTTTGTACTAATCTATCCCCCTACAAGCTTCTCTTTCAGAAACCAAACCTCATTCTGGCAGAAAAGGGGACTGGGTAGCTCTATGTTATGGATTCAGGCATTCCTGCGTACTGATCAGTTGCACATGCTATTATTTTTATTGTATATTTTATTTATCATCAGTAACAGTCTTTCTGGGTATGAAATGTGTTTTGTATGCATCTGATTGACAGTTAAGGCCTTTGTGTTCCTTCAACTTAAAAATTATAGAGAAATTCAACCTGAAATTGTCTTCACAAGAAGGAAGGACTCCAACTGCCCTTCAGCCTAGAAAAAAATGTAACGTTCATTTAATATACTTTTGTAGTTGTTTGGACCCAGAAGTCCTGGAGCTGCCTCTCTCTGCTCAGCTGTTACCTGCTTCTTCTTCAGTGTTATTAAGCATGTGAGAAGTTCTAGAGGAACAAATAGTCTACTTATACTAGTAAAGATATCTGCTCGGGCTAGAACTTTTCTGACAGCGGTAATGATCCCATTAGTTATTTTAATAGTTTAAATGGTGCCTTGGAGAGTAAGAAGATCTGCCATTAAAGGGGGAAAAAAGCACAGCTGAGTTGTCTCATTAATGAATTGAGCTGCTCATTAGCTAATCTTTTCCAAAGTCTCTAAATGATGTCCTGGTTAACGGCCACTAGAAATACAGAAGCATTTTAATAGAGGTTCTCAGTCTAAAACCTTGGCAATTGTAACGCTGATGACTTTGTAATAACAACAACAACATACATAAGAGCTGCTGACTTTTACTGAGAGCTTACTATTTGCCAGATACTCATGAGAATAGGGAATCCCAGAAAAGACAAGCCGAATTAGTTCATCTGGCTAGCCACTGGATGTCTAACTCAAGTTACATGTACATCTATTAAGTTAGGTCAATGACATAATTGGCCAACTGTTCAAAATCGTACAGATGGCGAGTACAGGCGGGTCCCAGAAGTTCATGATTTATGAGAAGATGCATCGCATATTGCCTCTCCGGAGAAGAAAACTCCTTTCTCCCAAGCAGCATACATCTTCATCATGGGGCAACAGAGGAGAAAGTTTTGCTGTGGCTATTGCTGTTTTTATCCTTAATCTTCCTGACTTCCAAACCATTCAAAATGAACAAGGAACTGTCACGGACTGCATACAATGAACTATGGTTGGGTGGTGGCCATGAGTTTGAGCAAACTCTGGGAAACAGTGAAGGCCAGGGAAGCTGGTGTGTGGCAGTTCATGGGGTTGCAAAGACTTCACAACTTAGAGACTGAAGAACGACATGGAAAAAAAGAGACTATTTCAGTCCTTTAATAAAATCTTCAACAACTCCAGCAGTTGATTCAGATCACTGGATTCTCATCAAATTCTAAGCAGGACAGAGTTTGTCAGAGAATTTGCTCCCCAGTGGTATCTCATGCAGCCAAGAGGACGCGTGTGGGAAGTCAGAAAGCCTGGCTCCAATCCCACTTCTGCTTGTTACTAAGCTGTGTGACTTCACCCAACTTACTACATCTTCTAATAGTTCATTTTCCTCATCTCTAAAAGTGGAGACACTGGTAACTACCTCATTGTGCTGCACTCAGTCACCCAGTCATGTCCGACTCTTTGGGACCCCATGAAACTGTAGCCCACCGGGCTCCTCTGCCCATGGGATTCTCCAGCAAGAATACTGGAGTGGGTTTCCATGCCCTCCTCCTGGGGATCTTCCTGACCCAGGGATTGAACCCAGGTCTCCTGCACTGCAGGCGGATTCTTTACCATCTGCACCACCAGGCAAGCCCAACTACCTCATTGGGTTGTTGTAAAAATTGAATTCAAATGAGATGATACAAGATAATGCTCCAGTAATATACCAAACCATTCACTAGTTGGAAGTTGTTATTATTTTTATGGTTATTGTTAATGGGAGGACCGCTTGGACCAGTTCATCCCAGTGATATCATCTTCAATTTCCTCCACCCAAGATTTCAGTACCACTCCTGCCAACTATGACTTGAACTCTGCCCCAAACTCCATTCATCTGCCCTAAGGTTCCATACCAGACCCTGTTTCCTATACACCCTTCCAACCAATACTGTGGCCTCCTCCCTACTCCCCACGGGTTGTATTTCTACCATGAAATAAAATCAAAATCATGCCAGTGCTCACTTGGTTTTCTAGTATGAGCTGATGCAATAACTTTCTTATAGATGATATAATAAGTTGCCTCCATGTTTTTTCAAAGCTTCACAGATTATTTCTTTTTGCTGCTGAATAGTATTCCACTGTCTGCAGGTACAAGTTTATTTATCCATTCCCCTCTGACTTTTTGCAACCCCATGGACTGTAGCCCTCCAGGCTCCTCTGTCCATGGGATTCTCCAGGCAAGAATCCTGGAGTGGGTTGCTGTGCCCTCCTCCAGGGAATCTTCCCAACCCAGGGATCGAACCTGCAACTCCTATGTTTCCTGCATTGACAGGTGGGTTCTTTACCCCTAGCACCACCAGGGAAGCCCTATTGAGGCTTAAATTTAATCTAATAACATTAAGATGTTGTGTTGGGACAGATACAGGCATAATTAGGCAATGCTTTACTGTATAAACTCTGTGAGAGCTGTGTGTGGCTCTTTCTGCTTCCAAAATATCCTATGTAAAACCACTAATACTTGTAAAAGTCTGCTGTGAAGAATTTCCTCTCCTGAGTGTATCATTCTGACCACCGTGGGATGAGGGAACTTTCTGAAGTAATTGCTGACATGGAAATTCACAAAAAGGCTTTGTGCCCCAGCGACCAAGAAGAAGAATGCGAACAACTTGACGGAGGGATGCAGTGGCTTCCCGGCTGCAGGCACACTGAGCACATGTTCTATCGACTATTGGCACGTTTTGCTTTGGGGAACAGAAAGCTTCTTTATATAATACGGGTAATTACTCTCATGCTCAGCTGGGGGTTCGGCTCGGCTTCTGTCTCAGTAAATAGGACCAGAGAGAGGGGTTAGCTCTGCAGCGGGATGCCTGCCAAACGCTAATCCCTATTGGACAGATGAAAATAAAACCTTATTAAAGCCTCTTGTTCTGGCCTTAAACATTTCCCTCCATTTCTGCTGTACGGCCGGAGCTAACACATGTGGCTCCTTGAAACTGCGTCATCCTATGGGGCGCCTTTCTTGTGGGATGACCTTGTTTTCCACACTGTAAAATGTGTAGTTGGGGAGCGTTTTGGTTGTTAAGTGTATTTAGTTATTCCTGAATGATCTTTTCATAAAGAAAACCCGAATATGCAATCACTCTGCTAAAACCCTTTAAATGCTCCTTGGTGGTGGCGGGATGAAGATCCCAATTCCTCCCGTAGCCTCCGGAGCCGCGCATCATCTGGCCTCTGACGGTCCCTGCACTCTCCTCTCATACACAAGCCCCTCATCCCTTGCCATCTGTTCGCAGCATGCATCTCCTTCTGCGACCTCTCTCCACAGCCCTCTATCAGCTTTCCCAGGAATCGGCTCTTCTTCCAGTTGTAGCTCAACTGCTACTTCCCTGGGAAGCCCTTCTCACTATGTAGCAAACAAACATGAAAATCCCTGGTGTGTGCTTACTTGGGAAGGCACCACTTCTCAGCACCTCTTTCCAGCATCACATTTACTATGCGCATGTGGCACCTAGAGATACAGGGCACATTCAGATATCTGGCACAGGAGGTAGTGACTATGGTGGTGGTTGACGTATTTCCCAGATATTTTTCTGAAAAATGCAAGGGCTGTTGGTGACAGTGAATTTGTGGCAATGACCATTGTTAGCTTCTGGTCTACAGAGATTTTGTAACTCTTTGGAAAGTTCAGGCTTCCCTGGTGGCTGAATGGTAAAGAATCTGCCTGCCAAGGAAGGAGACACGGGTTTGATCCCTGGTGCATGAAATTAAAAGATGCTTGCTCCTTGGAAGAAAAGCTATGACCAACCTAGACAGCATATTAAAAAGCAGAGTCATTACTTTGCCAACGAAGGTCCATCTAATCAGAGCTATGATTTTCCCAGTGGTCATGTATGGATGTGAGAGTTGGACTATAAAGAAAGCTGAGCACCGAAGAATTGATGCTTTTGAAATGTGGAGTTGGAGAAGACTCTTGAGAGTCCCTTGGACTGCAAGGAGATCCCACCAGTCCATCCAAAGGAAATCAGTCCTGAATATTCCTTGGAAGGACTGATGCTGAAGCTGAAACTCCAATCCTTTAGTCACTTGATGCGAAGAACTGACTCATTTGAAAAGACCCTGGTAATGGGAAAGATTGAGGGCAGGAGGAGAAGGGGACAACAGAGGATGAGATGGTTGGATGGCATCACCAACTCAATGGACATGAGTTTGAGTAAACTCTGGGAGTTGGTGATGGACAGGGAGGTCTGGTGTGCTGCAGTCCATGGGGTCACAAAGAGTCGGACATGACTGAGCGACTGAACTGAACTGAACTGAATGGAGTAACTAAGCCTGCGAGCCACAACTACTGAGCGAGAGCCCTAGAGCCCAGCAGCTGCAATGAGAGTGGCCCCTGGTCTCTGCAAATAGAGAAAAGCCCTCACAGCAGCAAAGATCCAGCACAACCAAAAATAAACTATTTAAAAAAAAAAAAAAGAGGTCAAGAGAGGGCATGGTCATTTCAGTCAGCACCTCCCAGGTCAGGCTCTAGTGCACTAGCTCCACAGCTTCCTGCAGCTGTGCCCTGCCATTGGCTGCCCTCGTTTTTTCCAGCCAATTTTGCTTGCATCTGTCCCGCTTCTATTCATTATCCTGCCTGGTGATCTCCAAGTCATTCATTCCCTCATTCAGCCGGGCTCTAGTCCAGGTCACCTTCTGTACGTGCCGAGTTTGATACTCCAGATTTCATATTGTTACCAGGAAGCCCTGATGAAGCTGTTCACAAACCCAAGTGATGGCAGAGGCAAGGTGGATCATCTTATAAACACTCCTCACACCTTGGTTGCATCATCTCAGCGAGCTTTATGCCTTCAGATTTTTGCTTCAGATAGTGATTCACCTCTTTCACAGCATTACCTGTACGGACTATTCTGACACTATTTCTTTGCATGCTTAAAAAAAGAAAAAAGGACTCAGATTTGTCGAGAAAAAGAAACCCATAAGCTTCAGAGGGATTTGGATGGCTCAGAGATGTCAACTGCTTTCCTAAAGCTCCGACATACAAATATATGATAGTATTTATATGCAGACAGATTCTTTGGTAAGGTCAAGAGTGTGTGCATGCATGCTAAGCTGCTTTAGTCATGCTTGATTCTGTGCGACGCCATGGACTGTAGCCCGCCAGGCTCCTGTGTCCACGGGATTCTCCAGGCAAGAATATTGGAGTGGGTTGCCATGCCCTCTTCCAGAGGATCTTCCTGATCCAGGCAACTAACCCATGGCTTGTGCACTGCAGGCAGATTCTTTACCGCTGAGCTCCGGGGAAAGCCCAAGAGTACATCATTTCGAACTAAATGTTTTAAGATGTTAGCTGCCTTTTTTTGCTTGTTTGTTTAACCCCTAGCACCATAGGACCGACCACTGAGGCCCCAAATGTATTTATAGAGATGCATCAGTAAGAATAGTCCTGGTTTATTAAAGAATGACTCAAATACATTCTGAATTTGACCTCAATTCTGAGTGAATCCTGCACCCTCTGTATAACAATCCATCTGCCTTTGGGAGTGAGGGGAATGGCCAGCCCTAGGTCACTCAAGTCACTCAAGTCACTCGGTTGTTATGAGAGCTACTCACAGCCAGGTCACCAAGCTGGTCAAGTTGCCATCGCTATGACTACCTCACAAGAAAGCTAGGAGATTACCCCACTGTTTTTGAGATTCATCCCAATCAGCATCTGAACTCTAAAGTTTAACCATAATTCAAAATAAAGTTCTTGAAGTAAAAACAAGACTGAAATCTATGAAGCTGAACCACATGAAGTTGCTAATATTCAAAATTATGTACATTTATCAATGGCAACTTCATTTTATTCAATGTAATACTCATTTAAAGAGCTCACTAGGATCTGGGCAAAAAGAACCCAAGATTCTCAACCCTGAAACATATGCCAGTAAAACTACTAATGTTTACAGATCAAGAAAAAACATATTTCTGAGACTCTAAAAAGCAAACAAAGCTGTTTACAGAAGAAAGAAATCTTGATTCACCTTAGATTCTCAATAGCATATACAAAGCAAAAAAATAAGGTAACATTTTCAAGAAACTCAAGGAAAGTACAGCTCAATTACTTTCTATCCAGCCAAGTTTTCTTTTTTTTTCAACTTCCAAGGCTTTGGAAAATAGTTAAAAACATACAGACACATTTGGAATATTGCAATCACAATTTGTCCCTGAGAAATCAGCTACAAGACAAGCTTCATCGGGACATGTGGCTATGGGAGAAACTTTGAACAAACTACTGAGCATTAAATATATTTACATGTAAATGTAAGATTAAAACAAGATTAGGATAAAGATGGAAGAATGGTGTGCAGATGTTAAACACTCCAAGAAAGTAAAAACAATTCCATTTTAAAAATGAGAGAAAGGGGGAGAAAACAGACCAAACTCACTGACTGCTGTATGGAGGACAGACGATAATAGAAGATAATGAACCAAATAGCAAACACCTAAGTCAGGGAAAAGGAAGCTAAGGACTTTGTAAGAGATATTAATATGAAAGTTACCACCGGGGGAGGGGTTGGGGTGGGGTGGGGTGGGGAAGCAAACCTTTCTAAAATCCCAAAGAATTACAAAACACAGCCTAGTTGAATTTTTTAAAAATAAACGCAAAGGAGTGGTTGCCAAAGGTTATGGAGGAGATGAGAACTTAAATATAAAGGGCTAGCACAAAGGCAGCTTTGGGGCTGATGGAATTGTTATGCATCTCAACTGTGGTGGTTGTTACACAAATCAGTGCATGTGCTAAGATTTACAGAACTGTCCAGCAAAAGAAAACATCTACGTCACTGTTTAATTGATTGAAAAAAATTATTTAAAAATATAGCAAAAGCAGGTTTGTCAACTTGCTGGATAAATAAATGAATGGACACCTTCCCCAAATCCCCCCTCCCCAAAATGAGCAAAGAAAAGAGACGGCGTGATGAAAGACACACTGTAAACCAAACATGATTCTTCAGTTCAGTTCAATCGCTCAGTCGTGTCTGACTCTTTGCGACCCCATGAATCGCAGCACGCCAGGCCTCCCTGTCCATCACCATCTCCCGGAGTCCACTCAGACTCTCATCCATCGAGTCCGTGATGCCATCCAGCCATCTCATCCTCGGTCGTCCCCTTCTCCTCCTGCCCCCAATCCCTCCCAGCATCAGAGTCTTTTCCAATGAGTCAACTCTTCACATGAGGTGGCCAAAGTACTGGAGTTTCAGCTTTAGCATCATTCCTTCCAAAGAAATCCCAGGGTTGATCTCCTTCAGAATGGACTGGTTGCATCTCCTTGCAGTCCAAGGGACTCTCAAGAGTCTTCTCCAACACCACTTACACGAAGTAAAACTTAAAACAATGACATAGAAAACAAAAGCTATCAAAATAGTAGCCTTGATACTACAAAGACAGCCTCCTCACTCACCAACACAACTCTAACATGGGTACCTCAACACCAAAAAACTTGCTTTTAGCTGCTGCTGCTGCTAAGTCGCTTCAGTCATGTCCGACTCTGTGCAACCCCATAGACGGCAGCCCACCAGGGTCCCCTGTTCCTGGGATTCTCCAGGCAAGAACACTGGAGTGGGTTGCCATTTCCTTCTCCAATGCATGAAAGTGAAAAGTGAAAGTTGCTCTAAATGAACGGTCCCTGGTCATACGTAATGCCAACTCTCCTCGTGTTCAGGGTTCATCCCTGCTCGCTACCGAAAGACACTTTCCAGCAGCTGTACCCTTCTCCACCATCTCGACTTCAAGATCCCCTGGGTCATCCCATCAATGTACAGCATACTGTTACTTCTCCCACTTAAAATGCCTTCTCTTGTGCTCACCGCCACCAACTTTATCACCCCATTTTTCTGGGCCCCAGGCACGGTTAATATTAATGACTATTGTCACAAGCATAATAACAGCTACAGGAGTAAAAGAAAAGGCTACTGTTTTTCTCAGCAGAAAGGAGTACTACTGAAAAAAAGATCTAATTTCTAGGAAGTGAATCGTTACAATGATTTTCACTAACTAACTTTAATGAGCTTATTGATGTGCTAACAAACTCATTCTTAATTTCCTACTGTTTCCAAGACATTTTTAATCATCAAAAAATGTTCAGAGATTAGTATGCAAAGACATGCATAAATATGAATCAACACAACACAGAATTTCTTTAAAAATTATTGTGGGGTAGCTGGCAGTCAAGACAGCCCATGAGGCAAAGTCTTACTCTGCTCAGGAGTGTGATACCTGGGGCTCCCCAACAACCCAGGTCTGTTGCCTCCATATTTTTCCTTCTGGAATCATAGTAGGACTGGTAATGATATCCAGATATCCAAATATCTGGAATAAATTGTAAACCTTTTCACGTCTAATTTTTAAAAAAAACTGAAGGTTACTGTGAAATGATGACTTTGTATACTAAGGCCCAGGGATCAAACATGCATCTCCCACATCTTCTGCAATGCGGATAGATACTTTACCAGTGAGCCGCCGAGGAAGCCCCATATACTAAGGCCAAGACCGAGTAAATGTTTTTTAAATACATTAAAATTGTGTTACTTATCTTGTGCATTCTTTTTTGTTGTTGTTGTGACTTTATATGGATTGACATAACAAGCAGAAAATTGGACTGGTCACGTCTGTGAATAAGTGATGTGGACATTAGCTGTTAAATTCTGTTGTGTTGGAGAATGAAGTCCCCCTAGCTGCCCCCAGGCCTGCAGGGAAGCACAGGGATGATGGTGGCAGGTCACTGTGGTTGATTCAGACAGTCAGTTTAACAAATACCAGCTGCTGCAAACCTTCCCTCCACTGTGTGAAGAGCACTTAGTTCTTACCCAGAGTCAACAAACCCAGGTCACTGTCAGCTTCACCCTGGAACAGCTTATAACACGTGAAGGTGCTAAGTACCATATTATTAATAAAAGTCCACAAATTAGGGGCTTTCCTGGTCGTCCTAAAGGAGATCAGTACTGGGTATTCATTGGAAGGACTGATGTTGAAGCTGAAACTCCAATCCTTTGGCCACCTGATGTGAAGAACTGACTCACTGGAAAAGACCCTGATGCTGGGAAAGATTGAGAGCAGGAGGAAAAGGGGACGGCAGAGGATGAGATGGTTGGATGGCATCACTGACTCAATGGACATGAGTTTGGGTAGGCTCCGGGAGTTGGTGATGGACAGGGAGGCCTGGCATGCTGTGGTTCATGGGGTTTCCAAGAGTTGGCACAACTGAGTAACTGAACTGAACTGAACTGGTCATCCAGTCTCTAGTATTCTTGCCTGGAGAATCCCATGGACAGAGGAGCCTGGCAGGCTACAGTCCACAGGATCGCCAAGAGTCAGACACGACTGAAACGACTTAGCACTGGCAGTCCAGTGGTTAACAATCTGCCTTGCAATACAAGGGACACCAGTTTGATCCCTGGTCCAGGAAGATCCCACATTCCAACAGGCAACTAAGCCCACGTAACATAAATACTGAGCCATGGGCTGCAGCTACTGATGCCCACGCACCCTAGTGCTTGTGCTTAAAACAAGAGAAGCCCCTGCAAGGAGTAGCCTGTTTATTACAATGAAAAGTAGCCCCTGCTCACTACAACTGCAGCAATGAAGACCCACTGCAACCAAAAAAATTTAAGTAAATAAATAAACAAATTTTTTTTAAAAAGTGCACAAATTAAAAAGAATTTCTATCATGCATGTCTTTTTAAATTAATCCATTTGATTAGGAGAGTGCATTTAGCTAGATTTGAGAAAGCTTGAAATTAAAATTGGTTAGGACCGAAACAAAAGTATTCTGAATCACCTTAGATAGCTCCTGGGAGAAGGAAAGTAATATTTTTTTTTTTTCTGTTCCTCCAGGTTTTAAGCTATCCTTGGAAATTTCATAGCTCCTGGGCTCCTCTCTTCACAAGATAAATTACATGCTTCATTTTGTTTATCACAAATTGATAAGGGCTAAAAAAATCTTTATGGATCACCACCTTGTCATGGTGAAGGAGCTTGTGTAACTCAATGAAGCTATGAGCCATACCAGGCAGGGCCACCCAAGATGGACGGGTTACAGTGGGGAGTGCTGACAAGACGTGGTCCGCTGGAGGAGGGAATGGCAAACCACCCCAGTATACTTGCTGTGAGAACTCATGAACTGTATAAAAGGCCAGAAAGATATGACACCAAAAGATGAGTCCCCCAGGTCTGAAGGAGTTCAATATGCTACTGGGGAAGAGTGGAGGAGAATTACCAATAACCCCAGAATGAATGAAGCGACTGGGCCAAAGAGGATGCAATGCTCAGCTGTGGATGTGTCTGGTGATGAAAGTAAAATCTGATGCTGCAAAGAACAGTATTGTATAGGAACCTGGAATATTAGGTCCTAGAATCAAGGTAAATTGGCTGTGGTCAAGCAGGAGATGGCAAGCGTAAATATCAACATCCTAGGAATATGTGAACTAAAATGATGGGAATGGAGAATTTAATTCAGATGACCATTATATGGCAAGAATCCCATAGAAGAAATGGAGTAGCCCTCATAATCAACAAGAGAGTCTGAAATACAGTACTTGAGTGCAACCTCAAAAATGACAGAATGATCTCAGTTTGTTTCCAAGGCAAGCCATTCAACATCACAGTAATTCAAATCTATTCCCCAAAAAATGATGCTGAAGAAGCTAAAGTTGATCAGTTCTACGAAGACCTAGAAGACCTCCTAGAACTTAAGAAACATGTTCTATTCATCATCAGGGATTAGAATGCAAAAGTAGGAAGTCAAGATAAACCTGGAATAACAGGCAGGTTTGGCCTTGGAGAACAAAATGAAGCCGGACATAGACTAACTGAATTCTGCCAAGGGAATGCACTTGTCATAGCAAATACCCTTTTCAACAACACAAGAGATGACTTTACACACGAACGTCACAAAATTGTCAATACCGAAATCAAATTGATTACATTCTTTGTTACCGAAGATGGAGAAGCTGTACACAGTCAACAAAAACAAGATCTGTGTTTCAGATCCTCAGCTTCTCATAGCAAAATTCAGGTTTAAACTAAAGAAAACTGGGAAAAATACTATGCCAGCCAGGTATGACTTAAATAAAATCTCATTTGAATTTGAGTAGAGGTAATGAATAGATTCAAGGGACTAGATCTAGTTAATAGTGTGCCTGAAGAACTATAGACAGAGGTCCATAGTATTGTACAGGGGACAGCAAACAAAACCATCCCAAAGAAAAAGAAAAGCTAGAAGGCCAAGTGGTTATCTGAGGAGGCTTTGCAAATAGTGGAAGAACAAAGAGAAGTAAAAAGCAAGGGAGAGAGGGAAAAATACATCCAATTAAATGCAAAGTTCCAAAAAATAGCTAGAAGAGACAAGAAGGCCTTCTTCAATGAACAGTGCTGAATAATAGAAGAAAACAACAAAAGGGGAAATATTAGAGATCTCTTCAAGGAAATTGGGAACATCAAGGGAGCATTCCACACAAAAATAGGCACAATAAAGGATAAAAATGGTAGAGACCGAGTAGACACTGAAGAGATCAAGAAGAGATGGAAAGAATACACGGAAGACAGTATAAAAATTTTTAATGAACCAGATTTCTACAATGGTATGGTTTGTCACCCAAAGCCAGACATACTGAAGTGGGCCTTAAGAAGCACTGCTGTTAATAAAGCTAGTGGACGCAATGAAATTCCAGCAGAACTATTCAAATCCCTAAAGGATGATGCCATCAAGATTTTGCATTTAATATGTCAGCAATCTGGAAGACCCAACAGTGGCCACAGGACTGGAAAAAGTCAGTTCTCATCCTAATCCCAAGAAGGGTCGTACCAAAGAATGTGCTAATCATCAGACAACTGCACTCATCTCCCATGCTAGTAAGGTCATGCTTAAAATCTTGCATGCTAGGCTTCAGTATCATGAGAATCAAGAATTTCCAGATGTCCAAGCTGGGTTTAGAAAAGGAAGAGGAACTAGAGACCAAATTGCCAAATTTGCTGGATTATAGAGAAAGCAGGGGAATTTCAGAAAAACATCTATCTCTGTTTCATCGACTACGCTAAATAAAGCATTTGACTGTGTGAATCATGACAAACTGTGGAAAGCTCTTAGAGAGATGCGAATACCAAACCATCTTACCTGTCTCCTGAGAAACCTGTATGTGAGTCAAGAAGCAAGAGTTAGAACCCTGTATGGAACAGCTGACTGGTTCAAGATTGAGAAAGGAGTACGGCAGGGCTGTCTTTGAGAAAGGAGTACGACAGGGCTGTCTGCTGCCACCTTATTTGTTTAACCTACACACTGAGCACATCGTGAGAAAGGCTGGGCTGGAAGAGTTACAAGCTGATATCAAGATAGCTGGGAGAAAGATCAACAACCTCAGATATGTAGATGATACCACTCTAATGGCAGAAAGAGCCTCTTGATGAGGGTGAAAGAGCTGGCTTAAGACTAAATATTAAAACAAAACTAAGATCATGGCATCAGCCCCCATTACTGCATGGCAAATAGAACGAGAAAGTACTGACAGATTCCTTTTGCATGGGCTCCAAAATCACTGCAGATTGGTGACTGTGGCCATGAAATCAGAAGATGATTGCTTCTTGGTAGGAAAGCAATGACAAACTGACATTACTCTGCCAACAAAGTTTGTAGTCAAGGCTATGATCCTCCCAATGGTCATGTACAGTGGTAAAAACTGGACTGTAAAGAAAGCAGAATGCCAAAGAATTGATGCCTTCAAAGTGTGGTGCTGGAGAAGACTCCTGTAAGTCCCTTGGACAGCAAGGAGATCAAACCAGTCAATCTTGAGGGAGATCAACCCTGAATATTCACTGCAAGGACTGATTCAGCTGAAGCTGAAGCTCCAGGATTTTGGTCATCTGATGCAAACAGACGGCTCTTTGGAAAAGTTTCTGATGCTGGGAGAGATTGCGGGCAGAAGGAGAAGAGGGCATTAGAGGATGAGGTGCAATGAATGAACTTGGTCAAACTCTGGGAAATGGTGAGGGACAGGGCGGCCTGGCATGTTACAGGCCATGGGTCGCAAAGAGTCAGAGAGGACTGGGTGACTGAACAACAACAAATGAACTTTGAAGACAGAGGAGGAGACCTAGGGCAGCCCCAAGGGCCACAGATTGGCCCAGAATGTGTCACTGGAGAGTCTAGGTTACCCTCGATTGCAGGTGTAAATGACAAGGAAAAGCTCTTCTCAGGGTTTTCCCTGTAGGTTCAAGTCAGTACCTCAAAAACACTCTGATCCCCATCCCAGTTCTAGGGGATCCAGATCCCTGAGGGGGCCTGGGATTCTGCACCTGGCATGCTCCTCAGTTTGGAGAAGGCAATCGCACCCCACTCCAGTACTCTTGCCTGGAAAATCCCATGGATGGAGGAGCCTGGTAGGCTGCAGTCCATGGGGTCGCTAAGAGTCAGACATGACTGAGCGACTTCACTTTGACTTTTCACTTTCATGCATTGGAGGAGGAAATGGCAACCCACTCCAGTATTCTTGCCTGGGGAATCCCAGGGACGGGGGTGGGGGGGGGGCCCAGTGGGCTGCCGCATATGGGATCGCACAGAGTCGGACACGACTGAAGCGACTTAGCAGCATGCTCCTCAGTTGCTTCCCATTGTATGCTACAGTTTGAGAATGACTAGTCCCCAAATTCAAGCTACTCAAAGGCATTTATTTGCCGGAGATGTTCAAACTTTAGGTTGCACCAGAGTGCAGCAGACTCTATTCTCTTTAAAAAAATGAACGATAACAGGAGAGCATCTTTCACGTCTCAGTGTCTGAATTAGGATAACCAAGTCAAAGAGGAACATATACAGTGGGTCCCTCAAGGTGTTAAGCCTGCACCTGTCCAGCTGAACATTTTGTTCAATCCCTGCTAGTAAAAATGTTGCCCATCTATTTAGCATTCTTCAGCTTAACAATTCTCCCAGAATTATTCCATTTTCATGAGACTGATACTCTGCCCATTGACTGTCTGGGGTGAATTACACTTCAGTCAATGGAAGCAAGAAGAAACCAAACACTTCCATTTATACTAGTGATTATTTGCCTTGGAAAATAGCATATCTATTTCTTCCAAGTGAAGTGAGCATTTTAATCTTGTGCCTGAGATGTTTTATTACTTTCATACACTCCATACATTGCCTGACTTCCCTAGTAGGATTTAATCCCCCAAACATTCTTGTAATGTTTAAATTTTATGCAGACTTGCAGTGGTGAGCGATATTAGACATGGCAAATAAATTGATTCCTTTTGGTGTTTCCACTTCCCATGCAATTTTATTAAGTACCTTTTATGAATAGAGATACCGTTTTAAAAAATAAAACCTATAGAGAATTTTAAAAAAGGAAATAAGAATTATAGCCCCTACCTTTAGGTTTTAGTTTTAATATATGTCAAATGTATCCATATTTTTCTTGTATAATCAATACTTTCTATGTCTTAATATATCTTTTCCTATTTGAAAAACATTCATCTGTATATTCTGCTTGGATTTTTAAAGTTTTGTTTGACACTAAAGTCCATGAGTCACCTCAATTGAGTTTTATGGATTATGTGATGTGGAGGATCCAGTCTCATCTTTTACTTGTATATTCTCTTAATAATGCCTATTGTACAGTAAATAAAGAGTCACAGATTTCTTTTATTGCCAAGGAAGTCACATGACTAGACCTCAATCCAAGGAAGTGGTATGGCAAGGAAGTGTAGTATTTCCCTATGCCTGAGAGTAGAACTGGAAATATCTGGAGACCGCACTAATACCCTCATGGGTCTATTGAGATTGAATTTTTGGACCAGACTCTATTACAGGTGCTAAGGATACAGGGGTGAGAACAATAGACAAAGTACCTGTCATCAGGAAGATTACATTCTCACTGTGGCGAGACAGCAAATAGCATTTTAGCCAAGAAGGATACTCAATTCCAGAAGAGTTGTAATCCTAGAACATTGCCTGCTATCAGAAACTTCCACAGATGCAACCACCTTACACCAGGAATCGACGGATTGATGGTTGTAGAAGTGACGGATGGATGGCATCACCGACTCAGTGGGCATGAGTTTGAGCTAGCTCCGGGAGACGGTGAAGGATAGGAAAGCCTGGCGTGCTGCAGTCTATGGGGTCGCAAAGAGTCGGACATGACTAAGCAAAGGAACAACAACTAGGATTGACAGGAAAATTGAACAGTAAAGCTAAAAAAGTGACTTATAGTCCAACTTGCTGGCAGAATTGATTGAAGTAAAAAGCCAGAACAGCTTTGATTTTGGTTTAGAATTCTTCTGCATGGAACAAACAGTGGCTGAAATATTCCCCAGTTGCTTAGAACAGTTTGCTGCATGAGTCCGCACTTCTGAGTCAGTTGCTCTGTGCAGGTTTCTGATCTGAGTCCTTTGAGAACTTAATAGCTCTACTGTCACTTCCTACCCAGCACTACAAATGTATGTGGGAGTTTTCATCTGAGCACATCTCATTTGATCCAGAGGTAAAATAGCAAAAAGCCATAATACACCTATTCATTTGCTTCATCCTCAACCCCAATCAAGCAACTGTGGAGCATTCTCTAATACAAGCACACCAAGTTCAACTCCCATGTGCTCTCCTAATATTTTCATTTACATTGGAGTCCAAACATCCTCATTCTGCATCGCTAGGTTTTGTTACAAGACAATGGGAGGGAGTTTTTGAAAAAAGATACTGCCTGTGTTGTGAATGAAGAGATATAACTTTTATTGACTCTATTCCCCTTTGCCATTAACTATCAGATAACCTGGGCTGTCTATTAAACTACACAAGCCAATGACTTGCCTTCCCTTTCAGACGAGCAGACACAAAACAGCATAGTGCCAATCACCACAGCTTCTGTTCGAGAACAGAATGAAACCATAGTAAGTAGAAGGCTTTTCATATTAGAGTTAAATTGATCTCAGAGAATGAGATGTGGATTATCACCTCCTCCTCTATTTTCTGAAAGCTTTCTAAAATGACTTGCTACTTTTTCTTTAAACATTTGATAAAAATTCACCCAAGAAGCCATCTGGAACATTATCAGCCATTGACAGAAAGGCAATCTGTGTCCAGTTTTTAAGTCATATTTTCCAAAGAAGATTATGGTCTCCTTATTCCTTAGCATGGTCCATTTGCATGGCTCCTTCACAGCTGGCATGGTTCTATGGGCTTATTCTGGCCACTTCAACCTTCAGTATCTCCAAATTCCTCTAGTCTTAATTAAAAACAAACAAACAAACAAAATATATATATATACACATTTGTTACTTTTGTTTACCCTTTTGTTTGTTTCCATCTTCTTCATACTTTATTTTACTATTTCTTAAATTTTATTAATACCACTTCAAGTATATCAGTCTCTCCTAAGGATGTGACTTATAAACTTCTGTGAGCCTACTCTCACCACTATAGACTTAAAAAATATTCACAACCTAAAAGCTGAGAGTTATGTTTTATTCGGTGGGAATTTCTAGGACTTCCAAGCCCAGGAGGCAGCATCTCATGTAACCCTGAGAGAACTGCTCGGAGGTGAGGTGGGGAGCTAGGATATAGAGAAGTTTTGAGCACCAGCTCGTTTGAAATTCAGAAGGAAGAAAATCATACTGGAGAAGGAAATGGCACCCCACTCCAGTACCTTTGCCTGGAAAATCCCATGGACGGAGGAGCCCGGTAGACTACAGTCCATGGGGTCGCAGAGAGTCGGACACGACTGAGCGACTTCACTTTCACTTTGCAACAAAGGGAAGGGAGTCTGAAAATTTGAAAGATTATTGTAAATTAAAGAAAACCAGATATCTCAAGAAATGTAGTGCTTTTCTATGTGTGGGGAGATGCAGGAGTCTGGGCTCACAGAATTCACTGCTTTGATATGCACCTCACCTATCTGGGGCCAGTATCCTGAATTTTCACACCTGGGTTTCTCCAAGGCTCACCATAGGGAGTGGCTGCAGTCTGATGCCTGCTAGATGGCAGGTATTCTCTCCTTCCTGAGCTCCCTCAGGGCTCACCAGCTCACCACCCATGGTGGCTGTAATTGCTGATGACTGTGACATCCTTGTTTACTATGTGGCAGGAAATATTCCACTTCTCACCACAGTACAGTGTACACAGGGCATCTCAAATGATGACTGTTGATGAAGTTGAGGGTGAAGGTGATTATAACCAGTGCAACCTAAATCACTAATTTATGGTAAAAATGCAGATAAAATTTCTAGTTCTCAGATGCCTTATGCAAAAGAAGCAGACTTTCTTCCTCTCTGAGATCATACTTCTTAACCTGCAAATTAAAGCCCTGGTCGGGTCACACAGAGTCGGACACGACTGAAGCAACTTAGCAGCAGCAGCAGGCGGTCTTGAGGGCTCAATGGTCAATTCTGAATTCCAGGGCCACAGAGCGAGAACAAGAAGGAAGCCTGATTTGTCTAGTTGTACAGGGGTTTTGATAGTTTTAATTGTTCAAAATCCATGCCGTCTGGCCCAGTGAACACATCTCCACTTGCCTGGGGGTCCTTGACCACTTGGCTCCCACCCACACCACAGTCATGCCCTGTGCTAGGCTTCACGGCAGGGGCTCTGGGCTCAGCCGTGATGTTCTACTGCTGTGTGTGTTTATGACGGGTGTGTGCTGGAATTGGGTCTCCACAGGATCCTAACCCTGCGCCCAGCACTCTCTTCCCTCCCTGTACACCCCCTTTCGCTTCTATTGAGCCCGATAGTCTTTTCTCTCAGCAGGTCTTAGTGAGTGCCTCTCTGATGAACATATCAATAGGTTTTTCTAACTTTCATTCTCAGATTGAAACATTTTGCTCCCCCTCCAGCTCCCAGTGAAGATAAGAAAAAGTCATCCTTAAAGAATAAAATGAGCCTATCAAACCAACCCTTGATTGTTAAGTTGAAAGACAAAAATGCGTCAATCCAAGGAGTACAGGAAAAATAACTGTTTGAACACTCTCTCTGGTTCACCAAAACAGTTTCTTTGCAAGTATATTTCTAGAGCAGGGAGATGCATCAGGTGCATGGGGCCATGATGCCGGCTAACAACTTATCTAACAGGCCAGCTGTCATGACACCAGATCCACCAAGCAAATTTCATTTACTATTGCAACTCCCTATTTAAATTTTTCTCCAGGAGAGAAAACACTGGCCAGTGATCACAAATCTCCTATTGGCTGGAGAGTTTTCTTTCTCACTGAAAATGACAAACCACCCCTCTGGTTTTTGTATTTCAGATCTATGACCTTGAATAAGGTGAGTCTATCCACCAGGAGATGTCAGCTGTCAGATCAGATTCAGAATCTTCCATTCTGAAAACCCCACCCCTGATTTGTGTTGGGTTTGTCAGAGTAAAGCCAGTCAGCTTTTCCTGAATGATACTTAGCTTTCTTGCAAGCAATCTTTCTACAGACTGCAACACACACACACACAAACATACACACATTCTAAGGGTCATGATTGGTGGGTGATAAATTTAATAATTTGAAAACTTCTAAATAAAGGGGAACAATCATGTATCCTGCCATTTCTTTACCAACCATATCAGCAA
This sequence comes from Cephalophus harveyi, assembly GCA_006410635.1. Classification (NCBI taxonomy): domain Eukaryota; kingdom Metazoa; phylum Chordata; class Mammalia; order Artiodactyla; family Bovidae; genus Cephalophus; species Cephalophus harveyi. Next base: position 50,708 of record SJYT01073553.1, on the reverse strand, counting down.
ATGCCCAAGTAGTAAATGAGAAAAATTTACTCATAGAAATATCCCAGCTAGTGAATGGAAAGAAATGATAGAATTAGAAATATAGCCCTTTAGCAACTTCTCATGAATTAATGAGGGCTTCCCAGGTGGCACTAGTGGTAAAGAACCCACCTGCCAATGCAGGAGACACAAAGAGACGTGGGTTGGACCCCTAGGTCAAGAAGATCTCCTGGAGAAGGAAATGGTGACCCACTCCAGTATTCTTGCCAGGAGAATTCCATGGACAGAGGAGCCTGATGGGTTACAGTCCATAACGTCCCAAAGAGTCATACACGTCTGAAGCGACATGGCACACAGGCATGAATGAATGAATGTTATTGGTGGTTAAAATGGCTATTAACACCACAAAAAGAGACAATCAGAAAGGAGCTTTCTCTCCATATGATGGTTGCCAGAGGGGAAAGGTGAGAGGAAGGGATAGTTAGGTGGTTTGGGATGGACATGTACACACTGCTATATTTAAAATGGATAACCCCAAAGGACCTACTGGATAGCATAGGGAACTCTGCTCAATGTTATGTGGCAGCTTGGATGGGAGGGGTGATTGAGGTAGAATGTTGGTCGCTTAGTCATGTCCAAGTGTTGTGGCTCCATGAACTGCAGCCAGCCAGGCTCCTCTGTCCATGGAATTCTTCAGGCAAGAATACTGGAGTGGGTAGCCATTCCCTTCTCCAGGGAATATTCCTGACCCAGGGATCAAACCCATGTCTCCTGCATCTCTTGCCTTGCAGGTATATTCTTTACCATCAGAGCCACCAGGGAAGCAGAATGGGACAGAATGGATACACATATATGTATGGCTGTCACTCTGCTTTCTGCCTAACACTATCACAACACTGATAATCGGTTATATGCCAATATAAAATAAAGTTTTTTTTAAAGAAAACAAATAACCCTTCTTGATGAAGAAAACAACTTCTAAAGTGATCTTGCCTCTCCTCCCCAAATTAAATAAATCACTCAAGCAAATTGCATCAAGTTTGTATACTCAACTACTAATTTGCAAAAATGTTGAGGACAGATGAAAACAGATATTAGAAAACTTCCAATGTGGTCTGCAAAATCCAGACCACTGGAAGTGCTGCAGGAAAGATAATCCACCTTCTTCAAGAAATAAAATGAGAGGGGGAAAGGAGATGATGGAGAATCCATAGATTAAAATAAATTTAAGTGCTATCTCAACGAATCACTCTAGAAGACCCCAACTAGATACTGATTTGAGCAAACTAATTTTAAATAGCATTTATAAGGCAAGTGGAAAAGTTAATATTGACAGGACATTTTATGAACTGAAGAATTATTACATTTTTATATGAGATGAGAAGTTGGAGGTTATTTTATTTTCAGAGTTCTTATCTTCTAGAGATACATACAAAAACACTTCAGATTAAACCTATATAATGTCTGCTGCTGCTGCTGCTGCTAAGTCGCTTCAGTCGTGTCCGACTCTGTGCGACCCCATAGACAGGAGCCCAACAGGCTCCCCCGTCCCTGGGATTCTCCAGGCAAGAACACTGGAGTGGGTTGCCATTTCCTTCTCCATTGTGTGAAAGCGAAAAGTGTAAGTGAAGTCGCTCAGTCGCATCCGACTTCTAGCGACCCCATGGACTACAGCCTACCAGGCTCCTCCATCCATGGGATTTTCTAGGCAAGAGTACTGGAGTGGCTTGCTATTGCCTTCTCCGATATAATGTCTGCACTTGGTTTAAAATAATATGAGTGTAGAGACTTGGGAGGGGGTGGATAAAACAAGATTGTCTTTGAGCTTAAAACTTTGGAAACAGGATGATGAGAATACGGGGATGATTATACCATTAAGTTGGAGTTTATATATGTTTGAAATGGCTATTTCAATATAGGGTATTGAAAATACTAATTTTCATAATAAAAGTTTTAAAGCCTACAGTAATAGCAGCAATTTGGAAATTCTCAGGTTTTACCTCTCACAGAATAGCCTATTCAGGACAGAACATTGATTGACACTCTGTGTGATGCTGTATGAACAAACCAGATTTCTTTTTGTGGTTGTCAAATTCTTTTCATGACCTCAAAAAAATTGGGTAATACGATTAAAATATAGTGATGTTACACTTAGAACCACTGAATTTTAAAAGCTTCAAAGAAAATATTAATAACATTGTTAAGAAATTCCATATACCATATGTGAATGAAGTTGTTTTTATGAGTTGTCTAGGGTGGTGAGTCAGCTCAAATTTACTAATGGGGATGAAAACTATAATTTTTGCCAGGTACACATGGACATCTTACATATTAAGGGAAAGATAGCAATAAAATGATATGAAAATAATGCAGGAAAGCTTTAAAATTTATCATATAATGGGTACAAAGAGTTATAATTCAAAATATATTTTCAGATTTGGGAGCTGCTCTGAGTTAACATATATATTCTATTTTGGTCAATGTTATATATTACCCTAAAAGATCACAGAAAGGATTTAGATAAAAATACATGGAAATATAAATAGAAAGTGAATATCCTTTATTCTTTTACTATCTATGATATCTTAAGGAATATATTTCCTTAATATATGTTATATATGTTATATATTAACATTGACTGAGTCTGACATATGTTTGAGATAATGCTATTACTTAAAAAGAACTATGAATAAATTTTCACTTGGATTTATTCATTTATGAATTAATAAATTTATTTATTTATCTTTGTGTTTGTGTTTTGGCAGGCTGGAAAACTGGAAACTCAAGTGGCAGTGTTGAGACTGAAATCTGTAAGTTTTAAGTTTTAAGTCATTACTTTTCAGTCAATGAATTATAAGTGTTAATCACATTTACAAAAATACCATTACAGCAACATCGAGGCTTGTGTTTGACCAAACAACTGGGCCCTGTAGCCTGTCCAAGTTGACACATAAAATGAACCATCACAAGCACATTTTTTTAACCATGAGATCTTTGAGTGACAAAGACATTTGGGATCAAAGATTATTTCTGTTAATTGTGTAATAAATATGTTTCCAGTTTTTAGCCTTTGGAGCTATATTGATTTTATGTGACAGAAACATCTGAGGCATGACACATGCCAAAGACTGTGTTTAGTGCTGGACACGTTCATTGATCAACTTAGACTTTGGTCTGAGATTGTGTAAGGGTGTGACTTAACCTGGTTGCAGAAGCTGGGGGGAGGGAGGGGTGTATGAGGGGTTTTTGACGGTGTGACATTCAAGTCACATTGATTAACGTGACACTAAGTCTTGGAGCAGGGATGTGACTTTGCCAGGTGAAGATGAAGATGGATGAAAACATTCTGGGCAGAGGGAAGAGGGTGAGCAGAGCCTGGGAATTCAAGAATAATCCTACACTAAGGATTTAAATTTTTTACCTTAAGGGTGATAACAAATACATATCGCAATTTATCCTATTATTTTCTATGAAGTCAGAGAATAAAACAAAATGATTTAAAACAGAAGGAATGGATGGGAATTCCCTGGTGGCTAAGACTCTGTGCTTCCCCTGCAAGGGGTGCGGTTTCGCTCCCTGGTCAGGGAACTAAGATCACACGTGCCGGACAGTGTGGTCCAAAAAAAAATTTTTTTTTTTTTAATTAAGAAAAGGGAGAGAAATGGAATAAATATAGTGTATATGTTTGCTGTTCTCTTTCCTCAGGAAATAGAACATTTGGTGAAACAAGCAACAAAGTGTCAGTTCATCTTTAACAAACTGCAATCCCATTAAAATATGACTTCAGTCTAAAGAAACAAATTAATATCTAAGGTACTTCTGGTTATGACATTTTGTTGTTATGGGATTCTGGATCACTTCAAAATCACTGCAGTTTGTAGACCTCATTTTATGACCCCAAATTGTGTGGATGGCTATTTGAATTTTAAAAATCAGAAGTTGCTAGATCAAGAACAGGTCTTTCTCTGGAATTCAGCTCTGTCTTCTTAGTAGATATGATAACTACGAGGATGTTCTCATAGGAGGAATTCAAGGTTGCCTTTCTCTTTTACTGTTAATGAATTGAGATAAATATTTCTGTTTGAAAAAAGAAGTTAGTGGGAAACAAGGAAGATGAGAACTGATTTTATTGAAGTAAGAAAATGCCTGTGAAAATGACTGCATCCCTATTGTGCATGCCTTGGAGTGCTGGCCCCTGGTCATGTTTCTGACCAGGTTTTTTAAAATTTCTATTGGCGTATAGTAGCTTTACAATGCTGTGTTACTTCCTACTGTGCAGCAAAGCGAGTCAGCTATCTGTACACATACATCCCCTCTTTTTTGGATTTCCTTCCCATTTAGGTTACCGCAGAGCAGTGAGTGGGGTTCCCTGAGTTGTACACAGGTTCTCACTAGTGTCCAGCTCTTCTGAAGGACGCCCTTGCCCATCCCTGCTCCTCTCTTCCACTCTCCCCATCAAAGGACTCTCCTCTCAGCCAATGCATTAGTCGGCATTCTCCAGAGAACCAGAACCAATATGTGCCTGGCACACAATGGATGATCAACAAATGAATGAATGACACACATTTCTTTTATGCATTTATTCCTCATGCAGGTGTTTTGTAGCTTTTACTTCATTCTAGTTTTACTTTTTCCAATTTTTATTTCCCTGAGTCAAACTTCTCATGCTCTGCCTAGATATTAATGATCTATACAAAAAAATTATCCTGATGACTATTATGTAACAACTCAACACTGCACATGTGTAAACATTGCTAAAAACCACAATATCCTTAAGAGCTATTTCCTGTAACTGATTTGATCTATTCACTTCAGACTATGCTTCCATTACTTAAATTGAGCGGTTATCCCAGACAGGTGGTCCTTACCAATAACAGGAACCAAGTTATTATAAACAACATTTAATTGCAAAAACAACTTTTGCTCTTTTACTGCTTTTTCTTTTTATATCTTTTTGCTATACAGTTTATCATAATTTTAGTGGAAGAACATCTGGTTCAAGTACTTTATTTTTAAAATGTGCCTACGAGATTTAAGATGAGAAAGAAAAAATTTTGTTTCCATTTTGAACATATACTAGTTATTGGGAAAAATAGTTGCAGAATATGTACAAGGTGTAATGTAGGAAAATGCAAGATGAAACTAGAACATCTAGTACCAGAAGTGCTCAAAAATGATAGGATATATAAAAGAACAGAGAGCCAATTTTAATTGGCTTCTCTTTGCTAAACTGGGGGCAATTTGAGCATTAAAATAAATAACTGTAGTTACAAACTACATCCATTGAATAAACTAGAAAAACATGGAGCAATGCGAAATTCTGCAACTAGATCTGATTGTTGACATGTCCGGTCGAACTGGAATACTATTTTCCTATTTTTCCCAGATTTGACAAAAGATAGTTGACAGTACTAGAGGGGAGCCTTTTCAACTTTGTAACTTTTAAAGCCCTTTGGGACTTCCTTGGTGCTTCAGTGGTTCAAAATCTGTGCTTCCACTGCAAGGGGCATACATGGGTTCAATCCCTGGTGAGGGAAGTAAGATCCCTCAGGCCGCACAGTACAGCAAAACAAACCAAAAACCAACCAAACAAAAATAAAAGCAAAGTACCTGCCACCTGAATCTCTAAGAAGCTGCTTTGTCTGAAACAATCACACTAGGAATGGCCGCAGCCTTAGAGTGGGACACTTCTTTTTTCCAAAACCTGAGTTCACAGATTGAGGCATTAAAGGAAGTGCTAAAAGAAGCCTTCATTCTCCTCTCTTCTCTCCTGTGCGTCTCGCTTTCCTTTTCAATGGGACTCTGTGCACTAGAAGATTCTTAGCTAGCAGAAATGGCTAACTTGAACAGAGAGAAGAGTGTCCTAAAAGTCTTGTGCTGTGGACAATTAGCATGATTGAGGGAAAGCTAGCCATCCCACTAACTTCACTAGGAAGTAAACTTAGCAGAAACTGCAAGAAATTGGGCATAGGACAGCAATGGGTGTCAACATTTCCTGGGTAAAATACCATAATTTGTGCAAGAAAGTGGATGCAGCGAGTGGGGGTGGGCTTCTCAATAGTATTGTCATGATTCTCTACCTTTGGGGTAAAATGGAATGAAAACAATGTCGCGCAACAGTATTAGAGATGTTTACCTTCCAAGGAGATGTGAATCGAAAAAAGAGATTTAGGGCTTAAGGAAGCACTACATCAGCTCGATCAGGCTTCCAATGAGTAAAGCTTTGGAGTACATGAACCAATTCAAAATTATCCACACATTGAATAAAGTAACTTTGGGGTCTATGGACTAGTCAATAGCAGGCTGTTTGGTCCAAAGGGAAATGTGGGAGAACAGGACCATAAAGGCTGGGACCCCTACCCTATTCTGTGCGGCATTGACAGTCTGCATATTTCTGCCTGGGGGTCTGCAAGGAGATCAAACCAGTCAGTCCTAAAAGAAGTCAACCCTGAATATTCACTGGAAGGGCTGAAGCTGAAGCTCCAGTACTTTGGTCGTTTGATGCGAAGAGCTGATTCATTGGAAAAGACCCTGATGCTGGGAAAGATTGAAGGCAAAAAGAGAAGAGCGTGGCAGAGGATAAGATGGTTGGATGGCATTACCGACTCAATGGACATGAATTTGAGCAAACTCTGAGAGATAGTGAAGGACAGGAAAACCTGGCGTGCTGCAGTCCATAGAGTCTCAGAGTCATGACTTAGTGACTGAACAACGAAACAACAAAATTCAAGCTCTGTCCCTGCTCTGTGTATGAGGCTGATCTAGGGCATTACACAGAGGAGCTGTGGACAAGAAGCTGTACCTTAACATCCATCGGGGGAGACACGTGAAAGAAAAAGCCATGGGTTAGCGTGTTCTATCCTCCCTTTCAATGGAGTTTAATGCCTAGATATCCTGCATGTTTAGTTGAGTTGTCCCTATGGGAAGGGTTGCTACTGCTAAGTCGCTTCAGTCGTGTCCGATTCTGTGACCCCATAGATGGCAGCCCACCAGGCTCCCCCGTCCCTGGGATTCTCCAGGCAAGAACACTGGCGTGGGTTGCTAAGAGGGAGGCAAATGGTCAGTTTCCACTCTAGGCACACTATGAGCTTTCAATGAAAGTTCCCACTTTGAAGAAGGAAGGAACAAATCATTCTACATTTGGATAAAGTGATGAGTTTGGTTGGGGTTTGAGGGGGTCAGTGGGTGAGAAGGGCTTCCCCTGTGGCTCCACCCACAATACAGGAGACACGGGTTCGATCCCTGGGTTGGAAAGATCCCCTGGAGGAAGGCTAACCCACTCCAGTATTCTTGCCTGGAGAATCCCAAGGACAGAGGAGCCTGGAAGGCTACAGTCCATGGGATCACAAAGAGTTGGACACGACTAAGTGGCTGAGCACTCACACACATGGGTGAGAAATAAAATTAGAGAGAGAGTCCTCACGTGGTCCAGTGATGGTGACACGCTGGGGACTGAGGGCCATGAGGGCTGAGCCCTCTGACCCTGAGGAAAGGCAAGCAGAAGAGAAGACAGGAGGGGATCAGGGAGGGGAGGGGAGAGGTGAGAGGGAAAGGGAGGCCATGCTTCACACCTGCTCAGTCCTGAACCAACCCAGAGATCAGTGAAGGAACCCAGCAGATGGGGAGGTCAGCTTTTGTCACTGATAGAGCCGTTAAGAATATGACTTGGTTTAAAGACCACAAAAACTCCTAACTCCCAGACCCCGGGTGCTATAATTTAATTGTCTGTGTGTTCCCCCACCAAAGAAACTCATATGTTGAAATTCTAATGCCCACTGTGCTGGTATTAGGTGAATCCTTTGGGTGCTTAGGGGATGAGAGTGAAGCCCTCAGAAGAGAGATTCAGTTCAGTTCAGGTCAGTCGCTCAGTCGTGTCCGACTCCTTGCGACCCCATGAATCGCAGCACGCCAGGCCTCCCTGTCCATCACCAACTCCCAGAGTTTATTCAAACTCATGTCCATTAAATAGGTGATGCCATCCAACCATCTCATCCTCTGTCGTCCCCTTCTCCTCCCGCCTTCAATCTTTCCCAGCAGCAGGGTCTTTTCCAATGAGTCAGTTCTTCACATCAGGTGGATTAGTGCCCTCATAAAAGAGATGCTTCCACGACGTGACGTTACAGCCAAAGACAGATAAATAAATGTATTTATTTATTTACTGGGAAGCAAGGTCTCACCAGACATAGAATCTGACCATGTGGGTCACCTGATCTAGAACTTCCAGCCTCCAACACTGTGAGAGAAAAATTTCTCTTGTTCATAAGTCACCCAGTCTGTGGTGTTTTGTTATAGCTGCCTGAACAGACCAAGAGACAGGGCTGATCAGGCTCGCCCACCATTCTCGGGCAATGCTCAACAGACAGAGCCTAGGACCCTGCCGGGGTGGGGGGCAAGGGAGCTAGTGCCCTCTGAAGGAAAGAGGGGGCGGGGGTTCTCTAAATCACACATTAGATAAGCTATTCCTCCTCACCTGGGGAGAATAAGAGAGCTGCCAGTGAGAGAGCAGGGTGCTTGGGGAGAAATCCAACTGCAAGAAAATCCAAAAAGTCAGGCTAAGGGCACCATTTTCAGGAGGTGTACTTTTCTTGCCATTTCCTGAGATCTGGCCAGTTTGGCACTAATATTCATGTTTTTATTCTTCAGGTTTGCCTGCATATTTCTGCCAGATCTCAACTGTGTCTGACATGTGATACAGGTATTTTTGACGATAGCAATTACATCCATCTCCCAGTTTTGCTCAAAATGGAGGGTTTTCCTTTATGATTTCCAGCAGGAGATGGAGAAAAATGATGATTTATACAGACCAAAACATCTACTTCAGTTCAGTTCAGTTCAGTCGCTCAGTCATGTCCCACTCTTTGCGACCCCATGAATCGCAGCACGCCAGGCCTCCCTGTCCATCACCATCTCCTGGAGTTCACTCAGACTCACGTCCATCGAGTCAGTGACGCCATCCAGCCATCTCATCCTCGGTCGTCCCCTTCTCCTCCTGCCCCCAATCCCTCCCAGCATCAGAGTCTTTTCCAATGAGTCAACTCTTCGCATGAGGTGGCCAAAGTACTGGAGTTTCAGCTTCAGCATCATTCCTTCCAAAGAAATCCCAGGGTTGATCTCCTTCAGAATGGACTGGTTGGATCTCCTTGCAGTCCAAGGGACTCTCAAGAGTCTTCTCCAACACCACAGTTCAAAATCATCAATTCTTCGGCACTCAGCCTTCTTCACAGTCCAACTCTCACATCCATACATGACCACAGGAAAAACCATAGCCTTGACTAGACAGACCTTAGTCGGCAAAGTAATGTCTCTGCTTTTGAAAATGCTATCTAGGTTGGACATAAATTTTCTTCCAAGGAGTAAGCGTCTTCTAATTTCATCTACTTACCTCAGACCAAAAACATCTACTTAGATATGTTTTAATTTGTATTTATTGGAAATAATATTTTCTGTGGTAATTGGTTTTTGGTGAGTATACTATGTTGCTATATAGAACAATTTTTTGAGACCTCATCCTCACGACTAATTGCCATGTTCCTAGTACAGTGTAAAAGCTAGGGTAACATTCTGTTTAATTAAATGTTCAGTCATAAGGTGGAAATGACGGTATCTTTGCCTCAAAAGCAAAGATTCTGTTTGCAGAAGTAGCAAAAACACATAGAAAATTTTAATTTCATTTGATCCCCAGTGGCTAGACTCTATTATTCATTAAACTACGTTTGGTGGGTGATGGGGAGTTACCCTCCCCACCTTTACAAATTTCGGCAACATTTTCTGGTGATGCAGGGCCTGGCGCCCTCTTCTGAGACCAGCCCCCCACCGTGGCCTCTACCTTAAACAGTTTACATTCACAGAAAAGGATCATCATGAAGCCCAGCATGACCACATTCTCAACACACATATATGCACCAAAGAGAATACTCAGAGAGCAATCAGCGAAGTACGTGGCACATAAAAAATGCATACTTTAATTTCACCTTCAGTTTTGCGCTTCTATATAAGAAAATAAACATTTGTTTCAGTGGCAACTTAAGATGGCACCTAGTAAGCAAGGAAGAACATGAAGGCTTTGTAAAGGCAGTGATTTCTCTTCCAGAAAGGGCCCTGCATGAAGCGCCATTTGCCTGAATATAGTGTCCTTAAAGTCAGAGATGATGTTTGAACCATTTGAGATGTTCCCACCTCCCAGCCTGCCATTTAGATTTTACTTAGGATGGATTCTGTTGATTCCACTAAAATCTCTGCAAATGGGTGACAGGACAGTGTGCTTTTTACACTTGTTATATGCTTTCTCTTCAGACTGAACATTTTTCAAAACTATAAACACATTAGGTAGTTGAGACTGGATACAACACTGGTTGGAGAGAAATAGAAACACTAAAGAAGATCCGTAACTCTAAAGAGTTTGTTTAGTACGATTTCACATGAGAAATATTTTAAGTAAATGTTGCTGCAGAAGATGCAGTAAGATTTGGCGTTTTGTTTTAAGTCAAATTTATTCTGCAAAAACATCGTGTACAGGTAGGGAAAAGCTGGTTTAGTAAATTTTTGGTTTTGAGAAATAGTGGCTCATGTAACTAACCTCCAAGATAGCAAGGTTCATCATCAAGATATACGAGATTGGGCCTTACTGGTGGTCCAGTGGTTAAGAACCCACCTTGCAATGCAGGGGACACCAGTTTGATCCCTGGTCTGGGATGATCCCACATGCTGCAGGGCAGCTTAGCCCATGCACCCTAAAGCCTGTGCTCCCCAACAAGAGAACTCACTGCAATGAAAAGTCCATGCACCACACCTGATCATCACAACTAGACAAAGCTTGTGCATGACAATAAAGATCCAGTGCAACCAAAAATAAATAAACAAAATAAATTTTTAAAAGGTACATGAGGATTGGTATCAAAAGGCCAGCAGGACTTAGGCAGCTGCCCTCGCCATCTCCCCATCTCTCAGGAGCCCAGTAATCCCTTGCAGGGTGGATCTATAAATGCTCTTTCTCTCAAAGTTGTCCTCTAATGGCGCCTGTGCCCCACTTCATCATTGATCCCTGTCCCATCTTATCACTTTCCTGATTCCAGATTACTAAGAGAAGGATGTGATTTACCTATTTTTTCAGTATGGCTTTGGATGAATGCCTAGCAATCCATGGATTTTCTGCCTAAGGCAGAATATAGATGGTTGCAAATTCCTTTCTACGCTCATTGAAAGATGAAGTCTAATTTTTTCCCCCTTAAAACTGTCCTTGCCTTAGTGATTTGCTTGAGGAGTAGAATATAGAAGGAGCAACTTGGAAGAAGAGCTTCCATAGTGAGATCAGAAGAAGCCTTGTAGCTTCTATCAGGGTCCCTAGTAGAACAAGGGTCTCTCTTGGAGCCTTGAGCTGTTGTGTTAACCACCTGGCTTGAAAGACACAGGAAAAGACTCTGAGACTACATGGAAGGGAATAGGTGCCCAGCTGAGCTCAGCCTTCCATCGTGCCCACCAAGGTCAGCCCTGGGAGTGAAGCCACTTTAGATCCTCCAGATCAGACCAGCAGTCTACCAAATGCCACCAGCTCTCCCTAGTCAATGCTGTGTACAATGGAATCACCCACAGGAGCACAGCCCAAATCCCTGGCCCACAGTTGAGGTGGACAGACAGCATCACTGACTCAACAGACATGAGTTTGAGCAAACTCCGGGAGATAGTCAAGGACCGGGAAGCCTGGCATGCTGCAGCCCATGGGGTCGGGAAGAGTTGGACACACCGTAGCAACTGAACAATGACAACAGATACGATGGTTGATAAAATGGTTGTTGTTTTAAACCCCTGAATATTAGGGCAGCAGCAGGGGGTAACTGAGATACCTCTGCTCCAATCAGCCTTATAGAGGAGACTGTATGTCATCAGCAGTTGTAATTGAGATCCCTGGGTGAATTACTGTCCTTAAATTCTTCTGAGGACCTAGGAGAAAGGAGCCTGATTAAGTTACCACTAGACGCTGGTGGGATTTAAGTTAAAACAGCAAAGGCACATCTACATGACAGATGAAACTACTGACGTCACTAGCCAGATTGCCACTTAATCAGAGAGATGAAAGCATAATCATATTAGACACAGAAAATGACGTGCGGTGGCTTGACTCAGGCTAACTCTAAAATTCAGAGCCTCTTCTTGTCAGCCTCATGTTTTCATCATCATCTGAAGAAGAGAAACAAATTTTAATAATGCTTTCAGTTTTTTGAACTGTGGCCTAAATGTATTTTGTAGACATGCATTTGAAAGTAAAAGGTTATACATGTGAAAAAAGTTACATGTAGAAAGTTTTGGAGGAAAAAACCTAAAACTTAGAAGTCAGTTACACAGTCACTCAAAAAATATATTAAATATTAGATTTCTCATAATCCATGGCAGTTACTTAAAGACAACTATTTTTTTCTCAGACATTGTAAGTTTCAGCCTTCAATCTACATATTTGTCCAGAATCCACCATAGGCATCTATGCAGTGGTTTACTGTCTGTTATATTCTGACTTGCGCTAAAAATAGTTTTCTCTCTCAATTTGCCTTGTTGAAACAGAGTGAAGACCTTGATGTCACCAAGAAATTTCTGTGAGTTATTAAAAATTAATAAAACATGTAAAGGAGATCCTTTAATCCTTGTTAAATATGTTCTCCATTATTCCTTTGATCTGATAGGAATAACTATGTTAATTATAAAAGATTCCAGATGTCCTAATCTTCATTTAATATATTTTTAAAAATATTAACATGTTTTGAGAATGTCTAAGATGACCTATTATAATCCTTATAAGCCCAGAGGCCAGGTCTTTCTTGTAAGTGGCCAAGGAGATCAAAACCTACAAACTCTATTCATGTTTCTGACAATATGATAATTCACATTTCAGGTAACCTGAAGGTACTAGTGTTTGACATGCTATTTTTACTATATCTAGTATCTTTTAATTACTTCTGAGCCATCGGGGAAGGTGGCTCAGACAGTTAAGAATCTGCTTGCAGTGCGGGAGACCCGGGTTTGATCCCTGGCTCAGGAAGATCCCATGGAGATGGGAACGACAACCCACTCCAGTATTCTTGCCTGGAGAATTTCATGGACAGAGGAGCCTGGCGGGTTACAGTCCATGGGATCACAAAGAATTGGACATGACTAAGTAATTAATGCTTTCACTTTATATTTTAATTGTTTTTCTTAAAATTTTCTTTTGGAGGACAGTCTCCTCCAATTTGGGTGGAGGGAAAAACCCACCTCCAACTCCAAAGGTGAAATGTTAAGGGCTTTAGTCAATCAACACATCTTACCTCTTGAAAAGTGAAAGGGAAAGTTGCTCAGTTGTGTCTGACTCTTTGCAACCCCACGGACTATATAGTCCATGGATTTCTCCAGGTCAGAATACTGGAGTGGGTAGCCTTTCCCTTCTCCAGCAGATCTTCCTGACCCAGGAACTGAACTGGGGTCTCCTGCATTGCAGGCAGATTCTTTTCCAACTGAGCTATCAGGGAAGCCAAATCTCTTATCCCTTTGCCAAAGAGATTTTCTGAGAGAGGGACAAATAGCCTAATAAAAACCCAGGTGGTATATTCTGGGGATTCTGCAAAACTAAAGTCTTTTCTTCTGGTTTGAGGAGCTTCTGAAAGGCATCCTCTCTTGGATGTGAGGCTGGAGAACTGAAACTACAGTAACCATTTTGCTGCCAGCTGAGACATCCTTAGCCTGCAAGGGGTCTTGTGTGTAACAGGAAAAGCAGATTAGTGAGACAGATGCCAACTGGGTCCTTGTGACTTTTTGCTATACGGAGCAAAACTTCACACCAAGTATACTTTCGGATTTTGCATTTATATGAACCCAAAAGTTCTTTTACAAAAAAGTGAGTGTTTAGTTTATGTTTTGCTGCTAAAAGATTTGTCTGATACAATGTCTTCTATTTTACCTCAGCATCTTTGCAGTGTTTGGAGATAAACCTCAAATTCCCTTGGGACTGGGTGGGTGGTTGTTTTTTTTTTGACAGGGTCTGTTTTGTTTGCTGCTGAATCCTATGGCCTTAAACACTGCCCAGGAATATTAGTAGATGCTCAGTAAATATTTGTCCATGGAACGTGCAAAGTCAGTTCAACCTTTAAGATCGATGTTATCAATAATATATATTGAAAGAAGATGCCATCTGCCTTCCAGGACTGTCATAGCTAGAGAGAAGTCAATGCCTCTCTTCAAAGCTTCAAAGGACAGACTAAGTCTCTTGTTAGGAACTAATGCATCTGGTGATTTTTAAGTTGAAGCCAATGCTCTTTTACCATTCCTCAAATTCTAGGACATTTAATAATTTTGCTAAATCTACTCTGCCTTTGCTTTAGAAATGGAACAACACAGCCTGGATGAAAGCACATCTGTTTACAGCATGGTTCACTGAATTTTGTAAGTCCACTGTTGAGACCTGCTTAGAAAAAGATTCCTTTCAAAATATTACTACTGATTGGTAATGCACCTGGTTGCTCAAGAGCTCTGGTATACGAGATTAGTGTGGTTTTCATGACTGCTAACACGGCGTTCATTCTGAAGTCCATGGATCAAGGAGTAATTCTGACTTTCAAGCCTTTTTATTGAAGAAATGTATTTTGTAAGACCATAGCTTCCACGGATAATGATTTCTATAATTGGTCTGGGCAAAGTCAATGGAAAACCTTCTGGAAAGGATTTACCATTCCGGATGCCATTAAGAACAATGGTGATTCACGGGAAGAAGTCAAAATAGGAACATTAACAGGATTTTGGCAGAAGTTAATTACAACCCTTAGAGATGACTTTGAGGGGTTGATGACTTCAGCAGAGGAGGTAATTGCAGAGGTGGTACAAACAGCAAGAGAACTAGAATTAGAAGTGGAGTCTGAAGATGTGACTGGATTGCTGCAATCTCATAATACAACTTTAGCAGATGAGGAGTTGCTTCCTATAGATGAGTAAAGAAAGTGGTTTCCTGGGACTACCCAGGTGGTCCAGGGGTTAAGAATCTGCCTTGCAATACCAGGGGTTTGATCCCTGGTCCATGAACTAAGACTGTACGTGCTCTGTGACTTCACTTTCACTTTTCACTTTCATGCATTGGAGAAGGAAATGGCAACCCACTCCAGTATTCTTGCCTGGAGAATCCCAGGGACAGAGGAGCCTGGTGGGTTGCCGTCTATGTGGTCGCACAGAGTTGGACACGACTGAAGTGGCTTAGCAGCAGCAGCTGTGGAGCAACTAAGTGACCAAGTCCACACGCCACAACTGCTGAGCCTGCATGCTCTGGAGCCCGTGTGCTGCAACTGGAGTCCATGCATTGCAAGAAAAAATCCCAAGTACTGCAACTAAGATCCAGTGCAGCCAAATAATAAATGAATGAACATTCACACACAAAAAAGAAAGTGTTTTCCTGAGACGGAATCTACTCCTGGTGAGGAGGATGCGATGATTGTTGGAATGACAACAAAGGATTGAGAAAATTACATAAGCTTCATCCACAAAGCAGCAGCGGGGTTTGGGAAGACTGACTCCAGTCTTGAGTGAAAGTCTACTGCGTGCAAAGTGCTATCAAACACTGTTGCAGGCTACAGAGAAACCATTCATGAAACGAACAGTCATTTGATGGGGCAAACTTCACTGCTGTCTTATTTTAATGAACTGTCACAGCCACCCCAGCCTTTAGCAAACACCACCCTGATCTGTCAGCAGCCATCAATATCCAAGCAACACCCTCCACCAGCAAAAAAAAAAAAAAAAAACTCCTCACTGAAGACTCTGATGAAGGTCAGCATTTTTAGCAATAAACCATTTTTAAATTAAGGTATTTACATAGTTTTTTTTAGACATAATGCTATTGTACACTTACTAGACTGTGATAAAGTGTAAACATATCTTTTATATGCACTGGGAAACCAAAAGATTCATGTGAGTTGCTTATTGCAATATTCAACTTATTGTGGTGGTCTAGAATCAAACCCTCAACATCTGTGAAATCTTGCCTGTACTCTAAAAAGTTTAGAT
This sequence comes from Cephalophus harveyi, assembly GCA_006410635.1. Lineage (NCBI taxonomy): Eukaryota > Metazoa > Chordata > Mammalia > Artiodactyla > Bovidae > Cephalophus > Cephalophus harveyi. The sequence continues at coordinate 34,718 of SJYT01073553.1, read as the reverse complement.
TAAGGGAAAAAGCAAGAGTAAAGCGGATAGCAGATGCTCAGACTCTTCCCAAGCTCCTGGGCTACAGACGAATTTTCCATGGCTTTATGATAGTTAACTATGAAAAGATCTTTATAGTGTAACACTTTTACCTTTAATGTGTGTTAACACTCATGTGTGTGCTGTGTGATAAGTTGCTTCAGTCGTGTCCAACCCTGTGTGACCCCATGGATTGTAGCCCGTCAGGTTCCTCTGTCCATGGGATTCTCCAGACAAGAATTCTGGAGTGGGTTGCCATGCCCTCCTCCAGAGGATCTTTGCTACCCAGGTATTGAACCTGTGTCTCTTATGTATCCTGCATTTGCAGGTGGGTTCTTTACCACTAGCGTCATCTGAGAAGCCCATTAACACTCATAATGGTATACAAATGAGGAAATGCTTCTGTCATAATTTAATAGAATTATTAGATGAAAGTACATATACAAGAATCTAAAATTTTCCTAACATTTTCTCACGAAATTAGCTCTGACATATCTTAATACAGCCAAATATCAACTTTGCCCGGCAGTGTTTTATGAAAGGGTGAAGGTGAAGGTGAAGTCTCTCAGTCGTATCCGACTCTTTGCGACCCCATGGACTGTAACCTACTAGGCTTCTCCGTTCATGGTTTCTCCGTCCATGGGATTCTCCATCCATGGGATTCTCCAGGCAAGAATACTGGAGTGGATTGCCATTTCCTTCTCCAGGGGATCTTAGGAAAGCATAATAATGGGTCATCAGCATTGTAGCTGATGCCTCAGTAAATGCAATTCAACAATCACCTGCATGAGAATCAGGATGGTATAAAAATATGTGAAATCCTGACTCCTACCCAGGCCTATTGAATCAAAATCTCTGAAAACACAACCCTGTCATCTGTATTACATAAGCCCCCTGGTTGATTTTCATGCACATTAAAGTTTGAGAACAGCTGGTTTATATATTATTGTGAAAAATGTAAAATCAGGTAACAGAACTTAAATACCATATCCCTTTATTCTCCTTTTTTTCCCATTTCAAAGGAAGATTTTTTTCTTGAGTGTTTTTAACTACCTGACTAAAAAAAGAAATCAATCAGATGACCATTCCTATTTCAGTTCTGGACAATTTTATAGATGAAAATGGCCTTGACTCTAACAGAATGACTATCTTTTAATTTTCTCTAGCGACTTCACTTTCACTTTTCATTTTCATGCATTGGAGAAGGAAATGGCAACCCACTCCAGTGTTCTTGCCTGGAGAATCCCAAGGACAGCGGAGCCTGGTGTGCCGTCTATGGGGTCGCACAGAGTCGGATACGACTGAAGTGACTTAGCAGCAGCAGCAGCTCTTTTCTTATGTGTTTATCTAGTTCCAATTATAATTTGTTACTTCTAAAGCCATCATAATCAAACACATGTGATTCTCTGTCCTGTCACGAACTCTTTAAATTCATATTCTAGATAGTCACGTGAGTGTTGTAATCAACCCAACAATACTTGTGATACACTGAAACAATTAAGTTAATATGCAAAAAAACAAGTAAACTTGGTGAAGAATAAAATTGGATACACTTACTTGACATTTGCAGATAAAATCACAGAGGTACTTAATAGATCTTTTCACATATTTTAGAAATATAAATCCAAATTGCTCCCAAACTACCAGTTATATTTAAACCAGTATGGTACCATTTATGGTTTAATAATTTGGAATACCACTATTTTTTACTTGATGATCATTTAGGTCTAAGGCAAAGCTGGTATTCTCTTTGAGTTCTTTGATGAAGAAATGTCAAATAACACTTAAAGAAATTTTGATATTGAACAGAGTTGAAATTTGAATTACTTTCTCTTTTAAGCTAAAATTTGTTATTGTTGAGTTGCTAAGTCATGTCCGACTCTTTTGCCACCCCATGTAACCCACCAGGCTCCAGGCAAGAATACTGGAGTGGGTTGCCATTTCCTTCTCAGGGGATCTTCCTGACACAGGGTTCAAACCCACGTCTCCTGCATTGGCAGACAGATTCTTTTCCACAAAGCCACCAGGAAAGCCTCTAACCTAAAATACTATGTTAAAAGCCTAAATTATGGTCAAAGAAAAAGAGCTGAGACATTTTAGTAAATCTTGATTACATATTCTAAAGAGAATATAAAAGACGGTATCAATGTAAACATGCCACAGTCAATAAAAGCCACTTCAAACAAGCAATGCATCTATCTACATAAGGACTGGGAAACGTAACCAGATTTCTGCAAAAATTGTTTTGTTTTGCTGTTTTACTTACATCTACCAGCAGAGGGAGTAAAAACTCGCCTATAACTGAGCCCAGATTCCAAAAAGAAATTCAGAGATACAGGATTAAACAGAACTCTTGATTTTAACTCTTCATTTCATTTTTTAACTCTGGATTTTAACTCTTCATTTCATAAATGAAGAATCTGAGATTGCAGAGGGGAAAGGAGTGTATAGTATTTTCACTACTGACTAATGGTGGGGCCAGATAAACAATTTCTATCTCCTGGCTTCCAAGATGGGGCAGGCTACATTCTTACACTCAGTTGTCAACTTGGGTATTTATCACAATAGCCCTGAGAATTAAGTTTTCTTAAAAAAAAAAAAAAAAAAAACTGTTAATTTTGTATAAGGGTATAGCCAATTAGCAATGTTGTGATAGTTTCAGGTGGACAACAAAGGGACTCAACCATACTTATACATGTATCGATCCTCCCCCAAAACCTTCCCCAATTCAGGCTGCTGCATAACATTGAACAGAGTTCCATGTGCTATACAGTAGGATCTTGTTGGTTATCCACTTTAAATATAGCAGTATGTACATGTCCATCCCAAACTCACAAACTTATGGTTGCTAAAGGGCGGGGAAGGGACAGTTAGGAAGTTTGGGAAGAGTTTTCCTAATTCTCTCCGTGCATTAAGGAAGTGAAGCTCAGAGCAGCTGGAGAAGACTCTTGGCAAAAGGAAGCAAACGTATGTTCCTCCAGGCTGGTGAATGAGCCCGTCCAGAAGCAGCACTAGGCTGCTGCTAAGACCAGAGTTGGAGTTTCCCAGAGAGAGGTGACAGCCTTGTCCCCTACTACATCTTACCCCACCTCATCCCCCAACCTGGAGCCACCCAGACCAAGGGACCTTGCTTTAGGAACCATCAGTGAACTCCTTAGCAAACTGAAATAGACCAAAATTGGGGAATTTAATTCAGATGACCATTCTATTTTCTACTGTGGGCAAGAATCCCATAGAAGAAATGGAGTAGCCCTCATAGTCAACAAGAGTCCAAAATACAGTACTTGGGTGCATCCTCAAAAACGACAGAATGACCTTGGTTCGTTTCCATGGCAAGCTATTCAATATCACAGTAACCTAAATCTATGCCCCAACCAATGATGCTGAAGCTGAAGTTGATCAGTTCTATGAAGACCTAGAAGACCTCCTAGAACTAACACTTTAAACAGATGTTCTATTCACCACTGGGGATTGGAATGCAAAAGCAGGAAGTCAAGATACACCTGGAATAACAGGTAGGTTTGGCCTCGGAGAACAAAAGGAAGCAGGACAAAGACTAACTGAATTCTGTCAAGAGAATGCACTAGTCACAGCAAACACCCTTTTTCAACAACACAAGAGATGACTTTACACGTGAACATCACCAAATGGCCAATACTGAAATTAAACTGATTATATTCGTTGTAGCCAAAGATGGAGAAACAGTATACAGTTAGAAAAAAAAAAAAAAAAAGACCTGGAGCTGACTGTGGCTCAGATCATCAGCTTCTCATAGCAAAATTCAGGTTTAAACTAAAGAAAACGGGGAAAACACTAGGCCAGACAGGTATGATTTAAATCAAAACCTATATGAATTTACAGTGGAGGTGATGAATAGACTCAAGGGACTAGACCTAGTTAGCAGTGCCTGAAGAACTATGGACAGAAATCCATAATACTGTATAGGAGGCAGCGAACAAAGCCATCCCAAAGAAAAAGAAAAGTGAGAAGGCCAAGTGGTTATCTGAGGAGGCTTTGCAAATCACGGAAGGACAAAGAGAGGTGAAAAGCAAGGGAGAGAGGGAAAAATGCATCCAATTAAATGCAAAGATCCAAAGAATAGCTAGAAGAGACAAGAAGGCCTTCTTCAATGATCAGTGCTTAATACTGGAAGAAAACAACAAAAGGGGAAAGACTGAAGATCTCTTCAGGAAAACTGGAAGCAGCAAGGGAGCACCCCACACAAAGTTGTGCACAATAAAGGATAAAAATGGCAGAGACCCAATAGACACTGAAGAGATCAAGATGAGATAGGAAAAAGATCTTAATGAACCAGGTTACTATGATGGAGTGGTTAGTCACCCAGAGACAGACGTACTGGAGTGGGAAGTCCAGTGGGCTTCAAGAAGCACTGCTGTTAATAAAGCTAGTGGATGCAATGAAATTCCAGCAGAACTGTTCAGATCCCTAAAGGGGGATGCCATCGAGGTATGGAACAGCTGATTGGTTCAAGATTGAGAAAGGAGTCTGCTGTCATCCTGTTTGTTTAATCTATACGCAGACCATATCGTGAGAAATGCTGGGCTGGATGAGTTCCAAGCTGGAATCAAGATAGGCAGGAGAAACATCAACAACCTCAGATATGCAGATGATACCACTCTAAGGGCAGAAAGTGAAGAGGAACTAAAGAGCCTCTTGATGAGGGTGAAGGAGGAGAGTGAAAGAGCTGGCTTAAGGCTAAATATTAAAAAAACACTAATATCACGGCATCCGCCCTCATTACTTCATGGCAAATAGAAGGGGAAAAGGTGGAAGTAGTGACAGATTTCCTCTTCTTGGGCTCCAAAATCACTGCAGACAGTGACTGCAGCCATGGAATCAAAAGGTGATTGCTTCTTGACAAGAAAGCAATGACAAACCTAGACAGTGTGTTGAAAAGCAGAGACATTACTCTACTGACAAAGGTTCATATAGTCAAGGCTATCGTCTTTCCAGTAGTCATGTTCGGTTGTGAGAGCTGGACCATAAAGAAGGCAGAATGCCAAAGAATTGATGCCTTCGAATTGTGGCACTGGAGAAGACTCCTGAAAGTCCCTTGGACAGCAAGGAGATCAGACAGTCAATCTTAACGGAGATGAACACTGAATATTCACTGCAAAGACTGATGCTGAAGCTGAAGCTCCAGAATTTTGGCCACCTGATGCAAACAGACGACTCATTGGAAAAGTCCCTGATTTGGGGAAAGATTAAGGGCAGAAAGAGAAGAGTTTGTCACAGGATGAAATGGCTGGACGGCATCACCGATGCAGTGAATATGAACTTGGGCAAACTCCGAGAGATGGTGAGGGACAGGAGGGCCTGGCGTGCTACCGCCCATGGGGTTGCAAAGAGTCGGACACGACTAGGTGACTGAACAGCAACAAGAACAATGGACTCTTCAACCCCTTAGGACATAAGCCAGAGTGAGAGACACTGAGCAGGGAGGGTGAGATAGAAGACACTCATTTCCTCCCAGCCCAAATCACGTGCCATACCAGTGGAACGGAAGACATTGGAAAGACACTGCCCAAGATTAATCCTCAGAGGCGTGAAAAGCCACATGATTAGACCTCGTTTCTACTTTAGCCCAAGCTAGACTCCCCAAGGTATGTTCTAGCAAGCTAAAGAAATGTCAGTTGACTCAGACAAAATGAGCCTTAACTGATTTTTTTTTTTTAATTGAAGTACAGTTGATTTACTCGGATTAGTTTTGGGTCTACAGCAAAGTGACGCAGTTATACATATATATTTTTTTCAGATTATTTTCCATTATAAATTACAATACGATTTTGAATGTAGTTCCTTGTGTTATATAGTAACTTCTTATTGTTTATTTTATGTAAGGTGGTTTGTATCTGTTAAGTGATTTGAAAATGCTTCTGGGGGACTTCCCTGGTGGTCCAACTGTTAAGAATCTACCTTGAAATGCAGGGAATGAGGGCTCAGTCCCTGGTTGGGGAACTAACATCCCATATGCTGTGGGGCAACTAAACATGCACCCCTCAACTAGAGAGAAACCTGCATGCTGTAGCTAAGACCCCGTGCAGCCAAAACTAACTAAATAAATTTTTTTTTTTTTAAATCAAATGCTTCTGGGATATGATCCTATATTGATTCCAGGAACCCCTCCCCTCGAAGGATCCCAAACTCCATAGATACTCAATACCCTTATGTAAAATGATGTATGGAGGACTGTAAGAGGCAAGCTTCTCAGCCCTCCTTTGGTTTCCAGCCCTAAGGAGAGCTTGGCAACTGGCCATGCCTGGTCAGTGAGGTCTGGAATGGCCCCTGGCACTGGAATTTTCAAAACTATTCCAAGGAGATCTTGCTGTGCTGCTGGGTATTAGGCACTATTGGGTAGTAAATATGCAAAAGCATCGTAGGAAGGAGTATCATATACAAGATATAGGATAGGCCCACGTTCAGCAGGAAACATACAAAGGAGCGAAGAATTATATATTCAATGCAGTTTTTTGTACTCTGGAAAACAGTTAAACAGAGCAGGAATCAAGCAAACAAAAAGTTAAAGTGGGTCAACAGGAGACTGGAGATTTAGAAAAGGAAATAAAAGACTGAATGGCATTTGAAACGTAATAAGTTAGAAACAGCAAGAAACAATGATCAGAGCTGCAAAGTAAATTGGTGACAGCAAGGAAGGACCAGAAATACTAACACAAAGGGAAAGACAGAGATTAAAGCCGCTGAAGGCAAAAGATATGGTCAGCCCACCCGAAAGCCTGCTCAGGCAAAGCACAACACAGGCTTTTCTCAAGTTCGAAGCACATGACATTTACAGAAAAAAAAAAAAAAATCATTTAGAGAAGAACTAAGTACTCCTCCACATCAAAAGGAAGCAAAATTTAATAGAAAACTAAAAGGTATAGAGATGGCCAATTAGTGTATGGCTGTGTAAATTCACACAAGATGAAAACCAAGATAATGTAACTTGCTGCCTTTTACAGTTCCTGTTGGTAAAAACTGAACAGATAAACAAAACCTAGTATGGACAAGGCATGAAATAGGCATTTGTATATAATGCTGGGAAAAGCTATCATTTTAAGATACAAATACCACCTTCATTATTAGGCAGTTGTCTACATGTACATACACAGCTAGGGCAGGAATATGTATGAGTAAGATCTTTCTAGCATTTTCACTACTTGTGAAAAATAGAAAAAAATTGTCCATTTTTGTTTGTGGAGGACTGGTTTAAACTCTGAACTATCTGTATAAAGGGAATGGTAGGTGTTTAGAGTATAAGTTAGGATATAGGAACTCTGTATTTGTTGATATAGAAAGACCTTCAAGATGAATCAAGTGACAGGCTTGGTATTTACTCATAGTTATAATATGAATTCCTATGTTTCTAAAAAGACTATAGCTTATATTCATATAAAAATGCATTAAAAATCCACAATAAATTGTTCATAGTGATTACAGCTGAATGAAACTGAGCATTTGGGAGTAGAAGTGATATTTTATACCTTCCCATTCCTTTTGGAATTTTAATCATATGCTTGTATTCTCTTCATTTTTAATGATGTAAGACTTTAGAAGTTTTTCATTAAAAGGGATTAGATATTTTTAGGTTTAAGAGTTTTTTATGGAGAAAAAAATCATTAACCAGCAAAACAGACTACTCATCAATGTTTCCCTCACAGTTTAGCATAGCTAAGATTTTACTCTGAAACATACACCATTATTTTTACTGGCAACTAAGAAATCACACAATTATATTGGAACTGGTATTGAATAATTTTATTTTGTTCACAGAAAGAAACATGAATAAAATAGCTATAATTTAAATCTGACACAAATATTAAAATTACACGCCCAGCATTCATTTTGCTACACCACAGCAAACAGAATTTTTCCTCTCCTAGCACTTACAGTCAAGGCCTGCAAAGGAGGCCATCTTTCTTTTCTTGGAGAGGCATCTTGGAGTTTTAAGTACACCATGAACTGACAAGTTTCAAACCTGAATTTTCATAGCTAACCAATGTCATTTCTTAGAAAACGATATATATCACAGGCTTTGTGTGTAGTACTATTGTTTTTCCTTAGATTATGTCTTGTTATCTCACACCCCAATTAGTGATTATTAATATATAGTGACTCTTGTTAGCATGATTACTGAAACAATGAGACCCTAAAATATTGATTTCAGCTGCTCCCAGAACCTGACTATTCCTACAGGACACTGAGAAATTGCTATCAATGATGAAAACACATATTAACTAATTTTAATTTATTTATCTAGCCTCTCTTGCAATATACAAACTTAAACACAAAAGAAATGGAAGCCAGTTGCCAACTATTTTTAGAAGTGTTATACTTAAGGTGAATTAGGAAAGACTAAGAGATGGGAATACCAGACCACCTGACCTGCCTCTTGAGAAACCTGTATGCAGGTCAGGAAGCAACAGTTCGAACTAGACATGGAACAACAGACTGGTTCCAAATAGGAAAAGGAGTACGTCAAGGCTGTATATTGTCACCCTGCTTATTTAACTTATATGCAGAGTACATCATGAGAAACGCTGGACTGGAAGAAGCACAAGCTGGAATCAAGATTGCTGGGAGAAATATCAATAAGTTCAGATATGCAGATGATACCACCCTTATGGCAGGAAGTGAAGAGGAACTAAAAAGCCTTGTGATGAAAGTGAAAGAGGAGAGTGAAAAAGTTGGCTTAATGCTCAACATTCAGAAAACTAAGATCATGGCGTCTGGTCCCATCACTTCATGGGAAATAGATGGGGAAACAGTGTCAGACTTTCTTTTTGGGGCTCCAAAATCACTGCAGATGGTGACTGCAGCCATGAAATTAAAAGACGCTTATCCTTTGGAAGGAAAGTTATGACCAACCTAGATAGCATATTGAAAAGCAGAGACATTACTTTGCCAACAAAGGTCCGTCTAGTCAAGGATATGGTTTTTCCAGTAGTCATGTATGGATGTGAGAATTGTACCATAAAGAAAGCTGAGTGCCGAAGAATTGATGCTTTTGAACTGTGGTGGTGGAGAAGACTTTTCAGAGTCCCTTGGACTGCAAGGAGATCCAACCAGTCCATTCTAAAGGAGATCAGCCCTGGGTGTTCTTTGGAAGGAATGATGCCAAAGCTGAAACTCCAGTACTTTGGCCACCTCATGCGAAGAGTTGACTCATTGGAAAAGACTCTGATGCTGGGAGGGATTGGGGGCAGGAGGAAAAGGGGACAATGGAGGGTGAGATGGCTGGATGGCATCACCGACTCAATGGACATGAGTCTGAGTGAACTCCGGGAGTCGGTGATGGACAAGGAGGCTTGGCATGCTGCAATTCATGGGGTCGCAAAGAGTTGGACAGGACTGAGTGACTGAACTGAAGGTATGGTCTGATTATATTTATCCTTAGGTTATAAAAGTTATAATACAGTACGTTTTAGATTCAGTCTTTCTAACGCTCCTATGAGTCAAGCTCCCAGAAAGAATCAGGAAACGAAAATCCATGGTTTAAGAAAATTCACTATGATACAGGGGAAATTCACCTACTTGTAGATAACCACTGTGCTTTTGCAATTCAGATGTGAAGTTACTATGATGAGTACTTTAAACACACACACACATACACACACATGCAGACACACTATACTCTTTGCTTTATAAGATGAGAAAAAGACAAATACTGTATATTAACGCATATATATGGAGTTTAGAAAGATGGTACTGACGATCCTACATGCAGGGCCACAAAAGAGACCAAGGCTAAAGAACAGACTATTCGACTCTGTGGGAGAAGGCGAGGGTGGGATGATCTGAGAGAATAGCGTTGAAACATGTACATTACTATATGTGAAACAGACGACCATATGCAAGTTCAAGCATGATGCAGGGCACCCAAAGCCTCTCCTCTGGGACATCCCAGAAGGAGAGGGTAGGGAAGGAGGTGGGAGGGTGGTTCAGGATGGGGGGGACACATGTATACCTGTGGCCTATTCATGCGGATAGATGGCAAAAACCATCACAATATTGTAAAGTAATTATCCTCCAATTAAAATAAATAAAAAATAATAAATAATATAAATTGAAAACCTGGAAAAAGCCATAGAAAATGATTCCTCTCAAAAAAAAGAGTGTGTTTATTCTGTGTAGTTCCCATTAATTATCCTAATTGTCTGAGGAACCTCGAAGTGTCTTCTCTGTTGAACTGGACCTGGCCGTTTGCGTGGCTGACAGAGTGCGGCTCTCCCTATATGGAATTCAATGATAACTTCAAATCAACATATCAGCTCTTATTCGAAAGAGCTTGCTCACCCACTGCTTTGTTTTACCTACTACAGTTCAGTCCTCTCAGAGAAACACTGAAAGGTTGAATTGGCATGATAAAGCTGAATTAAACGAGTTACACTTTTTATGGTTTCCCAGATGGTGCTAGTGGTAAAGAAACCATTGGCCAACGCAAGAGACACGAGAGGCATGAGTTCAGTCCCCGAGTCGGGAAGACCCCCTGGAGGAGGGCATGGCAATGCAATCCAGTATGCTTGCCTAGAGAATCCCATGGACAGGGGAGGCTGGCGGGCTACAGTCCATGGGGTCGCAAAGAGTCAGACACAACTGAAGCGACTTAGCAGAGCATGCTTTTTACTTTTCAGATGGTCATGGGTATCAGTGTTAAAACAGATCTGTCTGTCGTTCAGCCACGGGAGATGAAGTCAATCAAGGCTAAACTCTGTCTACAACATCTTGCTCAGATATTCTCCTTGATAATGAGACTGGGTAACACCCTCAGAACAGATAGCGTCTCCAACTTACAGAACATAAAACTCATGAAAAGAGTGTTTTCCTTAACAAACTTATAATATTATCACGTTGCAGACACTGTTTTAAGTACACTGCTTAAGTACTGTTTTAAGTATGATTATTGACTCATTTGGGACTTTCTAGGTGGCCAAAGTGGTAAAGAATCTGCCTGCCAATGGAGGAGGCACTAGAGATACGGGTTCCATCCCTGGGTCAGGAAGATTCCTCCGGAGTAGGAAACAGCAACCCACTCCAGTTTTCTTGCCTGGGAAATCCCATGGATAGAGGAGCCTGGGGGCTACAGTCCATGGGGCTGCAGAGAGTCAGACACAAGTGAGCATGTACACACCCAGTCTTCTTGAAGCAGGCTTTTCTTTTTAAAAAATAATTTTAACAATTTCTTTTTCACCCTTTTGCTTTTCTTCACTCTCATGCTTGAGAATAAATCTCCATTAAAAACATTACTTTGTACAGAACAAAAAGAGCCATATTCTTCATTTAAACATTAAGAAATCTAAGGGCTGAGTAATTTGCCCAAGGTCACACAGCCTGTCGGTCAGTGGCAGAGCTGGGGTTTGAGCTCAGGTACCATGGTATCAGCATTCAAGTTCTGAATGACTTTGCTACACTGCTCCTGTCACTGTGATGAAGAAGTTTTCTCAATCTCAGCACTATTAACATTTGGGGTTGGATAATTCTCCGTGCAGGGGTCTGTCCCATTCACTGTAATATCCCTGACCTCTGCTCACTAGGTGCCTGCAGCATCCACCCACATCCCACGGTCTGCCGGGCTCCTCTGTCCATGAGATTCTCCAGGCAAGAATACTGGAGTGGGTTGCCAGTTCCTTCTCCAGGGGATCTTCCCTACTCAGGGATCGAACCCTAGTCTCCCACATTGCAGGCAGATTCTTTACCATCTGAGCCACCATGGAAGCCCCAAAACCAAAAATGCCTTCAGATATTGCCACACGTCCCCCTTGTTAAAAAAATCATCCCCTATTTCTATCATTGAAACGGAGACTGATTAGAGCAAACAGTAATAGAAAAAATATGAGATGACTAAAAACAATCCCACCTTTGGAGACAGGCTTACTAGCAAACATCTCAGCATACGCCTTCATTTGTTTTCACTTTGTCTCTCTTTCCTAGCGTTCTTCTAAACTCTTCTTTGGCTTAGGCAGCTAGAAAAAAGAGCTCTTTCCTTTTTACTTTAAACTCCAAACATTTGAGGATTTACGATGTACTCAACGTTGTCCGAGAGGATGGGTGTTCAGAATTATAACACAGATTTCAGCTTAGTTGAAGAAAAGCGGCAGCAGAAAAGCTAGGGTCAGCAGAGCAGAAGGCTGTTCTTCCAGCCTTTCCAGGCTTTATAATGACTCTGCCCACCTTGCTGCTAACGGTTAAATGCTCTGTTTTTAACACTGTATTTTTTTAAGATTTGTTTTGAATGTGGACCATTTTAAAAGCCTTTATTGAATTTGTTACAATATTGCTTCCTTTGTTTATGTTCTGGTTTTTTGGCATTCAGGCATGTGGGCTCTTAGCTCCCTGACCAGGGATGGAACCTGCACCCCCTGAACTGGAAGGCGAAGTCTTAACCACCAGACCAGCCAGGGGAGTCCCCAGGCTCCATTATTTGGCATCCTGCTACTCCCAATGCTATCGCAGAGTCCAGTTCTGTACTGACATTTCCTAACATTGGCTGAGCTTATAGAACTGGACACCTATACTGAGCACCACAGTGATGATCTTCTCACTGGTGAATTTCTGATAGCTTTGGCCTATGGGCTTCCCTGGTGGCTCAGACAGTAAAGAATCTGTCTGCAATGGGGGAGACCCATGCTCAGTCCCTGGCTCGGAAGATCCCCTGGAGAAGGGAATGGCAATCCCCTCCGGTATTCTTGCCTGGAGAATTCTATGGACAGAGAAGCCTGGCAGGCTACAGTCCATGAGCTGCAAAGAGCTGGACCTGACTGAGCAGCTAGCTCACTTGGTCTATGATGTTTCCTACTGGTGGTCTTGGGGAGCACAGTCATTTGATTGGTTTTCTGCCCATTAATACATTCATTCCGTATCCAGTGTCTCTAGCTACACACTCTCTGAATCTTTCTATACCTTCTTGTAGCATTTGCAAAGGAAATTTGAACATTCTGTTTCACTCTTGCTATGGGCTCTCACTTCCTCCAGTCTTTCTAAGAACCACATTACCAACCCATTAGCCCCATCAGGGTGTTCAGTGTTCACCCAGAAGAACAGAGAATGTTCTCATATTGATAAACTCTATCAATGCTCCTTCCCCTTGAACCAGAATCCTTAGGATCCAGCCTGACATGTACTAACTAGCTCTGATTCACATGTGAGCGACGTTCTAGAATTTCTCTGGGTTGTACCCTCTTTCCTCTCTTACTATTCCCAGCACTTCCCTAGCCTGGTGGTGTGTTTTAACTCTAATTATGACTCAAGTGGAGGGGAGGGGAGATGGGGATAGAGCCTGAGCAGGACATTTGCTGTCTTTCAAGGGAGAGGCTTCCGCCTCACCTTCAGCCAAGGAGGTGGGGAAACAACAGACTTGCATATGAGAAATGGACCATTTCTTCCTGTCCAGAGGGTCTAGGGGTGTTTGGGTGTGATAGGTAGCTTCTAAAGTAGCTTCCAATGATCTCCACCCCTGCCATTCACGCCCTGAAGTAATCACCTATCTTGGGGGTTGTTTTAATAAAAACAATACAGCACAAGTGATGGGATGTTAGTTCAGACACCAGTTACAAAAGCAGTTGACTTTCTTTGGTTTCACTCCCCGCTCTCTGGTCCTATTTGCCTGCTTCTGTCTCTTGGGACCTGCTTTAAGAAAGAGGCATACAGGACAAGGAAGAGAAGATGGTCTCCAAACAGAGATAATGAGAACTGAGGTCCTGGGTCCAAATAGCCCCAAGAAAATGAATGTTGCCAACAACCAGGTGGATAAGCTGGGGAGCCAAGTTTCCCCCAGCTGATCCTTGAGATGACTGCATCATCAGCTTACACCTAATCAAACCATTTTGGGAGACTCTAACCTAAAGAGCTTTCCTCAGACCAGCCAGAGACCAGAAATCACTGACCCACAGAAACTGTGAATCAATAAATGTTGCTTCTTTAAGCCTGTAAATCTGGGGGTAGTTTGTTACAGAGTAACAACTGATACATTCAAGTCAAGGACTGACTTGAACATGGCCTTGAATTTCCTTTTGCTGTTTCTATGAAATGGTCATGCCAAGGTCTAGAATATAAGCTGCCTTTTCCCTACCCCCAGAGGTTGCAGGAAGAAATAAATAAATCCAATGCATGTATAGAGAACAAGAACAATTGTTTTGGGATTTAAAACAATTTTTTTATAGAAACACATTTGTTAAATAGAGCAACAAATTTATATTTGGAATAGAATACAGCTTGTTGGTTGCACATATCAAGCTGGAGAAAATCATGTTCAATTAATCTAAGTTCCCTTCCATGATGGACAAGACTATATAAATATGTGATATATGAACACTTGGGCTTCCTAGGTGATGCAGTGATAAAGAATCCACCTGCCAATTCAGGAGACGCAAAGATGAGGGTTCGATCCCTGGGCTGGGAAGATCCCCTAGAGTAGGAAATGACAACTCAGTGCAGTATTCTTGCCTGGAAAAATCTCATGAACAGAGGAGCCTGGGGGGCTACAGTTCACAGGGCCACAAAGAGTCAGACACAGCTGAGCACACACACACATATGAATAGCCATGTAATTTACATTCTGCTAAGTAAAATGCTGAAAACAGAAAGACAGGCTGATTGCTGACAAACAGGCATGTATCTTAAATAACTATCAGATGACCCTCCATCATTAATCAGCTTATAATTTTCAGTAAATAACAGGAAAAACCTACTAACCACCTTGAAAATAATGGCAAGAAATCAGTCTTTACATGTATGCAGATATATATATATACACACACATATATACGTTTTATTAGAACAAATAAATACAAGCAAACATCCCACTGAATTTCATCTTTGGCAGTTACTAGGTACAGACAAGTAGACAAAAGTAAAGAAAAACATAAAGTATATTACATGATGGGTTACTTTTTCAAAATTATAAAAATAAACTGTTTTTTGAAAAAGCAGGTTTTGTAGGTTTTTATTTAAATTTATACTCAAACAACAAGAAAATGGTGACAAGTATAGAGCAATATCAGAATTCAGGCTGATGCTTTCTATTTTGAGTTTGTCTAAACTTTAGCTCAATGGTCAGAGTGCTAAACACTCGTCGTGGCAAAAGAAGGTACAATTTTTTCTATTTTAAATGAACAAGACTATTTTCTCCCCTCGATGTTAATAAGACAGATATGCTCACATTGCTCACTTCAAAGTAACAGTTTTATCAGGAATTAGAGCACTGGATGACCCATGAAAAGACAGAATCGGTACCTAATATATCAAAGCAACAATAACCAACTGGTTTTGAAACAGTCATGTTAATCATAGCCCTCTTATAATCAGAACAGTAACATGTCCTCATAGGAAAGGTACTGTTGCCTACGGACAAAGCATCATTTCACTATTACTAATGACAGAGCACAATACCCAAGTAATCTTTTCACTTTTCAAAGCTGTGGAGAACATTCACATTCTCTGAAATCATCAACATTAAAAGATGAAACAAAAAGCAGTCAACTAGTTAAAACACGGAGAAGGCAATGGCACCCCACTCCGGTACTCTTGCCTGGAAAATCCCATGGACGGAGGAGCCTGGTGGGCTGCAGTCCATGGGGTCGCTGAGAGTTGGATGCGACTCAGTGACTTCACTTTCACTTTTCACTTTCATGCATTGGAGAAGAAAATGGCAACCTGCTCCAGTGTTCTTGCCTGGAGAATCCCAGGGACGAGGGAGCCTGGTGGGCTGCCGTCTATGGGGTCGTGCAGAGTCGGACACAACTGAAGCGACTTAGCAGCAGCAGTTAAAACACACAATATATATGTACATATATGCACAGATACTCACACACAAACACTTTCTCTCATGTTAAACTCAACAATAAAAATATTCCTAAATAAAACTCAACATTCAAAAAACTAAGATCATGGTATCTGGTCACATCACTTCATGGCAAATAGATGGGAAACAATGGAAACAGTGGCAGACTTTATTTTCTTAGGCTCCAAAATCACTGTAGATGGTGACTGCAGCCATGAAATTAAAAGACGTTTGCTTCTTGGAAGAAAAGCTATGACCAACCTAGACCACATAAGAAAGGCAAAGGCAATGCCGAAGAATGCTCAAACTACCGCACAATTGCACTCATCTCACATGCTAGCAAAGTAATGCTCAAAATTCTCCAAGCCAGGCTTCAGCAATAATTGAACCGTGAACTTCCTGATGTTCAAGCTGGTTTTAGAAAAGGCAGAGGACCCAGAGATCAAGTTGCCAACATCCGCTGGATCATCAAAAAAGCAAGAAAGTTCCAGAAAAAAAACATCTATTTCTGCTTTATTGACTATGCCAAAGCCTTTGACTGTGTGGATCACAATAAACTGTGGAAAATTCTGAAAGAGATGGGAATACCAGACCACCTGACCTGCCTCTTGAGAAATCTGTATGCAGGTCAGGAAGCAACAGTTAGAAATGGACATGGAACAACAGACTGGTTCCAAATAGGAAAAGGAGTACGTCAAGGCTGTATATTGTCACCCTCTTATTTCACTTCTATGCAGAGTACATCATGAGAAATGCTGGGCTGGAAGAAGCACAAGCTGGAATCAAGATTGCCGAGAGAAATATCAATAACCTCAGATATGCAGATGATACCACCCTTATGGCAGGAAGTGAAGAGGAACTAAAAAGCCTCTTGATGAAAGTGAAAGAGGAGAGCGAAAAAGTTGGCTTAAAGCTCAACATTCAGAAAACGAAGATCACGGCATCTGGTCCCATCACTTCATGGGAAATAAATAGGGAAACAGTGTCAGACTTTATTTTTGGGGGCTCCCAAATCACTGCAGATGGTGACTGCAGCCATGAAATTAAAAGACACTTATTCCTTGGAAGGACAGTTATGACCAACCTAGATAGCATATTAAAAAGCAGAGACATTACTTTGCCAACAAAGGTCCATCTAGTCAAGGATATGGTTTTTCTAGTAGTCATGTATGGATGTGAGAGTTGGACCATAAAGAAAGCTGAGTGCTGAAGAATTGATGTTTTTGAACTGTGGTGTTGGAGAAGACTCTTGAGAGTCCCTTGGACTGCAAGGAGATACAACCAGTCCATCCTAAAGGAGATCAGTCCTGGGAGTTCATTGGAAGGACTGATGCTGAAGCTGAAACTGCAATACTTTGGCCACCTCATGCGAAGAGCTGACTCATTTGAAAAGACCCTGATACTGGGAAAGATTGAAGGCGGAAGGAGAAGGGGATGACAGAGGATAAAATGGACATGAGTTTGAGTAAACTCCGGGAGTTGGTGATGGACTGGGAGGCCTGGCGTGCTGCAGTCCATGGGGTCACAAAGAGTCGGACACGACTGAGCGACTGAACTGACTGACTGGGACAGCATATTAAAAAGCAGAGACATTATTTTGCTGACAAAGGTCCATCTAGTCAAGGCTATGGTTTTTCCAGTAGTCATGTATGGATGTGAGAGTTGGACCTTAAAGAAAGCTCGATGGACAGGAGTTTGAGCAAGCCCCAGGAGTTAGTGATGGACGGGGAAGCCTGGTGTGCTGCAGTATATGGTGTTGTAAAGAGTCAGACACAATTGAATGACTGAACTGATTGACTGAAATAATCATCTTTATTAATTTAAAATGTTTCTGTTCTGAAGATGGTAAATATTACAAAAATGATTAAGTCTTGTGATTGCAATTATATATTCCTTTATGATTGATGTCTCATAGTGGAATTTAAATTTCCCGTTGCCACTTTAAAGTAAGGTGATTGAGGGGCTTTCCTGGTGGTCCAGTGGTTAAAACTCCACACTCCCACTGCCAGGGTTTCCCTGCTTGGGAAACTAAGATCCCACATGCCACAGAGAATAAAAGCAAAACAAAATAAAATGATCGCACATCTTGTACAATGCTCCAGGGTTAGGTAGTATAAGCGGAACCCAGTTAGGATATATCCCACATTTCAGGAACTTGGCACAAAAGTTTAGACCACATCTATCTAAAAACCTGACAATTACCAGACCATCTCCTGGTACCCACTTAATTTATTCCTAAAATTTTACCCTATTTGTTATTGCTACATTATATGTAGGTTAAGACTTTGGCCAAATATTTTGGTCTTTTCCTACATTTTAACAATTCTCCTTTACATTCAGTCTTTGGTGTTCCAAAAGACCCTTGCTAAAACAAGTACTCACTCATCAGCAATGTAAATATTAGACCCAACTAAAATCTCCCTTTTCCCCCAAATTTTTACCAACATGCTCTTTTGAGAGATTTACAAAAGTTGCAAGCAAAAATAACAAAACTGTTGTTCATCTTTGTAGAGAATCTAGCTTTTTTTGTTCTGTACAAAATAATTTTAAAACGAAGATTTATTTTCAAGCATAAGAGTAAAGTAAGACAGTGAAAAAAATTCTGAAAATTATGTTTTAAAAAAGAAAAGGCTGAAGATTGCGTGTGTGCATGATCAGTTGTGTCTGACTCTTTGTAACACTGTGGACTGTAGCCTGCCAGACTCCTCTGTCCATGGAATTTTCCAGGCAAGAATACTGGAGTGGGTTGCAATTTCTTCCTCCAGGGGATCGTCCCAACCCAGGGATCAAAATCCCATCTCCTGTGTCTCCTGCATTGGCAGACAGATTCTTTACCACTGAGATACTTGGGAAGTGCTTATGCTCAGATAACTCTTAAATGTAACATTCAGTCATTTAAATTTGATATGCATCTATTATGGTCCAGATGTGTTTGCTTATTCACAGTGAAATATTTGATAATCCATCAGAGGCAGTCCAAAAAATGGTCAAAATTATTATTCATTACAAAACATTCAAGCTGAACGTGTTTACTCAATGAGCAATTATAGATTTAATATCCAAGACTGGTTATAGTGTTACACTGCTTCCCAGAATATTTAAAATCAAGCAGTTCTGCTCCTTTGTCAAAAAATAATATTGTTTATGCACATAAATGATTTACATACCCAAATACATGGTAATGAAACATGAAATAAAGTAGAAAACTGAAATTATTCCTTCCTCAAAACACAATACTCTATTAACTCCTTAGTTTTAAACAAAAATAATCCTATTTTGTGTGATTATGAAGGTTACATAATGAAACACAGACAATAAAAGTCCCAAACTAATATGTTCCAACAGGTATAAGAAATACAACATATGTTTAAAAGTGAGATTCAGTAGGGGCAAACAGGGGCAAGACAGAATTCTGTGTGATTAAATTTTTCAGAAAGAAATACAATTGAGGCAAGCCCTCCAGAGTTACTATGCAAATGATTGATGTAAATTGGAATGGTCAGACTCTGGAGTCTGTCCACTACAACTGGATATTAGCGTAGGAATGAAAATAATATGATGTTAGAAATTGCACATGATTCTAGCGATTGACTTTTTAAAAAGACAACAATAGTTTTTGTTCTTTTTTTTTTTTTTTTTAACTATTCTTATCCTCAATCAAACAGTCTTGTATAGACTTTGTGTATCCAGATTCTGGTGAAAAAAAAAAAAAAAAGGTATTTTCTCACCTTATAACATAGGTGTTGCTATCAGCTTCACAAAGCAGCCAGCCTAGGCAGTGAAATGCAAGCTACAGACAGTCCAAATACTCATAAAATCTGCAAATTGTGCCGCTTCAAAATGTTATTTCGTTTTACTGCTAACCCTCATATCACCACCAGTACTCTAACAGATAGAGGGAAGGTTGACAAAAACTATTACACTGGTAAGTAATTCTGATAGATTAAAGGAGATTACCTTAACAGAGGCTTATAGTTAATTAACATAGCAGACCTGATGAAAATGTGCTCCCTTCAATAACGCAGCACATTGCCAGCTATTCATTTTGTACTATGCAACAGTATTTATCATTGGATCAACAGTAATCTAGTACTCTTTAAAGAGCTAATCTTTCAAACAGTTCACAAAGTAATTTACACACTGGGGAAATTAGGCACAGCAGATTACCTACCTATCTGAGGTTTTGTGAGGAGAGAAACACTTTCTATTTATTAATATTACAGTGAGGACACCACTGATCCGTGTCTTGAAGGCTTACACATCTTTTACAATGTGATTTCAATAGAGGAAATCTCAGTCTTTGATCTTTATGAGTTACTTTTTCATTGTCATTCTTTTAACGAGCTAATATTTTGATGATAGAAAGGAAAAACATTTCTAGACTTTAAAGTCACATACTTGATCTTCAGGTGAGATACTCTACTTGGCAGATAATTTTTAAAAGGCATAGCTTCTGTGTAGTATTTTTGCTATTGTATAAATTAAGAAATAAAATGCTATAAAGAGCAAGAAATCATACTACACATAGTTAGCAACACAGTAATTCATCCTCAGCATCAAGAATAAAGTATAATATCTTTCAAAAGGAGTTACCATGGTTAATCTTTCTGAAAGTTCAGTTATCTGAAATTTGGAACGTTAGCTTAAAATGATCGTTACTATTTAATTTAGCTCTGACTAGACCTTTAACACATAAATGACTTGATGGGAAAAGTTTGAGAGAGAACTTACAAACACACACACACATCCCCCATCACTATCACCATCACCGTCTTCACTACAAACTATAATCTGTTGTTGTTTTTCAGTCACTAAATCCTGTCTGAATCTCTGTGACCCCATAGACTGCAGCACACCAGGCTACCCTGTCCTTCACTATTTGCTTAAACTCATATCCATTGAGTCGGTGATGCCATCCAACCATTTCATCCTCTGAACCCTCTTCTCCTCCTGCCTTCAATCTCTCCCACCAGCAGGGTCTTTTCCAATGAGTCAGTTTTTCGCATCTGGTGGCCAAAGTATTGAAGCTACAGCTTCAGCATCAGTCCTTCCAATGAGTATTCAGGACTGAATATTTAGGATATTAAATATCCTAAATATCCTAAATGTTTCCTTTAGGATGGACTAGTTGGATCTCCTTGCAGTCCAAGGGACTCTCAAGAGTCTTCTCCAACACCACAGTTCAAAAGCATCAGTTCTTTGGTGCTCAGCCTTCTTTATGGTCCAGCTCTTACATCCATACATGACGACTGGAAATACCATAGCTTTGATTATACGAACCTTTGTTGGCAAAGTGATGTCTTTGCCTTTTAATATGCTGTCTAGCTTTCCTTCCAAAGAACAAGCATCTTTTAATTTCATGCCTTCAGTCACTGTCTGCAGTGATTTTGGAGTCCAAGAAAATAAAATCTGTAATAATTTAGTATTTCTCAAATATGCTTGATCAAACAAATTATCAGAGATATCTTTTACAATAATTGACCCTAGAATTTTCCAAGGAGATTCTGATTATATAGCTGTAGAGATATTAGCAAACATATCCAGATCAGTTTTGTCTTCTGTATATAGTTGCAAAACACCAATTCATTCTAGAATGTGATAGCTTGTTTTTGTTGTTGTTTTATTTTTGCATAACTTTAAAATACAAGAAAATTTGGTTCTAATTTCCTGCAAAGCACTCCATGCCACAAACCTCATAGTACTTCCAAAGAGCTATTTGGATTAAAGTTAGAATCATAGTTTATGAAACCATAGTTTACTCATGCTTTTTTTCCTTCTTCTTCTAGACTTTCAGTATTATTAGGGCAATGAAATATTGAGCTATTACAGAATATTGTTTTGAGTTACCTATAAAAGAAAAACTTTCTGGTTTAGCAATTTACTTGCTCAAATCGATTATCAATCAAGAACACATTCATTGCATTTAGTGCATGTATCTAAGAATCTACAACTCTTTGATTCTTTGGCATTTTTAACTGATTCAGTTCAGTTCAGTCACTCAGTTGTGTCCAGTTCTTTGTGATCCCATGGACTGCAGCATGCCAGGCCTCCCTGTCCATCACCAACTCCTGGAGCTTGCTCAAACTCATATCCATTGACTCGGTGACATCATCCAACAATTTCATCTTCTGTTGTCCCCTTCTCCTCCTGCCTTCATCTTTCCCAGCATCAGGGTTTTTTCCAGTGAGTCAGCCCTTTGCATCAGGTGGCCAAAGTATTGGGACTTCAGCTTCAGTCCTTCCAATGAATATTCAGGACTGATTTCCTTTAGGATGGACTGGTTGGATCTCCTTGCAGTCCAAGGAACTCTCAAGAGTCTTCTCCAACACCACAATTCAAAAGCATCAGTTCTTCAGTGCTCAGCTTTCTTTACAGTTCAACTCTCATATCCATACATGACCACCAGAAAAACCATAGCTTTGACTAGACAGACCTTTGTTGGATCTTTTAACTGGTTAGATGACTCAATAAATTAAAAGAGAAAAATTCAAAACAGCTGGTCAGTGACATGAATGATAATGATATTCAGTGACAAGATCACAATAAACCAAATGTCTAACAAAGATGAACACAGTTTTCTATGTAGTTAGTGCTTTAAAATACTATGGTTATTGACTTTTGA
Organism: Cephalophus harveyi; assembly: GCA_006410635.1. NCBI lineage: Eukaryota > Metazoa > Chordata > Mammalia > Artiodactyla > Bovidae > Cephalophus > Cephalophus harveyi. Next base: position 12,282 of record SJYT01073553.1, on the reverse strand, counting down.
AAAGAATTCTATTACATAATTTGTTCTTTATCTAGTTGAATGTACAGCTTTTAATAGAGAGGATCACTGTGATTATCATGACTGCAGCTCCCCAATGCTAATCCAGCCAACTGAGGACTTGGTGACGGCAGTGGCTGTGGAGTTATTCACTGATTTATTTTCAGCCTTTCTCTGTGTAATGAGTTACTCATCTCACTTTCCCTTTTTTGTTCCATGTACTCATTTTTAAGTAAAACACATTGCTTGTTTTTCTACTAGAAATATTCAAAAAGTGGAGGGAAAAAAAGCAATTACTACCTTGGTAGCAATTACTACCTTGGGAATACCAGACCACCTGACCTGCCTCTTGAGAAATCTGTATGCAGGTCAGGAAGCAACAGTTAGAACTGGACATGGAACAACAGACTGGTTCCAAATAGGAAAAGGAGTATGTCAAGGCTGTATATTGTCACCCTGCTTATTTAACTTATATGCAGAGTACATCATGAGAAACGCTGGGCTGGAGGAAGCACAAGCTGGAATCAAGATTGCTGGGAGAAATACCAATAACCTCAGATATGCAGATGACACCACCCTTATGGCAGAAAGTGAAGAGCTAAAAAGTCTCTTGATGAAAGTGAAAGAGGAGAGTGAAAAAGTTGGCTTCAAGCTCAACATTCAGAAAAATAAGATCATGGCATCCATTCCCATCACTTCATGGCAAATAAATGGGGAAACAGTGGAAACAGTGTCATACTTTATTTTGGGGGGCTCCAAAATCACTGCAGATGGTGATTGCAGCCATGAAATTAAAAGACGCTTAACCCTTGGAAGAAAAGTTATGACCAACCTAGATAGCATATTCAAAAGCAAAGACATTACTTTGCCAGCAAAGGTCCATCTAGTCAAGGCTATTGTTTTTTCCAGTGGTCATATATGGATGTGAGAGTTGGACTGTGAAGAAAGCTGAGTGCCGAAGAATTGATGCTTTTGACATGTGGTGTTGGAGAAGACTCGAGAGTCCCTTGGACTGCAAAGAGATCCAACCAGTCCATCCTAAAGGAGATCAGTCCTGGGTGTTCATTGGAAGGACTGATGCTGAAGCTCCAATACTTTGGCCACCTCATGCGAAGAGTTGACTCATTGGAAATGGCCCTGATGCTGGGAGGGATTGGGGGCAGGAGGAGAAGGGATGACAGAGGATGAGATGGCTGAATGGCATCACCGACTCGATGGACGTGAGTTTGAGTGAAGTCCGGGAGTTGGTGATGGGCAGGGAGGCCTGGCGTGCTGTGGTTCACAGGGTTGCAAAGTCGGACACGACTGAGCGACTGAACTGAACTGAACCTTGGTGGCACTCAGCAATAAAAGAAAAGTTCACACACTTTCTCCACTTGAATACATTCAGCATTTTTCTTAAAATTAACTCCCGCTCTGTTCCCTGAACTATACTCTTCAATGAACGTATAACTCACGGTATGTTCTGTTTCTCTTGGTAAGTAGAACCAGAGACTTGTTCAAAATGCTGACAGCACATTAGCTCAGACATATAGAGAAAAACTCTGAAGATTGTAAACTTTCTCTTCCACATTGCTTTTCTAGGCATCTACCAAGAGGGAATGAAAATGAGTAAGGTTTGGAGCAGTGTTCAGATCTTGCCATTCATGCTCTGCATTTTTAAATCGAGTCCACCTTTATTAGGTTACGGTTGGCTATTAATGGAGAGGGTTTGCGTTTAATTCTATCTGCTACCTGATTGGAGCTATCCACAAAGAACATTTTGGTGGTACACAATGAGACTATAATTTTTCTGTATTCCTGCCTGAAATTTTGGTTCAGTAGTCCATATATGATCGCATTGAGGCAGCTGTTGAAATATGCCATATAGTAGCTGGCCACAAACAGCCACTCGGGGATCCTGGGTGCCATGCTGGCGGGGTCCGAGGCCACAACGAGACCAATGAAGTTCAGAGGAGCCCAGCAAATGGCAAAGAGGACAAAAACCACAAACATGGTGACAAAATTCCTGAAGTCCTGGGGCTTCAGTTTCGGCTTGTTGTGCGGTTTCACCTTCCATCTGACCTGAAGAACCAGGGCCCAGATTCTCAGGTAACAGAAGATGACGACGAGCATCGGAACTATGAAATGGAACACCACCACGGCGATCGTGTAGGCTGAGCTGACCGACTGCGTGAAGGTACAGGAATAGATCCTCGGGTCGTACTGCAGGGTCCCCACACACAGGTTGGGCACGATCGCCACGAGCGTCAGCATCCATATCAGGAACACGTAGCAGAGGGAATTCGTGCTGCTATAAAGCTTGTCGTATCTGAGGCTGTGGCAGATGCAGCAATAGCGGTTGATGGCAATTCCCGTGATATTGAAAACGGACCCGATGACGCTCAAACCCATCAGGAAGCCACTCAGTTGGCAATGCAGGGAGCTCAGGCTCCACCCATTGTTAACTATAGACGCCAGTGCCAAGGGGTACGGATACACGGCTACCAGCAGGTCTGCAACTGCCAGGCTCACCACAAACACATTCCCTAAAAGAGAAAGGTTTACAAAACATGGGTTAGGGCCAGTCTCACACGGGTTGCATGGGTTTTCTTTCACAGGTATTCAAGAAAGAGCTGTGTCGGCTGCTCGGATGGCTCGACATCACAGTTACCGAAGACAGTGAAAAGTGTTGGTCGCTCAGTCGTGCCCAACTCTCTGCGACCCCATGGACTGTAACCCCATCGGCTCCTCTGCCCATGGGATTTTCCAGTCAAGGGTACTGGAGTGGGCTGCCATTTCCTTTGTGGTTAGGGCCAGTTTCACGCGGGTCACATGGGTTTTCTTTCACGGTTTTTAAAAAAGAGCTGGGACTGCCACTCGGGTGACATGACATCACAGCTTCTGCCGCATTCTAAAAGAAGCAGAAGCCATTTCCCCGAGAACTGAACTCTTCATTGTCCTTATCAGATCAACTCCACTGTTCCCAAGCTCCTGGATTCCCCAAACAAGGCATGTTTTCATGGTCAAAACTGTTCTCTTTTTAACTCCTTGGTTTCTCTTGTGCTTTAGAAAAAAAAAAATATCTTGAGTTCAGGATATGCCCATTATGTCTTTTATTCTGGAATCGTCTATATTATCTGAGACACTTCATATTGCTTTTTTTTTTTTTAACCTCAAGCCAGGCAGGACTTCCTTAAGTTCCAGGCCTTTTATCTCTCTCTAACACTTCAAAGGTTCTCAAATTCCTGTTCCTGGAAAACAGAGGGCCCTCATCCATATCGTAGTTATGAGAAAAAGCATCCCATTATCAGCAGCTGGGTTAGAATATTGGCTTCGCCCCTTACTAGCGGTCTAACTGGGGCAACTTACATTATTACATCAAACTTCAATTTCCTCTTCTGTAACTGGAGATAATGATGGGATTGTCTTTACAGGGTATGATGAGAACTAAATGAGGCCATCTCTGTCAAGTACTGAGCAGTGTCTGTCACATGATAGGTGATCAATAAATGCTCTACAACTCTCTTACCTCAATCCAAAGGAAAAGGGAGAAATGCTTTTAGATTTTATAAACAACTTAAGGTAGAAAAATTAAACTCTAGATAATCAGGGTAAGTAACAATTTCATATGAACACAATAATTCAACATATTTTAAAGTTTAAGTATACTCCAGTAAAATTTTACAAGCTCTTTTACAAATATGTTAAAGTTAAGTCCCCTATATATGAACAAGTTCTGTCCCGAGAGCATATTCTTAAGTCCAGTTTGTTTGCATGTCCAACATAGTTAGCCTAGGCACCCAACTAGTAGAATCGGCTATATAGTACTGTACTGTAATAGGTTTATAATACTTTTCATACAGATAATACATAAAAGTGCTAATCGCTCAGTCATGCACAACTCTTTGTGACCCCATGGACTGTAGCTCTGTCCATGGGGTTCTCTAGGGGTGAACAGTGGAGTGGGTTACCATTCCCTTCTCCAGGAGATCTTTCCAACCCAGGGATCGAACCCAGGTCTCCTGCTTTACAGAAAGATTCTTTACCATCTGAGCCATCAGGGAAGCCAAAACACATAAAAAACAAACACATAAAAAAATTAAACATTTTTAATCTTACAGATATTAAGAAGAGGTGGCAAGAATACATAGAAGAACTGTACAAAAAAGATCTTCATGACCCAGATAATCACGATGGTGTGATCACTCATCTAGAGCCAGACATCCTGGAATGTGAAGTCAAGTGGGCCTTAGGAAGCATCATTAGGAACAAAGTAGTGGAGGTGATGGAATTCCAGTAGAGCTATTTCAAATCCTGAAAGATGATGTTTGGTGTGCTTTGGTCCATAGGGTCGCAAAGAGCCGGACACAACTGAGTGACTGAACTGAACTGAATCTTACAGTACTTTGAAAAATACAGTAGTACAGTACAACAGCTGGCACACAGGGGCTGTCATCAAGTGAACAGACAAAAAGAATTTCTGACAGGAGAGGGGAGAGGAGGTGGGAGATGGTAGAGTTGATTGTCAGCAGTAGGTGATGGAGGGCAAGCTGCAATTTCACTCACACCTGATGTGGATGGTACAGGTTCTGGTTCCTTGCTGGACTGAGTTCTATCTCCCCTCTTGAAAAAACTGATCCTGTGTTGTCTGGATAGTAGCTCTTTTTGTTCTCATCATAGATAACAGAGTAGCACTAAATTGCATTGTGGAAGAAAGGCTGTTATAACCCTTGTACCATTCTATGTTCAGCTCCTGTGTCTCAAAAACTATCAGTGCCTCCTCAAACAGAACTAACTTAGGTGGCTGTGCATGTGAATGCACATTGACATCTTTGAAAGTTTGCCGCTTGAAGGCTCACATGTAGGGGACTTGCTGTATTTACTTTTGTGGTTTGTTTTCCTTTGTTTCATACTCTTCTGCCCTGAGCAGCTCCTCATCTAACTTTCCATTGCTCCCCATCCCTCCCAGTCTGTGTTAAAAGAAATGCTTAGAACCTTCACTTGTTTGCCCAACCACATAGAAGAGCTTTCTCTTTTGAAGTTTCCTAAATCACCTTATTTTTACAACTTTCAATTTAGGAAACGTAATAAATTCTATTCTGTAAAAATGTATTATGTGCATAGTTTCTGGGGAAATGGGAATGAATGGGCAGGATTTCTCCAACCCTCAATCTTAGAAAAACAAACACAATTTAAAAGAGAAGGAAGAAGTACAACATGAGTATGTACAGAAGACAAGACAGAGAGGAAGGGAGGGGGCTGGACAGAGCGGGAAGAACGTTTCAGGCAGACTGGTGTGTATTCTGCTTTGATTACATTTACTTGTAAACTTGGCTCTCTTTTGTGTCCACACGGTAGTCCCCTGAGATTGTCTGCCTGATATTTGTATCCTGAGTAGTACCCAGCTGAGACTTCTGCTCTAATGTTCAAGGAAGTAAATTAAATTGTCTTCTCCCAACATCTGAAATAAAATAACCTTTGTGAGTTTTCTGTCTGAAAAATTTTATTCCATCCTGAAAAATGCTGCAAAGAAGTGAAGTAAGAAAGGTGCAGTGACTAAAAAAGGCAAGGTTTTGCATGTAAGTAGGAATTTCAGATAGATTGTCATGAAAACAATTTTCTTTGAAAATTGGTTATACTAAGCCAAATTGAAGCAATAAATGCAAATTTATTTTTCCCACAGTTCAATTTCAATTACCAATGAAATGTTTAAATTCTAACGTGGGCATATTTCAATAAATTTTTTGACTCAGCATGTTTAATACCTTAAAAATGAGTAGAATATATGAAACTCAGCTACAAATTAAATTGTCATCAAAACAGTATATTTTTACCTAGAACGTTATGATGACAAATGGGCTTGATATAGATTTTTAAGTTTTAAAATAATAAGTGATGTCACAAATTTCTTTCATGGCTTTAATCCTCTGCTCCATTTATTTTTTGGGTGTGTGTGGGTGTGTGTGTGTGTGTGGGTGTGTGTGTGGTGTGACAGGGAGGAGGAGGAAAGAGAGTTCCTATTTTTCATTTAACATTTAAAAATTCTACCAGATAAGAGTATTCACAGTTAGACACCTTGTAAGGTCATCTCTTCCATCTCAGCTCTGGGTAACTCTGGATAGATACAACCTATCTGCTTTTATAGACACCTAGGAGTCTATACAACCAGCATAGTGATGCACTCTGAAATTTAAAATAATCTCTGTTAATGGCTTACTGGGTTCCGGTCCTTTCTCCAAGGTTCAAGTCTGACCTCACTCTCCCTCTTGACATCCATCATTTCTTCTCAACTGCTTTGTCTGTGAACTTTAGGGTTGGGATGGTTAATTTTATGTGTCAACTTGACACTACCTTGGTATATGTGGTTAAACACTTCTGGGTGTGTCTCTAAGGGTGTTTCAAAAAAAGTACATTGGAATCAGTAGACTGAATAAAGCAGAGGCCCTCCCCAGTGTGGATGAGCATCATCCAATTTACTGATGGCCTAAAGAAAACAAAAATTTGGAGGAAAGGAGAACTCAGCCTTGCTGGCTATCTACTGAGCGGGAACCTCGGTCTTCCCCTGCCCTTGGACTGGGACTTCTGCCTTAGACACTCCTGACTCGAAGGTCTTCAGGCTCAGATTAAAACTCTGCCCTGGCTCTTCTGAGCCTCCAGCTTCAGATGGTAGACTGCGGGATGCCTCAGCCTCCACAGTCATGTGAGCCAACTCTTCACGATAAACATAGCATCTTCAACGTATACAAATGAAACGCATTTATCCCTGAAATTCTGATGAGTGCTGGGTGCCTCTGTTTACTGCAGCTGCGCCCTTCTCCAGAGAAATGCCCTTTGTGGAACAATGAATGACCAGCTGACCCTGGTGCACAAAGGCCAGCCCTCCTGCCTCGGGTGGTGACAACTGCATGGTTGGATTTACTCCTAGAGGCCCTCACCTCATGGTCAGGCCAAGTCTAGGCTTCACCAGCAGTCCCACCCTTGCTTAACTTGTTCCCTGCCTGATCTCCTTCCCTCACTTACTTCTGCTCCCTCCTGAGTGCACACTTTCTACAAAGCATGAGCACCGAACCTCTGATCTTGTTCTCAACTTCGGCTTTTAGGCAAAGTAAGACAGACCTTCAGCTCTATGATGAGTCTGGGTGGTTTTTGAAAGAAGTCATCAGCTTCTCGGTGGAAAAATAGGAGCTAGTTCTATGCCATCTTACAAACCAAGCAACCAACCTCTTTGGGTACAAGTTATAGACTCTGAATGCTTCTTGGCATCAGTCTTCAATTCTTGCATCCTCACTAGGGGTGGACATGCTTCCTACATCTCACCTCCACCTGTGCGTGGAGGTCTGTCTTCCTCTAAGACTGTATTTGAGATTCAGGACCGTGAGAAGGAAATCTTTCAATCCTTCCTGACAGCAAGGTGCCTGGCACATAACAGGTACCAAGAACAGTTTCCTGGATGAACTAATACATCCCTAGTCTCTAAACAACACCTGTCCAGAGCAGAAATTGTGTGCTCTTATCTGCCCAAATTTGGGTTTCTCAACAGACCGATATCCATTCCTTCTTTCATTTTCAGCCTGTATTTCACCCGTGTGCAGAGCACAATTAGAGACTCACTGAATTCATTGCTCATAAAGATTTTTTTCAACTACCACCCGCCCCCACCCCCCCCCCAAAAAAAAAAAACCTGCTCTGCCTGGACTTTAACAGCAAACTGGTAAAGATCAATTAAAATGGTTGCGGGGGGAATGAGCTTCAGCTACTCTTGGAAACATTTTTCATTTGTTTTAAGTAGCAAATCCATAGACTCAGCTCTGAGAAATCTGGTTTAATGAAGACTCTGTTTATAAACCTGGATGATATAAAAAATTCCATGTGTTTATTAAACTTTAAGGGTAGGACAGGAGAAAGTTGAGATGTTGAAGGTGATAGGGTGCAGTACAGGGAATGCAGAAGGCTTATTTTGCACATCAAAGCTCACTGGCCCTGTCTTACATTCTTGAACTTCAAAGGACTGAATCTCAGAAACGTGTCTTTGTAGATTATCAGAGGGAGTGTGGACCAGATGCTCCGAAACAAGCCACACCTGAGTTTGAATCCTGACTAGGTCGCTTGCAAGATGACCTCGGGTAAATCAGAGCCTTAGTCTCTTCATATGTAATAAGTCATGATACTAACAGCCATGGTGAAGATGCAAAAGAACGCATGGAATGTGCTTGGCTTTGGATAAACACACATTCCTTACTTCTCCTTGGCTGTGGTGGAAACAGCGTTCAGCTTCATAAAAGGTGGATCCCCGGAGCAGTCGCACACCAGGGCTGGAGGAAGCGTCTCATCCGCCCTGGCTCTTGCCTGGATCCTTGTCACCTTGCAAGGGGCCACTCCAGGCAAATAAGCCTGCTTTTCTTTTTTTTTTTTTAATTTTATTATTATTTTTACTTTACAATATTGCCATACATCAACATGAACCCGCCACGGGTGTACACGTGTTCCCAATCCTGAACCCCCCTCCCACCTCCCTCCCCATACCATCCCTCTGGGTCATCCCAGTGCACCAGTCCCAAGCATCCAGTATCATGCATCGAACCTAGACTGGCGATTCATTTCTTATATGATATTATACATGTTTCAATGCCATTCTCCCACATCATCCCACCCTCTCCCTCTCCCTCAGAGTCCAAAAGACTGTTCTATACATCTGTGTCTCTTTTGCTGTCTCGCATACAGGGTTATCGTTACCATCTTTCTAAATTCCATATATATGCGTTAGTATACTGTATTGGTGTTTTTCTTTCTGGCTTACTTCACTCTGTATAATAGGCTCCAGTTTCATCCACCTCATTAGAACTGATTCAAATGTATTCTTTTTAATGGCTGAGTAATACTCCATTGTGTATATGTACCACAGCTTTCTTATCCATTCATCTGCTGATGGACATCTAGGTTGCTTCCATGTCCTGGCTACTATAAACAGTGCTGTGATGAACATTGGGGTACACGTGTATCTTTCAATTCTGGTTTCCTCGGTGTGTATGCCCAGCAGTGGGATTGCTGGGTCATAAGGCAGTTCTATTTGCAGTTTTTTAAGGAGTCTCCACACTGTTCTCCATAGTGGCTGTACTAGTTTGCATTCCCACCAACAGTGTAAGAGGGTTCCCTTTTCTCCACACCCTCTCCAGCATTTATTGCTTGTAGACTTTTGGATTGCAGCCATTCTGACTGGCATGAAATGGTATCTCATTGTGATTTTGATTTGCATTCTCTGATAATGAGGGATGTTGAGCATCTTTTCATGTGTTTGTTAGCCATCTGTATGTCTTCTTTGGAGAAATGTCTATTTAGATCTTTGGCCCATTTTTTTGACTGGGTTGCTTATTTTACTAGAACTGAGCTGCAGGAGTTGCTTGTATATTTTTGAGATTAGTTGTTTGTCAGTTGCTTCATTTGCTTTTCTTTTTAAAACTTTCTCTTTGGCTGCACTGGGTCTTTGCTGTGGTGTGCTGGCTTTTCTCTGGTTGTGGAGCACAGGCTTAGTTGTTCTGCAGCATGTAGAATCTTCCTGAATCAGGGATAGAACCCGTGTCTCTCTCCTGCACTGGGAGGTGGATTCTTAACCACTGGGCTACCAAGGAAGTCCCCAAACAAACCTACTCTTACCCTCCTGTTCCCTCTGGCTATCAGCCTCTTCCTCTCCCCTCCAATTTTTCAAGCAAGGCTGTCCCTCTATTTCCTTTCAACCAATTTTGAATTCACTTTCTAGAATACCTGGGTGCTACTCACACCACGTTGCTCAAACCTCTCTCCAGTCATCAGTGACATTCTTCCTGACCCCTTCTCTCAGCCTTCATCCTCCTTAACGTCTCTGAAACATAACACCCTGTTCCCAGGAGTCCTGTCCTTAGACTATCTTGCCTGAATAGTAGAAGACGCTGTTCCTACAACACACGGCTGTGTGTGAGGACAGCTTGGCTCTCTGGCCACCACCATCCTACTTCCTTCCTGGGTCTTCATTCTCTTTCTGTCATGCTGCACCTCCCCATTCTGCTCCTTAATTCGCACTCCTATGGGGTCGCACAGAGTCGGACACAACTGAAGCGACTTAGCAGCAGCAGCAGCAGCAACACTGTGAACACAGATGACAACTAGCTGCTCTTAACTGTTAGATAAATACAGCCTCACCACAATAAAAGAGACTAAGAACACCATAAGGAGCTCAACATAAATTAATATAGTCCAGAAACGTACCACTGCACATCACCAATGTTTCAATTAAAAAAAAAAAAAAAAACAAAAAAGGACTTGAGAAAAAAAAGGTAATACACCTGACCCTCTTGCCCAAGCTCAATTTTGAGTTTTTAAAGGTGTGAAATCTTGCTTAAGGATTCTGCTCATTTTCTAGATCTGGTCATACTGTTATTAGAAGGATGGTTCAGGGAGACACCTGTAATATGTAAATACCCATATTATAACCGTATTGATCCAGTCTTTCATCTTTACACTGACTACAAATTACTCACATCTGCACTATTTTTTATATCACAGAATGAAGGATGAAACTTTAAAGACAGAAATGGAATACTTGAACCACATTTTTTAAAAGGCAATCAAAAACTCTATTAACTCTACTTGGGATGTGTGTGTGTTAGCTCAGTCGTGTCTGACTCTTTGCAACCCCATGGACTGTAACCCATCAGGCTCCTCTGTCCATGGGATTTTCCAGGCCAGAATACTGGAAGGGGTTGCCATGTCCTTCTCCAGGGGATCTTCCTGACCCAGGGATCGAGCCCATATCTCCTGCGTCTTTTGCATAGCAGGAAGATTCTTTCCCCCTCAGCCATTGGGTGTAGTCTTTATTTCCTTAGACACCTTTCCTGGTTTCGAAGGTGTCAGGGAAATGCCAGCTTTAGTAGACAAATAAATGCCACTTAATAATATCTCTATTTAATTAGAGAAGAACTCTAAGTTGCTAAATGAAAAAAAAAAATTCCTGTCAATATTAAAACTGGTGGGACTTCCCTGGTGGTCCAGTGGTTAAGAGTCTATGCTTCCAACACAAGGGACGCAGGTTTGATCCCTGGTCAGGGAACTAAGATTTCACGTGCTACACAAGGTGGCCAATAAGTGAATATTAGAAATGGTACAATCGTATTATTGCCCTTTTTATATGCTAAAATTAAATGAGGAGAAATAAAAAAATGCTAACAGTACAGAAGTATAAGATTCTCATAAAACTAAGTTTTAAAACTTCAAAATTTGGTTCTTTTTTTTGATGTACTTAGAGAATATTTAAAAAGCATACATCTATATAGTATATGCATGATATATATAAACATATATATATTACATGTAGCAACCTTTTTAAAAAGCTTATTTGTTAAAAGAATGAGAATAACTGAAAGTACG
>SJYT01073540.1:0-18780 GCA_006410635.1 Cephalophus harveyi | reverse complement strand
CACCAGATGGTCAACACCAAAATCAGATTGATTATATTCTATGTAGCCAAAGATGGAGAAGCTCTATACAGTCAACAAAGACAAGACAAAACCAAGTAGAGGTTTATAAAAACAAACTGAAAGCAACAAAGTAAATGGTAATGGGATCATAGTTGTCAACAGTTACCTTAAATGTAAATGGGATAAGTGCTCCAACCAAAATATAAAAGCTAGAAGAATAGATACAAAAAGACCTCTATATATGTTGTTTACAAGAGACTCACCTTAAACCTATGGATACATACAGACTGAAAGAGGGGCTGGAAAAAGATATCTCATTCTAATGGAGATCAAAAGAAAGCTGAAGTAGCAATAGTCATATCAAATAAAATAGACTTTGAAATAAAGACTGTGATGAGACAAAGAAGGACACTACATAATAATCAAAGGATCAATCCAAGAAGAAGATATAACAATTACAAATACATATGCACCCAACATAGGAGAACCTCAATACCTAAGGCANATAGTCATATCAAATAAAATAGACTTTGAAATAAAGACTGTGATGAGACAAAGAAGGACACTACATAATAATCAAAGGATCAATCCAAGAAGAAGATATAACAATTACAAATACATATGCACCCAACATAGGAGAACCTCAATACCTAAGGCAAATGCTAACAAGTATGAAAGGGGAAGTTAAAAGTAACACAATAGTGGGGAACTTTAATACCCAACTCACATCTATGGCTAGATCATTCAAACAGAAAATTAGCAAGGAAACACAAGCTTTAAATGATACAATGGACCAGTTAGACCTAAAGGATATCTATAGGGCATTTCACCCGAAAACAATGGATTTCACCTTTTCTCAAGTGCACATGGAACATTCTCAAGGATAGATCACATCCTGGGCCATAAAACTAGCCTTGGTAAATTAAAAAAGAAAGAAAGAAAGAATTTCAAACATTTTTTCTGATCCCAATGCAATGAGATTAGATGTCCACTATATAAAAGGAAGGAGAAGGAAATGGCAACCCACTCCAGTACTCTTGCCTGGAGAATCCCATGGATGGAGGATCCTGGTGGGCTACAGTCAATTGGGTCACAAAGAGTTGAACATGACTGAGCAACTTCACTTTCACAGGAAAACAAACAAACAAAAAAAAGCAATAAAAACACAATCATATGGAGGCTAAACAACACGTTCTTGAAAAACCAACAGATCACAGTTTAAATCAAAAAGGAAATCAAAATATTCATGGAAATAAATGAAAATGAAAATAGGACAACCCAAAATCTATGGGATTCAGAAAAAGCAGTGTCGAGAGGAAGATTTATAGCAATATAAGCCTACCTTAAGAAACAAGAGACACGTCAAATAACCAACTTAAATTTACACCTAAAACAACTGGAAAAAAAAAAAAAAAAAACAGAGAAACCAAAACATTACTGGAAGGAAAGAAATAATTAATAAAAATCAGCACAGAAATAAAACAAGAAGGAGACGATAGAAAAGAATAACAAAGGTAAAATCTGACTTTTTGAGAAGATGAATAAAAAGACAAACCATTAGCCAGTCTCATCAAGAAAAAAAAAGGGGGGGGGGAGAAGAATCAAATCAATAAAATTAGGAATGAAAATGGAGAAATCAAGACAGACAACACAGAAATACAAAAGATCATAAGAGACTACTATGAACAATTATATGACAATAAAATGGAAAACTTGAAATAAATGGACAAATACCTAGAAAACTGTAACTTTCCAAAACTAAACCAGGAATAGAAAATCTTAACAGACCCATCACAAGCACAGAAATAGAAACTATAATAAAAAAATCTTACAACAAACAAAAGTGCAGGAAGAGATGGCTTCACAGGTGAATTCTGCCAAAAATTTAGAGAAGAACTAACACCTATCCTATTCAAAATCTTGCGGAAAATTCCAGAGGAGGGAAAACTCCAAAACTCATACTACAAGACCATCATTACCCTGATACCAAGCCAGACAGAAATGCAACAAAAAAGAAACTTACAGGCCAATATAATTGATGAACGTAGATGCAAAAATCCTCAACAAAATTCTAGCAAATAGAATCTGACAACAAACTAAAATGATCATACATCATGATCGATTGGGATTTTTTTCCAGGAATACAAGGATTCTTCAATATTCTCCAGACCAGAATACTGTAGTGGGTAGCTGATTCTTTCTCCAGGGGATCTTCCTAACCCAGAGATAGAATCCAGGTCTCCCACATTGTAGGCAGATTCTTTACCAGCTGAGCCACAGCGATAAAGCCCGTACCCAATAATAAACTAAAAATGGATTAAAAATATAAATGTAATACCATAAATTATAAAAATCTAAGATGAAAACACAGGCCAAACACTCTCTGACATAAATCACATCACTATCCTTTTGAACTGTGGTGTTGGAGAAGACTCTTGAGAGTCCCTTGGACTGCAAGGAGATCCAACCAGTCCATTCTGAAGGAGATCAGCCCTGGGATTTCTTTGGAAGGAAGGTGAAGGTGAAGTTGCTCAGTCGTGTCCGACTCTTTGCGACCCTGTGGACTGTAACCTACTAGGCTTCTCCGTCCATGGGATTCTCCAGGCAAGAATACTGGAGTGGATTGCCATTTCCTTCTCCAGGGGATCTTTCCGACCCAGGGATCGAACCCGGGTCTCCTGCATTGGAGGCAGACGCTTTAACCTCTGAACCACCAGGGAAAGAAAGCCACCTTTCTTTGGAAGGAATGATTCTAAAGCTGAAACTCCAGTACTTTGGCCACCTCATACAAAGAGTTGTCTTATTGGAAAAGTCTCTGATGCTGGGAGGGATTGGGGGCAGGAGGAGAAGGGGACGACAGAGGATGCGATGACTGGATGGCATCACTGACACAATGGACATGAGTCTGAGTGAACTCCAGGAGTTGGTGATGGACAGGGAGGCCTGGTGTGCTGCGATTCATGGGGTTGCAAAGAGTTGGGCAGGACTGAGCGACTGAACTGAACTGAATTGACTGATGCTCTATGACCCACCATCCCAGAGTAATGGAAATAAAAGCAAAATAAACAAACGAGTCCTAATTAAAAGCTTTTGCACAATGAAGGAAACTGTAAGCAAGGCTAAAAGGCAGCCTTCAGAATAGGAGAAAATAATAGCAAGTGAAGCAACTGACAAAGAATTATTCTCCAAAATATTACAAGCAGTTCATGCAACTCAATACCAGAAAAATGAACAACCCAATCAAACAGTGGGCAAAAGAACTAAACAGACATTTCTCCAAAAATGATATATGGATGGCTAATCAACACATGAGAAGATGCTCAACATTACTCATTATTAGAGAAATGCAAATCAAAACCACAATGAGGCATCATCTCATGCTGGTCAGAATGGCCATCATCAAAAAGTCTACAAAATATAAATGCTTGAGAAAGTGTAGAGAAAAGGGAACCTCTTACATTGTTGGTGGAAATGCAAACTATTACAACCACTATAGAGAGCAGTGTGGAGATTCCTTAAAAAACTGAAAATAGAACTGCCATATGACTCAGTAATACCATTGGTGGGCATACACACTGAGGAAATCAGAACTCAAAGAGATACATATACCCCAATATTCATTGCAACACTGTTTACAATAGCTAGGACATGGAAACAACCTAGATGTCCATTGGCAGACAAGTGGATAAGGAATTTGCAATGCAAATACACAACGGACGGAGAAGACACTGGCACCCCACTCCAGTACTCTTCCCTGGAAAATCCCATGGATGGAGGAGCCTGGTAGGCTCTAGTCTATGGAGTCGCAAAGATTCGGACATGATTGAGTGACCTCACTTTCACTTTTCACTTTCATGCATTGGAGAAGTAAATGGCAACCCACTCCAGTATTCTTTCCTGGAGAATACCAGGGACAGAGGAGCCTGGTAGGCTGCCATGTATGGCGTTGCACAGAGTCAGACATGACTGAAGTGACTTAGCAGCAGCAGCAGCAGCAGCAGCATACACAATGGAATATTACCCACCTATTAAAACGCACACACATTGGGCTTCCCTGGTAGCTCAGACAGTAAAGTGTCTGCCTGCAACACAGGAGACCTGGGTTCGATCCCTGGGTCAGGAAGATCCCCTGGAGAAGGAAATGGTAACCCACTCCAGTACTCTTGTCTGGAAAATTCCACGGGTGAAGGAGCCTGGTATGCTACAGCCAATGGGATGGCAAAGAGTCAGACATGGCTGAGCAACTTCACTGGTTCACTGGTTAATGAGGTGGGAAAAAACTGGAGTCTTTTTACAGAGTGAAGTAAGTCAGAAAGAGAACCACCAATACAGTATATTAGCACATATATTTGAAATTTAGAAAGACAGTAGTGATGATCCTATATGCAAGGCAGCAAAACAGACACAGATGTAAATAATAGACTTTTGGACTATGTGAGAGAATGGGAAGGCAGGATGATTTGAGAGAATAGCATCGAAACATGTATATTCAGTTCAGTTCAGTTCAGTCATTAAGTCGTGTCCAACTCTTTCGACCCCATGGACTACAGCACACCAGTCTTCCCTGTTCATCACCAACTCCCAGTTCAGTTCAGTTCGGTCATCATGAAGTGATGGGACCAGATGCCATGATCTTTGTTTTCTGAATGTTGAGCTTTAAGCCAACATTTTTGCTCTCCTCTTTCACTTTCATCAAGAGGCTTTTTAGCTCCTCTTCACTTTCTGCCATAAGGGTGGTGTCATCTGCATATCTGAGGTTATTGAGATTTCTTCTGACAATCTTGATTCCAGCTTGTGTTTCTTCCAGTCCAGCGTTTCTCATGATGTACTCTGCATAGAAGTTAAATAAACAGGGTGACAATATACAGCCTTGACGGACTCCTTTTCCTATTTGGAACCAGTCTGTTGTTCCATGTCCAGGTCTTACTGTTGCTTCCTGACCTGCATACAGATTTCTCAAGAGGCAGGTTAGGTGGTCTGGTATTCCCATCTCTTTCTGAATTTTCCACAGTTTATTGTGATCCACACAGTCAAAGGCTTTGGCATACCATCTCCCAAGATTACACAAAAACATGTCCATTGAGTTGGTGAGGCCATCCAACCATGTCATCCTCTGTTTTCCCCTTCTCCTGCCTTCAATCTTTTGCAGCATTAGGGTCCTTTCAAATCAGTGAGTTCTTCTCATCCAGTGGCCAAAATATTTGAAGCTTCAGCTTCAGTTTCAGTGCTTCCAATAAATATTCAAGACTGATTTCCTTTAGGACTGAGTGGTTTGATCGCTTTTCAGTCCAAAAGACTCTCAAGAGCCTTCTCCAACACCACAGTTCAAAAGCATCAATTCATCAGCATTCAGCTAAAAAACTGATGGTCCAACTCTCACATCAATACTTCAGTTCAATTGAGTTCAATCTCTCAGTCGTATTCGACCCTCTGCAACCCCATGGACTGCAGTATGCCAGGCTTCCCTGTCCATCACCAACTCCTTTTGAATATGCTGTCTAGGTGGGTTATAGCTTTTCTACCAAGGAGCAAGCATCTTTTAATTTTATGGCTACAGTCACCATCTGCAGTAATTTTTGAGCTCTCCAAAAATGAAGTCTGTCATTGTTTTCATTGTTTAACCATCTATTTCCAATGAAGTGATGGGAGATGACAGAGGATTAGATCACTGGGTGGCATCACTGACTCAGTGGACTTGAGTTTGAGTAAACTCTGGAAATTAGTGTTGGACAGGGAAGCCTGGCATTCTGTAGTCCCTGGGGTTGCAAAGAGTTGGACATGACTGAGTGATTGAAATGAACTGACCTGAACTGATTCTCTGATTAAATCAATCAAACAAACAAACAAAAAAACTCTAGCGTGTTTAAATGCCTTCCTCCAGAGAATGGGTGTATATATTCTTGCAATTCTTATATTTTCTTGTTAAATTGATCCATTTGTCTATAGGTAATGTTCTTCTTTGATTCTTGTTAGTCCTTGCTTTAAAGTCTACTTTATATAATGTAAGTATTGCTATCATAACTTTTTTGAAAATTTCTATTTGAATGGAATACTTATAATTTTCCCTCACTTTCAATATGTGTACGTCTTGAATCTCAAGTAGGATTCTTATCAGTTCAGTTCAGTTCAGTAGCTCATTTGTGTCCAACTCTGCAACTCCATGTACTGAAGCATGCCAGGCTTCCCTGTCCATCACCAACTCCTGGAGTTTTCTCAAACTCATGTCCATTGAGTCAGTGATGTCATTCAGCCATCTCATCCTCTGTCATCACCTTCCCCTCCTGCATTCAATCTTTCCCAGCATCAGGGTCATTTCTAATGAGTCAGTTCTGCACATCAGGAGGTCAATATTTCAGCTTCATCATCCGTCCTTCCAATGAATATTCAGGATTGATTTCCTCTAGGATTGACTGGTTTGATCTCATTGTTGTCCAAGAGTGTTCTCCAACATGACAGTCCAAATCATCAGTTCTTTGGCACTCAGCTTTCTTTATGGTCCAACTCTCACATCCATACATGACTACTGGAAACAACATAGCTTTGACTAGACAGATCATTGGTGGCCAAGTAATGTCTCTGCTTTTTAATATGCTAACTAGGTTTTTCACAGCTTTTCTTTGAAGGACCAAGCATCTTTTAATTTCATGGCTGCAGTCACCATTGTCAGTGATTTTGAAGACCAAGTAGACAAGTTCTATCACTGTTTTAAATGTTTCTCCATCTATTTACCGTGAAGTGATGGGACCGGATGGCATGATCTCAGCTTTTTGAATGTTGAGTTTTCAACTAGCTTTTTCACTCTCCTCCTTCACTTTCATCAAGAGGCTTTTTAGTTCCTCTTGGCTTTCTGCCATAAGGGTTGGGCTATCTGTATATCTGGGATTATTGATATTTCTCCCTGCAATCTTGATTCCAACTTGTGCTTCATCCAACCCAGCATTTGTGTGATACACTCTCCATATAATTTAAATAAGCAGGGTGACTTTCCCAATTTGGAACCATTTCATTTTTCTATGCCCGTTTCTAAATATTGCTTCTTGACCTGTATACAGATTTCTCAGGAAGCAGGTAAGGTGGTCTGGCATTCCCATCTCTTTAAAGATTTCCCATAGTTTGTTGTGATCCACACTGTAAAAGACTATAGCATAGTCAGTGAAGCAGAAGTAGAAGTTTCTGGAACTCCCTTGCTTTCTCTATGATTCAATGGATGTTGGCAATTTGATCCCTACAAGAAACTGAATCAGACTTGACTAGGACTACACTAAGCTCAGGCGGCTGCAACCAGCACACTAAGCATGGCCAAGAGGAGCTACCCCACTTCCGAGGTCAGGGGCAGAAGCAGGGAGGACCCCATGCCCCAAGGGCGGCAGCCAAGAGGAGTTACCCCATGTCCAAGGTCAGGGGCAGTGGCCAAGAGTGCCAGGCTGCGACAGCACAGGAACGCCTGAGAGGAACCACCCAGTGACCGAGGCCAAGGGCGGTGGCTGGAAGGAGCAACCCCATGCCCGAGGCCAGAGGTGGCGGCAGGGAATAACAACCCCACGTCCAAGGAGCGGTGGCTGCATGGGTGCAGGAGAAGGCGAGGAAGGGCAGTGGTGAGGAGATACCCTCATTGAAGGTAGGGATTGGCAGCTGTACTTTGCTGGAACAGCCATAGAGATACCTCACACCCAAGGTAAGAGAAACCCAAGTAAAATGGTAGGTGTTGCAAGAGGGCATCAGAGGGCAGACACATTGAAACCATACTCACAGAAAACTAGTCAGTCTAATCACACTAGGACCACAGGTTTTTCTAACTCAGTGAAACTAAGCCATGCCCACGGGGCAACCCAAGACGAGCAGGTCATGGTGGAGAGGTCTGACAGAATGTGGTCCACTGGAGAAGGGAATGGCAAACCACTTTGGTATTCTTGCCTTGAGAACCCCATGAACAGTATGAAAAGGCAAAATGATAGGATACTGAAAGAGGAACTGCCCAGGTCAGTAGGTGCCCAATATGCTACTGGAGATCAGTGCAGAAACTACTCCAGAAAGAATGAAAGGATGGAGTCAAAGCGAAAACAATACCCAGCTGTGGATGTGACTGGTGATAGAAGCAAGGTCCGATGCTGTGAAGAGCAATATTGGATAGGCACCTGGAATGTCAGGTCCATGAATCAAGGCAAATTGGAAGTAGTCAAACAAGATATGGCAAGAGTGAACGTTGATATTCTAGGAATCAGCAAACTAAAATGGACTGGAATGGGTTATTTCAACTCAGATGACCATTATATATACTACCGCAGGCAGGAATCCCTCAGAAGAAATGGAGTAGCCATCATGGTCAACAAAAGAGTCTGAAATGAAGTGAAGTACTTGGATACAATCTCAAAAACGAAAGCATGATCTCTGTTCATCTACAAGGCAAACCATTCAATATCACAGTTATCCAAGTCGATGCCCAAGCAGTAATGCTGAAGAAGCTGAAGTTGAACGGTTCTATGAAGACCTACAAGACCTTTTAGAACTAGCACCCAAAAAAGATGTCCTTTTCATTATAGGGGACTGGAATGCAAAAGTAGGAAGGCAAGAAACATCTGGAGTAACAGGCAAATTTGGCCTTGGAATGCAGAATGAAGCAAGGCGAAGACTAACAGAGTTTGGCCAAGAAAATGCATTGGTCTTCCAACAACACAAGAGAAGACTCTACACATGGACATCACCAGATGGTCAACACTGAAATCAGATTGATTATATTCTATCCAGCCAAAGATAGAGAAGCTCTATACAGTCAACAAAAACAAGACCAGGAGCTGACTGTGGTTCAGATCATGAACACCTTATTGCCAAATTCAGACTGAAATTGAAGAAAGTAGGGAAAACCACTAGACCATTCAGGTATGACCTAAATCAAATCCCTTATGATTATACAGTGGAAGTGAGAAATAGATTTAAGAGCCTAGATCTGATAGATAGAGTGCCTGATGAACTATAGAATGAGGTTTGTGACATAGTACAGGAGACAGGGATCAAGACCATTCCCATGGAAAAGAAATGCAAAAAAAGCAAAATGGCTGTATGGAGAGGCCTTACAAATAGCTGTGAAAAGAAGAGAAGTGAAAAGCAAAGGAGAAAAGGAAAGGTATAAGCATCTGAGCACTGAGTTCCAAAGAATAGCAAGAAGAGATAAGAAAGCCTTCTTCAGTGATCAATGCAAAGAAATAGAGGAAAAGAACAGAATGGGAAAGACTAGAGATCTCTTCAGGAAAATTAGAGATACGAAGGGAACATTTCATGCAAAGATGGGCTTGATAAAGGACAAAAATGGTATGGACCTTACAGAAGCAGAAGATATTAAGAAGAGGTGGCAAGAATACACAGAAGAACTGTACAAAAAAGATCTTCATGACCCAGAAAATCACTATGGTGTGATTTGTCCATTATTGAGCCCATCTTTGCATGAAATGTTCCCTTGGTATCTCTAATTTTCTTGAAGAGATCTCTAGTCTTTCCCATTCTGTTGTTTTCCTCTATTTCTTTGCATTGATCGCTGAGGAAGNTCATGACCCAGAAAATCACTATGGTGTGATTTGTCCATTATTGAGCCCATCTTTGCATGAAATGTTCCCTTGGTATCTCTAATTTTCTTGAAGAGATCTCTAGTCTTTCCCATTCTGTTGTTTTCCTCTATTTCTTTGCATTGATCGCTGAGGAAGTCTTTCTTATGTCTTCTTGCTCTTCTTTGGAAATCTGCATTCAGATGCTTATATCTTTCCTTTTCTCCTTTGCTCTTCACTTCTCTTTTCACAACTATTTGTAAGGCCTCCTCAGACAGCCATTTTGCTTTTTTTGCATTTCTTTTCTTAGTTTTAACTCCTTTCAGCTGCTGCCTCTGACCTCGGACGTGGGGTAGCTCCTCTCGGCCATGCTCTGCGTGCCGTCGCAGCTGCCCGTGCTCTGCAGGCCATGGCAGCCAGGGCACTGAATAAAACAGGCTTTTTGAAGGAGATCTCCATTATATTTACCATAGTTTGGCCTCAGGCCAAAGTACAGGGAGGGAGCATAGCCCTACCCATCAACAGAAAAGTGGATTAAAGTTTCACTGAGCATGGACCAGGATTTGAAACAGTTCAACTGGAATTCCATCACTTCCACTACCTTTGTTTGTAGTGATGCTTTCTAAGGCCCACTTGACTTCACATTCCAAGATGTCTGGCTCTTAGAGTTGGACTGTGAAGAAAGCTGAGCGCCGAAGAATTGATGCTTTTGAACTGTGGTGTTGGAGAAGACTCTTGAGAGTCCCTTGGACTGCAAGGAGATCCAACCAGTCCATTCTGAAGGAGGTCAACCGTGGGATTTCTTTGAAAGGAATGATGCTAAAGCTGAAACTCCAGTACTTTGGCCACATCATGTAAAGAGTTGACTCATTGGAAAAGACTCTGATGCTGGGAGGGATTGGGGGCAGAAGGAGAAGGGGACAACCAAGGATGAGATGGCTGGATGACATCACGGACTTGATGGACGTGAGTCTGAGTGAACTCCGGGAGATGGTGATGAACAGGGAGGCCTGGCGTGCTGCGATTCATGGGGTCACAAAGAGTCAGACACAACTGAGCAACTGAACTCAACTGATTATGGACCATATAAGTGTCTGAATGCAGTGTTCCAAAGAATAGTGAGGAGAGAAAAGAAAGCCTTCCTCAGTGATCAATGCAAAGAAATAGAGGAAAACAACAGAATGGGAAAGTCTAGAGATCTCTTCAAGAAAATTAGAGTTACCAAAGGAACATTTCTTGCAAAGATAGGCTCAATAAAGGACAGAAATGGTATGGACCTTACAGAAGCAAAAGATATTAAGAAGAGGTGGCAAGAATACACAGAAGAACTGTACAAAATATATCTTCATGACCAAGATAATCATGATGGTGTGATCACTCATCTAGAGCCAGACATCCTGGAATGTGAAGTCAAGTGGGCCTTAGATAGCATCACTATGAACAAAGCTAGAGGAGGGGATGGAATTCCAGTAGAGCTATTTCAAATCCTGAAAGAAGAGGCTGTGAAAGTGCTGCACTCAATATGCCAGCAAATTTGGAAAACTCAGCAGTGGCCACAGGACTGGAAAAGGTCAGTTTTTATTCCAATCTCAAAGAAAGGCAATGCCAGAGAAAGCTCAAACTGCCGCACAATTGCACTCATCCCACAGGCTAGTAAAGAAATGCTCAAAATTCTCAAGCCAGGCTTCAGCAATACGTGAACCATGAACTTCCAGATGTTCAAGCTGGTTTTAGGAAAGAGAGAGGAACTAGAGATCAAATTGCCAACATCCGCTGGATCTTGGAAAAAGCAAGAGAGTTCCAGAAAAACATCTACTTCTGTTTTATTGTCTTTGACTGTGTGGATCACAATAAACTGTGGAACATTCTGAAAGAGATGGGAATACCAGACCACTTGACCTGCCTCTTGTGAAACCTATATGCAGATCAGGAAGCAATAGTTAGAAATGGACATGGAATGACAGACTGGTTCCAAATAGGAAAAGGAGTATATCAAGGCTGTATATTGTCACCCTGCTTATTTAACTTATGTGCAGAGTACATCATGAGAAACGCTGGGCTGGAAAAAGAACAAGCTGGAATCAAGATTGCTGGGAGAAATATCAATAACCTCAGATATGCAGATGACACCACCTTTATGGCAGAAAGTGAGGAGGAACTACAAAGCCTCTTGATGAAATTGAAGGAGGAGAGTGAAAAAGTTGGCTTAAAACTCAGCATTCAGAAAACAAAGATCATGGCATCTGGTCCCATCACTTCATGGGAAATAGATGGGGAAACAATGGAAATAGTGTCAGACTTTATTTTTCTGGGCTCCAAAATCACTGTAGATGGTGATTGCATCCATGCAATTGAAAGACACCTACTCCTTGGAAGGAAAGTTATGACCAACCTATATAGCATATTCAAAATCAGAGACATTACTTTGCCAAGAAAGGTCCATCTAGTCAAGGCTATAGTTTTACAAGTGGTCATGTATGAATATGAAAGTTGGACTGTGAAGAAAGCTGAGCGCTGAAGAATTGATGCTTTTGAACTGTAGTGTTGGAGAAGACACTTGAGAGTCCCTTGGACTGCAAGGAAAACCTACCAGTCCATTCTAAAGGAGGCCAGTCCTGGATGTTCTTTGGAAGGACTGATGCTGAAGCTGAAACTCCAATACTATGGCTACCTGATGCAAAGAGTTGACTCATTGGAAAAGACTCTGATGCTGGGAGATATTGGGTCAGGAGGAGAAGGGGACAACAGAGGATGAGATGGCTGGATGGCATCACTGACACGATGGACGTGAGTCTGAGTGAACTCCGGGAGTTGGTGATGGACAGGGAGTCCTTCAGTTCAGTTCAGTTCAGTTCATTCGCTCAATTGTGTCTGACTCTTTGTGACCTCATGGACTGCAGCACGTCAGGCCTCCCTGTCCATCACCAACTACCAGAGTTTACTCAAACTAATGTCCATTGAGTCGGTGATGCAATCCAATCATCTCGTCTTCTGTTGTACCATTCTCCGCCTGCCCTCAACCTTTTCCATCATCAGGATCTTTTCAAATGAGTCAGCTCTTCACATCAGGTGGCCGAAGTATTGTAGTTTCTTAAAAAAAATATAAGCATATTTCTCAAATTTTAGTGGAATTATTTCTTCTGTCTTCCAAGAGTTCCCAAAATGAATTGCCACTGAATTTTTATAACATCTGTCCTTTTCAGAAGTAAAAGAAACCTGCATCTGTAAGCGTAGCTGATTTGGTGACATCTCAATCCCACCATAAAGCAGGGGAAGTTATTACTAATGACATCATGCTGTGTTATATACAGCAAAACAACTTGAGAACATTGACTGTACTGCATTTTTTTCTCCTTCCATTCACTTTTGAGCTCACTTCAATCACGTCTTCATGCACATTCTTCCACAGAATCTGCTATTTTGTAAGTAAATAATAACTTGCACTTTGCTAAATACAATAGTCAATTCCCAGTCCTCAGTATGTTTGATCAACAGAGTGTTAATCAATCTTTCTTAAAAAGAAAAAAAAAAGATTTACATTGGAATTTTGTTAAACAGTTTTGTGTTTCATGTGTACAGCAAAAGTGATTCAGATATACAATTACATGTGTCTTTTCTTTATCAAATTTTTTTTTTCATTTAGGTAGGTTATTACAAAGTATTTAGCAGATTTCTCTGTGTTATACAGTAGGTCATTGCTGGTTACCTGTTTTAAATACAGCAGTTTGTACATGTAAATACAAAACTCCCAATCTATTTGTCTCCCCCACACTTATACTTTGTAACCATGAATTCATTCTCTGTTTGTGAATGTGTTTCTGTTTTATAAATAAGTTGATTTATATCATTATTTTGCAGAGTCCACATATAAGTGATAATGTGGCTTCCCAGGTGGTGCTAGTGGTAAAGGAACCACCTATCAATTCAGGAGATACAAGAGACACAGGTTTGATCCCTAGGTCAGGAAAATCCTCTGGAGGAAGGCACAGCAACCCACGCCAGTATTCTTGCCTGAAGAATCCCATGGACAGAGGACCTGACAGGCTATAGTTCATAGGGTCACAAAGAGTCGGACAAGACTGAGCTGTCTTAGCATGCATGTATAAGTGATATTGTTTACTTGTCTTTGTCTGGGAGATCCAATCAGTCCATTCTGAAGATCAGCCCTGGGATTCCTTTGGAGGGAATGATGCTGAAGCTGAAACTCCAGTACTTTGGCCACCTCATGCGAAGAGTTGACTCATTGGGAAAGACTCTGATGCTGGGAGGGATTAGGGGCAGGAGGAAAAGGGGATGACAGAGGATGAGATTGCTGGATGGCATCACTGACTCAATGGACATGAGTCTGAGTGAATTCCAGGAGTTGGTGATGGACAGGGAAACCTGGCGTGCTGTGATTCATGGGGTTGCAAAGAGTCGGACACGACTGAGCGACTGAACTGAACTGAATTGAACTGAACTGAACTGAACTGAATAGACTTCATTCAATATGACAATGTCTGTGTTCAACCATGTCACTGTGAAGGGCATGATTTCATTATTTTAAGTGACTGGCTAACATTTCACTGTATATACGTACTACATCACTTTATCCATTCATCTGTTAATGGACATTTAAGTTGTTTCCACATCTTAGCTATTTTTAACAGTGCTGCAATGAACACTGAGGTGAGAGCATATTTTTGAATTATGTTTCTCAACAGACACATACCCAGGAGTGAGATTGCTGGATCATGTGGTAACTCTATTTTTAGTTTTTAAAGAATCTCCATACTGTTCTCTATAGTAACTGTTCTCATTCATTTTCCCACCAACAGTAGAGAATGATTTTCCTACACCATCTTCAGCATTTACTGTTTTGTAGATTTATTTGGTAATGGCCATTCTGATTGCTTTGTGAGAATATTCCACTGTAGTTTTGATTTGCATGTCTTTAATAACTAGTTATGTTGAGCATCTTTTCAGTTACCTCTTAGCAATCTACAGTTTTTCTTTAAAAAAATATCTATTTAGGTCTTCTGCCTATCTTTTTTATTAAGGTTATATATAAACAGATAGATAGCACACATATATAGCACAAAAATAACACACATACATATATAAAAACATTGGACATATGAGATGTTTGCACATTTTGGAGACAAATCCCTTATCAGTTGTATCATTTGCAAACATTTTCTCTCATTCTGTGAGTTGTCTTTTCATTCTGTTTATGAATTCCTTTGCTGTGCAAAAGCTTTTGAGTTTAATTAGGTCCCATTTATTTACTTCTGCTCATTTCTATTACTCTAGGAGGAGGATATAAGACTTGTTTGTGCATGTGTGGTCATTCAGTCATGTCTGACTCTCTGTGACCTTTTGGAAGGTAGCCTTCCAGGCTCCTTTGTACATGGGATGTTTTAGGCAAGAATATTGGAGTGGGTTGTCATTTCCTCCTCCAGTGGATCTCCCCAACCCAGAAATTGAACCTGCATTTCCTGTGTTTTCTGCATTACAGGTGGATTCTTTACCAGCTGAGCTATCAGAGAAGACCAAAAAGATTTACTTCAATTTATGTCAGACAGTGCCTATGTTTTCCTCTGAGAGTTTCATGGTATACAGTCTTAAATTTAGTTCTTTAACCCATTTTGGGTTTATTTTTGTGTATGGTATTAGAAAATGTATTAACTTTTTATTATTATCATTATTTTTTTAAATACAGATGTCCAATTTTTCCAGCATAATTTATTGAAGAGACTGTTTTTCCTCCATTATATGGTCTTGCCTACTTTATAATAAATTAATTGAAAATGGTGCATGGCTTATTTCTGGATGTCCTATCCTCTTCCATTGATTTATATTTCTGTTTTTGTGCCAGTACCATACTGTTTTGATTAGTACAGTTCTGTAGTATAGCCTCAAATTAGGGATCCTGAATCCTCCAATTCCGTTTTTCTTTCTTAAGATTGTTTTGGCTATCCATGGTCTTTTGTGTCATCATACAAATTTTAAGATTTTTTGTTCGAGCTTTTTGAAAACATGTTATTGGTAATTTGATAGGGATTGAATTGAATCTGTTGATTGATTTGGATTGTACAGTCATTTTGACAATATTGAATTTGCCACTCTGAAAATACAGTATTTCTTACACTATGTTTGTGTCATCTTTGATTTCTTTCATCAGTATCATAGTTTTCAGAGTCCAGGTCTCTTGTCTCCTTAGGTAGGTTTATTCCTATGTGTTGTATTCTTGTTGATGTGATGGTAAATGGGACTGTTCTCTAGCATATATTTCCAGTCTTATCTGTATGTATGTTATATATGACCTTTATTTAGTGAAATATGTTCCTCTATGTCCTCTTACTTGATAGTTTTTACCATAAATTGGTGTTGAATTTCATTAAAACCTTTTTCTGAATCAATTTGGATGATTATAAAGTTTTTGTTCTTCAGCTTGTTGATATGGTTTATCACATTGATTTATTTGTGGATATTAAAAGCTACTTTCATTCTGGAATAAGTCCTAATTAATCATGCTGTATGATCTTGATGTATTGTTGGATTCAGATTCAGTTCATTTCAGTCGCTCAGTCATGTCTGACTCTTTGCAACCCCATGAGTTGCAGCATGCCAGGCCTCCCTGTCCATCACCAACTCCCGGAGTTCACTCAGACTCGCATCCATCGAGTCAGTGATGCCATTCAGCCATCTCATCCTCGGTCATCCCCTTCTCCTCCTGCCCTCAATCCCTCCCAGCATCAGAGTCTTTTCCAATGAGTCAACTCTTCGCATGAGGTGGCCATAGTACTGGAGTTTCAGCTTTAGCATCATTCCTTCCAAAGAAATCCCAGGGCTGATCTCCTTCAGAATGGACTGGTTGGATCTCCTTGCAGTCCAAGGGACTCTCAAGAGTCTTCTCCAACACCACAGTTCAAAAGCATCAATTCTTCGGCGCTCAGCCTTCTTCACAGTCCAACTCTCACATCCATACATGATCACAGGAAAAACCATGGCCTTGACTAGATTGACCTTAGTCGGCAAAGTAATGTCTCTGTTTTTGAATATGCTATCTAGGTTGGTCATAACTTTTCATCCAAGGAGTAAGCGTCTTTTAATTTCATGGCTGCAATCACCATCTGCAGTGATTTTGGAGCCCCCCAAAATAAAGTCTGACACTGTTGCTAGTATCTTATTGAGAATTTTTGATGTCTGTTCATCAGCGACATTGTCCTGTAGTTTTCTTCTTTTGTGATATCTTTGTCTGACTTTGATATCAGGGTGATGGTGGGTTCATAAAATGAATATGGGAGTGTTCCTTCCTCTGTAATTTTTGGAATAATTTCAGGATAGATGTTATCTCTTCTCTAAATGTTTGATAGTGTTCACCTGTGAAGATATCTGGTCCTCCTGGACTTTTGTTAGAAGTTATTTAATCATAGTTTCAATTTCTATGAACTTGTGATTGTCCTGTTCATATTTTCTATTTCTTCTTGGTTCAGTCTTGGAAGATCATACATTTTAAGAATTTGTCCATTTTTTTCCTCAGTTGTCCATTTTGTTGGCATATAGTTGCATGTAGTAATCTTATGACCCATTGTATTTCTGTGGTGTCCATTGTAAATTCTCCTGTTTCATCTCTAATTTTATTGATTTGAGTCCTCATTTTTACTCATGAGTATCATTAAAGTTTATCAATTTTGCTTATTAAAAAATAACATTTAGTTTCTTTAATGTTGTTTGTTGTTCTTCCTTTCTATTTAATTCATTTCTCCTTTGATCTTTGTGATTTTTTTCTCTCTACTATTTTTGGGCTTTTTTGTTTCTCTTTTGCTAGTTCCTTTCAGTGGAAGTTTAGGTCGTTTACTTGCAAATTTTCTTGTTTCTAAGATAAGATTTTTCTGCCGTAAACTTTTATCTTAGAACTGCTTTTACTGTGTGACCCATAGGTTTTGGATTCTCATACATTGTTTTTTATTTGTCTCTAGGTCATTCTTGATTTTGTCTTTGATTTATTTACTGATTCATTGGTTGTGCATAGCATATTGTTTAGTCTCCATGTATTTGTGGTTTTCTTCTTCTATTTTTTAATAGTTTATTTTTTCTTATAGCTGATTTCTAATCCTCTAGCACTGTGGATGGCATCACGGACTCGATGGACGTGAGTCTGAGTGAACTCCGAGAGATGGTGATGAACAAGGAGGCCTGGCGTGCTGTGATTCATGGGGTCGCAAAGATTTGGACATGACTGAGCGACTGAACTGAACTGAACTGAGCACTGTGGTTGGAGAAGGCAATGGCGACCCACTCCATTACTCTTGCATTGAAAATCCCATGGATGGAGGAAGAGCCTGGTAGTCTGCAGTCCATGGGGTTGCAAACAGTCAACCAAGACTGAGCAACTTCACTTTCACTTTTCACTTTCATGCTTTGGAGAAGGAAATGGCAACCCACTCCAGTGTTCTTGCCTGGAGAATCCCAGGGATGGGGAAGCCTGGTAGGCTGCCGTCTATGGGGTTGCACAGAGTCGGACACAACTGAAGCGATTTAGCAGCAGCAGCATTGTGATTGAAAAAGATGCTTGATACGATTTAAATTTTCTTAAATTTACCTACCTTGGCTTTGTGGCTCAGCATAGGACCAATCTTGGAATATGCTCCACGTTCACTTGAGAAGAATGTGTATTCTGATGCTTTGGATGGGATGCTCTAAAAATATCAATTAAGTCGATCTGGCCTAATATGTCATTCAAGATCTGTGTTTTCTTATTCATATTCTGTCTGGATGATCTGTCCATTGATGAAAGTGGGATATTAAAGTCCTTCACTATTATTATGTTACTGTCAATTTCTTATGGCTATTAGCATTTACCTTATATATTGAAGTGCCCTTATGATGTATGCATATTTAGAATTGTTATCTCTTTTTCCAGCAGTGAATGCTTGGAATTATGTAAAGCCCTTCCTTGTCTCTCTATTTAAAACTGTATTTTGTCTGATATTAGTATTGCTAGGCCAGATTTGTTTTCATTTCCATTTCCATGGAATACTTCCTTTTTAATCTCCTCACTTTCAGCTTGTATGTGTCCCAGATTTGAAGTGGATCTCTTGTGAATGTATATATGCAAGTATTGTTTTTGCACCCTTTCAACCTGTCTTATGTCTGTTGTTGGAACATTTAATTTGTTTATATTTAAAATAGTTATTAATATGCATTTTCTTTTTGGGCTTCCCTGGTGGCTCAGATGGCAAAAAAAAAAAAAAAAAAA
>SJYT01073529.1:4992-75156 GCA_006410635.1 Cephalophus harveyi | reverse complement strand
AGACTCTGATGCTGGGAGGGATTGGGGGCAGGAGGAGAAGGGGATGACAGAGGATGAGATGGCTGGATGGCATCACTGACTTGATGGACGTGAGTCTGAGTGAAGTCTGGGAGTTGGTGATGGACAGGGAGGCCTGGCGTGCTGCGATTCATGGGGTTGCAAAGAGTCGGACACGACTGAGCGACTGAACTGAACTGAATAAATTTCATTACACAGAAAACTACATTTAAAGGTTATAGGTATGGAAAAGGCTTCATGAAACACATACAAATCCAGGCAAATGAAAATATAATACACCTATTAACTCCAGGAAAGAAATCATACTCCAAACACTATTTGACTCAGCAGGAATCAGAATAATATAAATTCTGATTACAGATTTAACCAAACATTAAGAGTTAACTTTATTGAGAGTGCAGAAAGAGAATTTTGGGGTGGGTGGGTAGCCTAAGAATAGTAATTCTCAATTTCCATGCCAGTCAACAGGTAATATATAACATAGACGCAGCAAGGGAAAAATTATATATCTATATAATTTAGAAAAAAACTAGGCAAACAGAGGAAATAACTCTAACAGTTGAAAGAAATTGCTCTTGAGAAGAAAGAATGGAAGGTGCAAGGGCAGGATATGGAACTATTTTTTTATTGTTGTTATCATCTTAGTGGAGTCTGCTTTTTAGGGCTATGGATAAAGTTACTCTGATTTTAAAAATTTAACTAATAAAATCTGTTCTGGAGCTCAGAAGTAACTTTCACAAGCCATCCACTGTGCCAGAAAGCCAGTTTATTTTAATATCCTTAGAGAATTAGTTCCAGAACCCCCCAGAGGGTATCAACATCCATAGATGCTCAAGTCTTTACATAAGATGGTACAGCATTTGCATATAACTACACATGTCCTCAGCTTCCCAGGTGGCTTGGTGGTAAAGAATTCATCTGCCATTGCAGGAGTTATGGGGTGGATCCCTGGGCCAGAAAGATTCCCTGGAGGAGGAAATGGCAACCCACTCCAGTATTCTTGCCTGGAAAATTTCTTGGACAGAGGAGCCTATTGGGCTACAGTCTATGGTGTCCTCAGCTTCCCAGGTGGCTTGGTGGTAAAGAATTCATCTGCCATTGCAGGAGTTATGGGGTGGATCCCTGGGCCAGAAAGATTCCCTGGAGGAGGAAATGGCAACCCACTCCAGTATTCTTGCCTGGAAAATTTCTTGGACAGAGGAGCCTATTGGGCTACAGTCTATGGCGTCACAAAAGGGTCACACATGACTGAGCATATATACATATCCTCCAATTTGCTTTTCCCCCCATATACTTTAAATCATCTCTAGATTACTCATAATACCTAATACAACATAAATGCTATGTAAATAGTTGCTGGTATTTGGCAAATTCAAGTTTTGCATTTTGGGATTTTCTGGATTTTTTTCCCCAAATAGTTTTGATTTGAGATTTGTTGAATCTGAAGATGAGGATACTGAGGGCCAAGTGTATTAAAAGAGTTATATTAAAAGTCTTTGGGCATACTGCTGACATGGTGAGTGGTATATCTGCCACACACACACAAAACAATCTCATTTTATTCTAGAGGAAAATGGATCAGCTGAGACAAGGGATTTGGTTCTGTAAGAAAACATGGGTCTCTCCACTGAACTCTGCAGCAGGTACTTTCTAGGTTGAAATCATTCTGTTTTCCAAAATACAGAAATCCTTTCATTTCATATAGGATGGGGTGGGGTAAATAGCTCATATCACCAACTGTTTCTTTTCCACTTTAATCAATTTAGATGCAAGAAGCATCATGCTCATCTGTAGGATATACAATTAATTAAATATATTCAGCATATCTGTGAACTAAATAGAAAAGAAACAAATGTGGACTAGTAAAATCATGACTTTTTCTCTGGATCTGAAAATGGGTCAACAGACATTATGTTTATATATATATAATACATATACATTTGTATATCAGTTATATTATATATTATATAATTGTATATTAATATATATTAATTAATATGATGTCTTTCTCTGGATTTGAAAATGGATCAACAGACATTATGTTTATATATATAAATAAGTATATTTATATAAATATGTTTGGGTGGGCTCTGGGAGTTGGTGTTGGACAGGGAGGCCTGGTGTGCTGCAGCTCATGGGGTCACAAAGAGTCGGACATTTTACCTTGTCAAGACATTTCATGGCATCTTTGCATTTTACTAAAAATATCCATTTATTCCTACACTATGCAGCTTTTTAGATACTGTAAAATATCTCATTTTTAAAATCCACCCCCCTTTCTGCATGGATAACTCCCTTCTTGTCTTTTTTCTGACCCTTTTGTAGAAAAATATCACTTTAAATCAAATTGCACTTAGGTGATTTGATCTTGAAAAGCCAAATGAATAGCCATAGGCAAATGATGAGCTGGTTTTAAAAGGAAAATAAACACAAGTATACTGCCATTCACCTATGTTAGTTCTTCCATCTCAACTGCTCAAATACCCCCACCTTAGGAAATACAGTTCACTTTAAATCAAATTGCACTTAGGTGATTTGATCTTGAAAAGCCAAATGAATAGCCATAGGCAAATGATGAGCTGGTTTTAAAAGGAAAATAAACACGAATGTACTGCCATTCACCTATGTTAGTTCTTCCATCTCAACTGCTCAAATACCCCCACCTTAGGAAATACAGTGGAGAAGGAAATGGCAACCCACTCCAATATTCTTGCCTGGAGAATCTCATGGACGGAGGAGCCTGGTAGGCTGCAGTCCACGAGGTCGCAAAGAGTCGGACACGACTGAGCGACTTCACTTCACTTCACTTCACTAGGAAATACAGTAAATGATTCTGATGGTGTTTGGCTAGCACATGTATTCGCTCCAGCTTTTATCTCTTGATTACAGTCACTGAAGGATGAGCAGTGTGAAATCACTCACCCGGTCACCTTTCATTATAAATCAGGTAAGCACAGGTCACCCTTTTGATTGGCTATAATACACTGCATGAAGGAAGGTTCAATTTCCCACTAAAGTCTGCACCAGAGGGAGAAGAGGAAAAAAAAAAAAAAAAAGAGCAAATCAATAACCTTTTCCCTCCAATGAAACCATGATTTATAATGCTCCTATGGAATGTCAGGATGCTTGTTTTTTTTAGGACAATGACAGCAATATTGCAGGTAACCAATGACAACGAAAGTCTGAAATCTGGTGGTTATTTTCTGCTCAAACCACTGCTTTATTGAGGAAACCAAACAATACATCAGAATAAAACGTCATCTCTTTGGACCCCTCCAATTTGGAAATCACAGTATCACAGGCATAAAATATCTGATCCTTTTTGGGGTGTTAAAAACCCCAAATAACTTTCCTCTGAAAAGCTGCTGCACCTTTCATATAAGACCATTGGAGGCCAGTCTTGAAAATTCTGTACTGAGTTTGACAAAATTAGTATTCTATTTGGAATTGTGCTTTAGTATTTGAATCATAATTTTCTTCAGAAACGTGCATAGACTAGTATAATAGGGACCATAGAGTTTACTGTGAATTTTTGTTACGTACATTTAATTTTGTTGGAGGCAAAAAGGGCAAATAAGAAATCACTGTGGCAAGGAAGTTCTAGAAACATATAGAAGGTGCTTCTAAATTACTGGCTCCATTAAACATTTATTGAATAACATGTCACAGTCATACAAATCAAACTGATATGCCATTTACACCCTGGTTTCTAACAATGTTTAAAAACCCCAAATAACTTTCCTCTGAAAAGCTGCTGCACCTTTCATATAAGACCATTGGAGGCCAGTCTTGAAAATTCTGTACTGAGTTTGACAAAATTAGTATTCTATTTGGAATTGTGCTTTAGTATTTGAATCATAATTTTCTTCAGAAACGTGCATAGACTAGTATAATAGGGACCATAGAGTTTACTGTGAATTTTTGTTACGTACATTTAATTTTGTTGGAGGCAAAAAGGGCAAATAAGAAATCACTGTGGCAAGGAAGTTCTAGAAACATATAGAAGGTGCTTCTAAATTACTGGCTCCATTAAATATTTATTGAATAACATGTCACAGTCATACAAATCAAACTGATATGCCATTTACACCCTGGTTTCTAACAATGCACAACACTTGAAAGAAATAAAACAGCATTTGTTTAAAAGACTTATAATACAGAACATACCTAATACAGCCTGTCTCTCCTATGGTGAATTAATGCAGCTTCACTGTTCTGACATGAAAGTTATTTCACTCACTGACTCCCAGACCAAAAGAAATAAAGTCAGCCTTGAGCTGCAGCAGTGCCAGCACGTTAACCACTGTGACTTTGAAGAAAAATAGCTGAAACAAAGGCAGGTGTTTTGGAACCTTGACAATGACTCTGATTACACTATCGTCGAGGTGCTAATTAGCCCTGCAGATTCCTGCATTAGAAAATTCGATCTGAGAGCTCTTAATCCATTCCCCAAGCTTTACCAGCTACTTGCCACAGGACCTCAGAATGTTGGAATTAAGGGGCATAGTGAACATTTTCTAGTGCGTGTTCGTCAGGGACTGAAGCTTGCAGGACCTACGGGCGTGGGGATGTAGGTAAGGCAAGATGGCATCTGAGTCTCATGTGGAACTCTGTGCTACTGTGTCTCTGCTCCTCACATATCTTATATTTAGTAAATCATTAAAATGAACTCCAATGAGACTTTTTGACATTTTCTTTCCTTTTTCTACCTTAGGTGTGGTGGGTGGAATTAATTACCCTCCCACCAACACATTATCGAGAACATAATGGAAATAATGTGCACCGTTATTTCCCCCTTGCATCAACATTTCCCATCAACTGCTGTCCTATCAGCACCCCAAGAGTCAGTGTGGTTTCACTGGGGATTTGAATCTGAGGATAATCCTTGTAAAATAAATACTGTGCCTTGTCACTTACATATGGCAACATGGCAGTGCCCTCATTTTGTCTCTCTCTTCACTCAGCACTGTTTGATCATCTCTCATGTTGTCATTACTGCTTCTAATTGATGCAAAGTATTCCGTCACCTTTCGCATACCCATTACCCTAGTGGTGCCTAGAGACTGCTCCCACTCCCCTTCTTACAAACATCCCTGTGAATAGTCTTACACATGACCCGTCACTGACACGTGAATTCTTCAGGGTGTAAACCAGGGATGGAGTATACTAGGACAGAGTGTCTATCTTTACACGTTTGGATAAGCAACATTTGAATGTTCTTTAGAATGACTGTCCCAGTGTACACCTCTCTACATGCATGTGTGTGAAGTCACATCAGTCGTCTCCAACCCTACATACTTCAGAACTGTATCAGTTCAAGCCCCCGCCCCCTCCTCCCCAGTTCTCTCTTCCTCCTCACCTTCAGCTTTTAGCCACGGAGGCCCCGACCACAGGATGGCTTTGAAGAGGAGGGAGGGCTTTGTCTCCTGTCGGTTGACCCCTGTGGGATGTCAGCACTGTCTACACACACCACTACTCAACACACACTGGGCACCATCTTGCCCTCTCTTAACAGGAAAAGGTAGGGGCTAACGTTAGATCTGGAACTCAAATGAAAGAGCTGGAGAAGAAGGAATTTCCATGTAGATGAGCGGGAATTGGAGAGTCTGCTTTGGGAGGGTCAGTTGGCCTGGCTTGTTGGTAACTAAACTCGCTGGAGGATTTGCCTCCCAAGTCCAAATAGAAATAAGAAATATGACTCCTGGAAGGAGTAGTTGATCTCCATTTTACAATCTTGCTATCGATTTCTAACTGTCCAGCTTGAAGAAAAAAAGGAACGAACTCGAAATCTGGAAGCCAACCTCTTCTATCCAGAGGAGATTCTCAGGTTCTAAAGCAACAGATGGCATTGCCAAGTCGAATGGCATGGGGAGAGCTCTGAGCGGCCAAACTGCCTTTTCTACCAGGATGGGGGTCCTCAGCCTGGCAGACACACGGATGGGAGTAGGAAGGGCAGGTATCAGTGGGGTTCCTGTTTTCTGCCAATTTATACAAATGTTGGTTCTAGAAATTTCCCTGCTCTCTTGGCTAGGCCATTTGGAAGATCCATCCTGGAAGGAGGAGGATGAAGGGAACTACCCCTGAGTTGAAGTCTTTAACAGAAAGCTGGACGTGAGCCAGAGTGGGTTTTTGAGTGTCAAGAACTTGACATACGCAGCTTCTTGAGTGTCAGCCCAGTAGAATCGGAACCCACATAGTGAAGCCACGGAGTGTGGAGACACGCTGCGTGATTCCGGATTCCTGCTCCTCCGCTTTACTAGCTGAGTGACCTTGGGCAAATACTTAACTTCTCTGGGTCTCCATTTCTCATCTGTAAAATGTACATAATGATAGCGCCTCTTCACAGGATAGTTATCAAAAAACTAAAGGATTAATATATTACTAAATATATTTAAATATTTATTCAAACACTTAAAATATTTTATATATAACCACATATATTATATATACATATTTATATTATATATATTACTAAAACTAGTAATACATGTTAGTGAAGAGACCTACACAACATCTTTCCAGGAGGTGAGTGGCGGGTTTTCCCTCACGCCCACCTCTCAGTTCAGTTCAGTTCAGTCGCTCAGTCATGTCCGACTCTTTGCAACCCCATGAATCGCAGCACGCCAGGCCTCCCTGTCCATCACCAACTCCTGGAGTTCACTCAGACTCACGTCCATCAAGTCGGTGATGCCATCCAGCCATCTCATCCTCGGTCGTCCCCTTCTCCTCCTGCCCCCAATCCCTCCCAGCATCAGGGTCTTTTCCAATGAGTCAACTCTTCGCATGAGGTGGCCAAAGCCCACCTCTCAAGTTCCTCCTATTCCCTCCCCTGGCAAGGTGACCTCAGCCTCAAACACGAAACCAAAGAAGTGTGGAGAGCAAGCTGTCAGTTTTCTTTCCTTAACAATCTGGACTTTTCCATCCTCCCCACTCTGCCAAGTCCTGAGTGCAGCACAAAATGATCCTTCTCAGCATGATAGTCAANCGCATGAGGTGGCCAAAGCCCACCTCTCAAGTTCCTCCTATTCCCTCCCCTGGCAAGGTGACCTCAGCCTCAAACACGAAACCAAAGAAGTGTGGAGAGCAAGCTGTCAGTTTTCTTTCCTTAACAATCTGGACTTTTCCATCCTCCCCACTCTGCCAAGTCCTGAGTGCAGCACAAAATGATCCTTCTCAGCATGTAGTCAACTCTGATTCCCGGAGCCTCTCCCCTGTGAGGCTCCTCTGCTGTGAACCACAGACTCCCACGTCACTGCAGCCCCCCTTCCTGTGTTTCTTCCATCAGGGGTCTCGGTGCTCATCAAATCATTACCACGTGGAGAGGCTTTTCTCTGAGAGACACCCAAGTGGATGGCATTTGGCTGGAACTGATTCTCAGTAGGGAGAAAGTCTCCCTGACTTCTTCTTCATCTTGTTCAATCACTCAGTCATGTCCAACTCTTTGTGAGTGACTCTATGGACTGTAGCATGCCAGGCTTCCCTGTCCTTCACTATCTCCCAGAGTTTGCTCAAAGTTATGCCCTTTGGACTGATGATGCCATCCAATCATCTCATCCTCTGTTCTCCTCCTGCCTTCAATCTTTCCCAGCATCAGGGTCTTTTCCAATGAATCGGCTCTTTGCATCAAGTGGCCAAAGTATTGGAGTTTCAGCTTCAGCATCAGTCCTTCTAATGAATTTTCAGGGTTGATGTCCCTTAGGATGGACTGGTTTGATCTCCCTGCAGTCCAAGGGGCTCTCAAGAGTCTTTTCCAGCACCACAGTTTGAAAACATCAATTGTGTGGCGCTCAGCCTTCTTTATGGTCCAACTCTCACATCAGTACTGGGAAAACCATAGCTTTGACTATATGGACTACCTGCCTACACATTGTCTAACGAATGGCTAATACTTCAGATAAACACAACAGTCTGGATCCCTCAAGCAGCCTGCAAAGGCTACTGAAGACACTTTAGAATTGGAATGTGAGTCATAGGCCAAAAGAAAAAAAAGGAGAGACAGTAAGGGACAGAGGAAAATGACAATAATCTAGAAGCTTGAGAACCACGTTCAATGACAATAATGAAGCCTAAGCTTAGCAATGGCAAAACCTGGGGCAACCAGTTGGCTACTTGCAATTCTGGAGTTCTGAGTAATGGCTCCTGCTGACGTCTGAGCTGGGCGAAACGTGATGGAACAAACCTCACTTTGAACTCCAGCAGCCACAACTGTCACCAGGATGGAAATCCATTTCTAAAAATGCTGGTTCACAAAGGAAGAAAATAACCTCACACCATAACTCTGTTTAATAAAGCTCATGAGAACTGGGAGCAGCTGTCTTGGATCAGACATGTGGAGGGGTGTAACATCACTGTGAAGGCATTTATTCCATCACCCTGTGACTCAATCAAAACACTCATCATGGGCTAAATTGGGTCAGGCACTGTGATTGGTACCATGGAGGCTATAAACATGATGCAGTCTTTTTTTAATTAAAGTATAGTCGATTTATAATATTGTCTTAGTTTCAGTTGTACAGCATAATGATTCAGTATTTTTGCAGATTATTTTCCATTATAGGTTATTTACAGATAATGGATAGAATTCCCTGTGCTATACAGTATATCCTTGTTGCTTATCTATTTTATATATAGTAGCTTGTATCTCTTAATCCCATATCCTTAATTTGTACACCTACAACCCCCTCCCCTGTATTATTTTTTAACATTTGACAAGTGATATTACATAGTATTTTTCTTTTCTATCCAACTTGTTTCACTAAGTATAATATTCTCTAGGTCTATTCACATTGCTACAAATGGTAGTATTTCATTATCTATAGCTGAGTAATATTTCATTTTGTGTGTGTATGTCCATGCACACACACACTCCACATCTTAAGCCAACTGTCTGTTGATGGACACTTAGGTTGCTTCCCTGTCTTGGCTATTGTCAACAGTGATGCTATGAACATTACTCATATTGATTCAGAGTAACATGTCCATGGTGTATGTGCTCAGTTGCTTAGTCATGCCAACTCTTTGCTACCCCACAGACTGTAGCCTGCCAGGCTCCTCTGTCCATGAGACTGTCCAGGCAAGAACACTGGAGTGGGTTGCCATTTCTTCCTCCAGGGGATCTTCCAGACCCAGGGATCAAACTCGCGTCTTCTACATTGGCAAGTAGATTCTTTACCACTGAGCCGCCTGGGACATTGGTGTGCATGTAAAAGATGACTAAGTCTTGATCTCTGGCCTCAGAGTCCAGAAACTGCTTAGAATACTAAAGAAACATTTTTTAATTGAAGGTATGAAAAGAATTCTAAAAACTAGCTCCAGAAGAAGGCAGAGATGTATACCAGGAACAAGAAGGACATGGTGATTTTCTTTGTGAAAATAAAACATTAAAACACTGCACCGTGTCAGTACATTGGTTTACTGTACATGGGCGAGTAGACTCAAGCTTGGTTCATTAACTACGAGATGAAAGTCTTCATAAACCACCAAAGATAATTCTCCCGTGTGATGATGATGACTGCCAATCAGGTATTCTGCATCCCACCCTTCCCTCAGGAGGTCCCTGCGGGCCCTTCTTCCTTCTCACTAGACCACGCTAAGGCCCTGCATGTCTGGCATCACTAGCTCACTTCCAACCTCTAAGCAAAACTATGCTCTCACTCTCTGGTCACTGGGACTCCTTCTCCAGGGACCCAATTCCACTCCCCTTGGCTTAATGACATAGTTGCTCTGCATACCAGATGAACAGGAGTCCCACCTGCCTTTCTCTTCATTATGAAAATCTTCCTCCCACGCAGACTCCCAGAGATGTGTTGTCTTATCCAAGAGCACAAAGTAATTACCTGTCTTCTCCCTTCCAGCTTAGCTCTTTGGCTTCAGTTCAGTTCACTTGCTCAGTCTTGTCTGCCTCTTTGCGACCCCATGGACTGCAGCACGCCAGGCTTCCCGGTCTATCACCAACTCCTGGAGCTTGCTCAAACTCATGCCCATTGAGTCAGTGATGCCATTCAACCTTCTTATCCTCTGTCGTCCCTTTCTCCTCCTGCCTTCAATCTTTCCCAGCATCAGGGTCTTTTCCAATGAGTCAGTTCTTCACATCAGGTGGCCAAGTATTGGAGTTTCACCTTCAGTCCTCCCAATGAATATTCAGGACTGATTTCCTTTAGGATTGACTGGTTTGATCTCCTTGCAGTCCAAGGGATTCTCAAGAGTCTTCTCCAACACCACAGTTCAAAAGCATCAATTCTTCAGCACTCAGCTTTTTTATGGTCCAACTCTCACATCCATACATGACTGCAGGAAAAACCATAGCTTTGACAAGATGGACCTTTAAACCAAGTGGTTCCTAGGCCAAATTCGGTACCTAGCTTACAAGTGCATGCTGTTTGGTTCATATAGTGTTTTGAAAATGTTTTTGAAAAAATTGGGTCATTATGATAGAACCACTTTGGAAAACACTTTGTTTCTCATCAAGTTACCCACACTTACCAAACAACCCAGGAATCCCTCCTCCTAGGAATTTATCCAAGAGAGATGAAACTTCATTCACACAAGGATTTATACTCAAATGTTCACAGCAACATTATTCTTAATAGCTCAACTGTAAACAATCAAAAAAGTCCATCAATTGGTGATTGGATCAATAAACTATGGTCCATCCATAATGGATGCTACTCAGCAACAGAAAAGAATGAACCCTCTAATGAACCCAACTAATATGTGGATGAATCTCAAAGGCATTATGCTAAAGTAGAGTCTAGAGGTGAAAGTTTTATACTATATGACGTATATGATGTATTTCATTTACATAAAATTTTACAAAAGATGAAAAGCATATCTTTGCTTACCAGGTGCCAGGCATGATGGGAGGGAATTGACTGCAAAGGGGCATGAGGTAACTTTTTGGTGATGGAAGTATGCTTTATCTTGATTGAGGTGGTAGTTAGAGCTGTATCCTTTTGCCAAATCTCATCACTTAAATTGATGTATTTTATTCTAGCTGTATTTGCTTTCTGTTGCTCTGTAACAAATTATTGCACTCTCAGGGGCTTTAAAATCACAAAAATTTATTATCTGAAGTTCTGGAGGTCAGAAATCCAAATGGATTTCATTGCAGTAAAAGTACAAATGGACCTCACTGCACTAAAAGCAAGGTGTCAGCAGGGCTGTATTCCTTATGGAGACTCCAGAGGAGAATGTATTTCCTTACCTTTTCCACCTCTTGAGGCTGCTCATATTCCTTGGCTCAGGGCCCCCTTCCTCTATCCTTAAAGCCAACACCACTAAGCCAAGTCGTGCCCATATAACCGCTTACCTGGTTTTTCCTGCTCCATTTTCTTCTTTTACAGACCTTTGTGATTAGATTGAGCCCACCGGTAATCTCTCCACTTTTAGGTCAGCTGATTAACAACCTTAATTGCATTTAACCTTCAGTTCAGTTCAGTTCAGTCGCTCAGTCGTGTCCGACTCTTTGCGACCCCATTAATTCCCCTTTACCCTGTAACCTCACATACTCACAGGTTCTGGGGGTTAGGGTGTGGACATCTTTGCAGACCATCATTCTGCTGACCACATGGCGCATCTCTAAAAGGATACGCTTAAAAATTGGTAGATTGAAAATTGGAGAGACTTCATACAAATATCCAGAATACTGCCTTCTCTTGGTAAATCAGATCTGGTCACACTAGGCTTCAATAGTTGTGTGGCTAAATCTGCTGCAGCTGAGTAGCTGCCAACAGTCATGTCCGACCCTGTGCGACCCCATAGACGGCAGCCCACCAGGCTCCCCCGTCCCTGGGATTCTCCAGGCAAGAACACTGGAGTGGATTGCCATTTCCTTCTCCAGTGCATGAAAGTGAAAAGTGAAAGTGAAGTCTCTCAGTTGTGTCCGACTCTTAGTGACCCCATGGACTGCAGCCTACCAGGCTCCTCCATCCATGGGATTTTCCAGGCAAGAGTACTGGAGTGGGTTGCCATCGCCTTCTCCAGAGAGGACACAGACACTGTCAAAATTTGTTTCAGTACTGTTTCTCGCCAGCTTCACCTATTTACATCCCCTGCTTGGTCACTAAGATGTTTACACTGGCCATCTCAGTCTTAAACTGTCAAGTCAAATGAAACCAAGACTCTCTGACTCTTCACATGTCCCCTTCCCTTTCTGCTCCACTCTCCTTCACCCTCCACTTGATCTGTCAGGCTGACGTGTTCT
Organism: Cephalophus harveyi; assembly: GCA_006410635.1. Lineage (NCBI taxonomy): Eukaryota > Metazoa > Chordata > Mammalia > Artiodactyla > Bovidae > Cephalophus > Cephalophus harveyi. The sequence continues at coordinate 62,936 of SJYT01073529.1, read as the reverse complement.
CTCCATCCAACTCGTAACACCGTCTCTATGTTGAAAAACACAGTGGAGTTCAACCTGGCTCCAGCAAGGCCAAATTCCCAAATCCATCACAGCATTTGAGAAAGGGGTTCTGTGAACTCACAAGCTGAAACAGCGAAGATGAAAATTAAAGATCGGATTCAGGATTCGTCACTATTACCCAAGAAGAGATGTTTCCCTACACTCCCACTTTAGCCTAGAAGCATCTCTGGCTTCCAGCTTGGGGCCAGGCACAGTATAGATACACAACAAATGTATGCTACCCCCAAAGTTCAGTGTAATATCTTATGCTGCTGCTAAGTCATTTCAGTTGTGCTAGACTCTGTGTGACCCCAGAGACGGCAGCCCACCAGGCTCCCCTGTCCTTAGGATTCTCCAGACAAGAACACTGGAGTAGGTTGCCATTTGAGATACTTAAATAAAGGCTAAATCTCAGTTTGTTTAGCAGTGATGGGGGAAAAGTACTGAAACCCATTTCTTTGTAGGATAACTTCAACTTAAAGACAGAAAAATTACATTGCCTCCATGATTCTTAACTGATTTCCTAACCCTTGCCAATCATCTCATCAAGATATGCTTTGAATCATTGAGAAGATGGAACAAGGGAATATGCAAATGGCTGAAACAGCAACTCTCTTCTACTACTATTGGATTAAACAAGCAACAAGAGTGCTTTCTAGTTAGGATGCTCATTGGATTAAGATCTACAGTAACCATCCCACTCTGCTCCAGCCCACAGCATTTTCTCTCGCCATATCTTGCCCCCTTTAATTTCACCAGATTTAGACTCTGACCACTGCCATGTCCCCACTACACAGTTCTCAGGCTCACTGTTTTCCAGCCTCTTTGCAAGAGTCCTCCCAAAGCCTCAGGGCTTCTTTCTGTCCTGTATACTCCAGAGTGTGAGGAGGAGCACAGCAGATGAACAGATGAGCTCACTGGGGAGTGAGCGTAAGAATGAGGAATACGTGGACAACGCAATTCAACCTGTCCCCAAGGGGAAACATACTCCAACATTAAATAAAATACTGTGTGTGTGCTTAGTCGTGTCCGACTCTTGGCAATCCCATGGACTGCAGCCCACCAGGCTCCTCTATCCATGCAATTTTTTTTCAGGCAAGAATACTGGAATAGGTTGCTATTTCCTACTCCAGGGGATCACCCAAGCCAGGAACCAAACCCGCGTCTCTGGTGTCTCCTGCATTGGCAGGTGGATTCTTTACCACTGTGCCACCTGGGAAGCCCATATAAAAAATTAGGCACTTCCTAAAGAAGAAACACCTTAAACTTGAGAAGATTCCATTAAGAATTACTAAGATTCCCCCATCATGGCTTCCACCTCAACTCCTGTCCTATTTAATAATCTATTCTAACGAGCTAAGCTAGGCATTGATTGTGTATCTTCAGGAATTACATAGCTATGCTCAGTGGAACTCAGTCGTGCTGAATGGCCACATAGGCTAGGAGGCCACACCTGGGTCTTTAACTGGGCTTGCCTTGGGACCCTCCAAAAGCAACTCAGAGAAAATCTAAGCTCAGTTTTGACAGGAAGACAACTGCACAAAATATAAACATTCAATCAACCCACAAGAGAACAGAAACTTCCATTCAGCATCAATGCCTCTGCTGGTAAGTTACGTAAAAGCTGAAGTCTGACTTACTCCTTACAAATGAAAGAATATTACACTTGTAGAAAATAGATGGGCAGCTCTATGGCCTTTGGCCTTAACAATCTGGGCAAGCTAATGGAGTATTCCTGTGGGGACCCCGATATGCATATAGCAGAAAAATGAAGTCTAGATTCTATAGCTTGTATCTTGAGATATCAGGGAAGCCTTCTCTACCTTCCCCATGAAATTGTAAGTTTCTCTTGCCCTCTAAGCCAGTTCAATATTATTGACAGAAGTCTGGGGAATGATAATATGCTCAAACAAGGAACATTTTAGAAGATGACCATTTTTATATTCCTCCAGGTGACAGTTCATTTAAAGGCACAGCAGTTGGTTACCAAGACTTGGTAATGGTGCTAGTTGTAAGGCTTGGATAACAGACCTAATTAGGTTAATGACAAATTCAGCCCAGCAGGGGTATTTTCAGGACCGTGCTTTTCAAACACACACACACACACATTTTGTCTAGTTCATAATATAGAGATGTGCAGAGAAATGAGGCAGGAAGTTCTTATAGAATCACAAGGCTATCATTTAGACTTTATTTATACTTCAGGGAGAAAACAAGGTAACTGTTTCAGAGTTAGATTTTGTAGTAGGCATCCAACAAGAAAAACAATGGAAAAAATGAATAGTCCCAAAAGGCGTCCAAAGCAGGGGTGCTTTTGATGGCTGGAAGGCCCTTTTTTTTGCTAAGACCACAAGGAGTGCTGCCGTGGACTGAACTGTACCTCCCCCAAATTCAGAGCTACAACCCTAACTCCCAATGTGACTGTATCTGGACGGGACCTTTATGAAGTACTTAAGGTTAAGTGAGGCTGTGAGAGTAGGGCCCTGGTTGGATGGAAGAAGAGAAAGACAGAGATCTCTCTCTCTCTTCCTCATGAGGGCATAGCAAGAAGACAGCCAGAAAGAGAACCCTCAGCCAGAAACTAAACTGACAGGCCGCTTTGTCTTGGATTCCCCAGCTTTCAGAACTGTGAGAAAATACAGTTTCGTAGTGTAAGCCACCCAGTCATCGGTATTTTGTTACGGCGCCCAAGCAGAGCAGTATATGCAGAGTATCCACATTTGGAGCTAGAAGCTGGGCAGGGCTGAATTTTTCTCCCTAAGAAAGGAGAATAGGGTGGGCAGAGCATTTAGGTTCCTGGGGGAGGAGTCAGAAGCCCGTGAAGTTGCTTGTTGTGTGGGAAGGGGGAGAGAGAAGACACAAGATAACCTTGGAAGGAAACACGAAAGTCAAATGAGGATTTATGAACTGGGATAAAAAGTGTGTGATGTAAAAGCCTCTTAAGACGGTTTCTTACAATACCTTCAGTAAGGCAGTTTTTATAATAACAGAATTCTGGGTGTGATTGGTTTTTCTTATGCAAATGATGGAGGCTTAGCGCTTAGGGTGCTCAGCAAGAGCTGAGATACATCACTCAGATACATGAAGTGACGGATGGCTGCCATATGTGCCATAAACACACACTGTAGGGACCACACAAATGCTTCCGAATTACCCTCTGTGTTGCCCTCTGAGGACACATCTTAGTTTTGTCATGTCTGGAGAGCATTTTGAAGAAATGAGAATCAGAAGGTTGGTTCTAATTCCTAATCTTCCATTTTCTGTGTCACTTTGGGAAATGACAAATTTTCTATGCAGCAGGCTCTCCATTCCGAAAATGAGAATGACACGCCCTGCTGCTTTTGTTCCCAAGATTATTAGAATAAATAAGGTGATAAATGTGGAAATGCCCTTCGATTAATTTTGTTTTCTACTTTTTATTTTGAATTAGAATCACAGAAAGTTGCATAGGTAGTCCAGAGAGATCCCAGGTACCCTTCTTTACTCCGTCTCTCTCGGTGCTCAGCAATGAAGATCTTAAACAGCTGTTGTACAATACCAAAGCAGGAAACTCACAGTGGAATACGTGTATAGGTGTTTGTCATTTTATCACATGTGTGGACTTATAAACCCACTTGCATTCAAGACATTAATCCATCAATACAAAAATCTCTGGAGGCTACTCCATTAACAGTCATACCCTCTTCCCTTCTCCCTGTCACCCCTAGTCCCACCAACCAATCACTAAACTGTTCTCCATCTCTGTAATTTCTAGAATGTTATATAAGGATATCTTTTGAGATTGTTTTTTTATTTTTACTCACAAAATGCCCTTGAGGTCTCTCCTAGCTGTTGTATTAACTGTTCATTTACTTTAAAGAATTCTATGGTATTGCAGACATTTTGGTTGTTTCCAGTTTGGGACTATTACAAATAAAACTGTCCTAAATAAGCACAGACAAGTGTTTGTGAGGACACACATTTCCATTTCTCTGGGACAAATGCCCAGGAGGCCAACTGTCAGTTGTACGTTAGGTGTGTCTGTTTTTTTTTTTTTTTTTTTAAGAAAACTCCAAATTACTTTACAGCGTGGGGCACTATTTTGTGCTCCCACCAGCAACAGATGAGACATGTGATTTCTCTGCATATTCACTAGCATTTGGTATTGCCATAATTTCTTAAACTAATTTTTATACTATAAAAAGTACTTGTTATTCATTTCAAGGCAAACCCTAATATCAACAGCTCTTGCAGGATAAACCTTTATCTATAGTAAATATATCAACTTTTCTGTCTTTATTTATTGCAGATATAGGTGCTATGATCCCTACTGGAGACCAAGTTCTCCAGGGTTTGTGGAAGACATTCTCCTAGTCAGGCTGGGGTTCAGATCCCAGCTTTGGGGAGAAACCCAGGGGTCTAGTCAACTGTGATCTGAGGATGGGGGAAGTCCTGCCCACTGAAATGCTACAGAGGGCTCACCTGTCTGAGGCTTGCTACAGCCTTGCACCTGCATTTTCTGAAACTGACATATAAGGGTCACACTAGCCCTAACTGTTGTTTGTTTAGTTGCTATGTTATTTTGCCCATTTTATAGATGAGGCCACTGAGAGTCAGAGAGCCTAAGTAAGTGCCCTAAAGGTGACAGCGCTGGAAGAGCGGCAGAGGTGGCTTGGAGCCCGGGCCTGTCTAAGGTCAGCCCATGCTGCCTGCCTGCGTCCGGAGCACAGGATGCCTCGCTCCTGAGACAGAGCTTGGCTCCGGGATGTCCACGTAATGCACAGGTCAGCTAGTGATGCATGCCAGCCGGTAAGGGCCATCGGCTCTTGCACCACACACCTGGGCGGTGGCACCACACCTTTAAAATGGATCTTTATATGGGATGTGCCCTTTGGTTATTAATTCATCCAACAAACACATGGATGGAAGATTCTGATTCACTGGGCTGCGGGTTATCAAGATTCTATGGTATTGTTTATTCCTCGATTCTCTCTCATTATCTTTACATTTTTTCTCATTTTTTCTCCTCTCTGCTTCCTCTGATCTCACTCTCTAGGCAAGGTTTACACATTTTAGCTCATTTTCCCTCTTTCCTGTAACTCTGAGCTCACATTGGGCTGTGCTGACAAAGAACAGGTTTCCCATATAAGATATGAACCTGACAGCAATAACAGCTACCATTTTAGAACACTAGTTGAACTGGGTGTTCTAACATGATCATTTCACTGAATCCCCAAATGCTGACTTAGGACATGGGACTGGGGGGACTGAAAAGCTTGACAAAGCTCACACACCTAGAAGCAGCGGGGCTAAGACTCAATCATCAGCTTTCACTGTTGTCTCTTGCTGCTGGCTGCAGTGCCTTCCCTCTTGTGCACAAAATGTACACGGCCTTCCCTGTTTCCTTCATCAACCAGACAGCTATTGGACTATCCCCTTCCACCTTCATCCCCGTTTCACCATTCGGGAGAAGAAATGCATTAGCTTCACGCTTCTTGTAACTAAAGCAAGTAGAAGACATCTTGATAATTCAGACAACCTCTGGACTGTGTGTGTTTTTAAGCCCAGACAGCACACTATAGCTGGAAGGCGAGGGCTGCGTGAGGTCTGGGCTTTGTGGGCGTCCCCAGCTTGGTCCCTGAGGTCTGCAGCGAAGCGCTAGCATTGAGGGCGTAGAGATGCTCCAGTGCTGAGCACAGCCTGGGCGCCGTACACTTAAGAGCCGAGGCACTTCGTGCTGAACCGATAGCCTTCTCACTTAGCTAACTGAATCCCTTGCTGTGCACTGCCAGGCATCTGGGCAGGGACAGCACCTCATCTGACACGCACGCGAATTTAAAAGAAAATGACGACAGAGAGTTTAATGGAGCGGAAAGCGCAGCAACCCTGCGATGACTCCAAAGCCTGGGACGCAATGAAAGCTCTCAGCCAGGGAGGGAAAGGACCTAGGATTCAGCTCCCGGTCCATTTTCTCCTTAAGGCATCGGGGCTTGCATTCAATGCTGATGTGTCCTAATTCAGAGGGGGTGTGGGGGAGGGGAGAAAGGCTGCACAACAACCTTGACCTCTTTGCCATCTGCTCTCAAACACCGTTGTGCTTGTTCATTTGTGAATCGGAAGCCAGTATCCACTGTGGGTCAGAAGTCAGAGGTTTGAAAAGGGGTGTGAGTCAAGAGGAACCATACTTTCTAACACCTGCTCTCAGCTGCTGCGGGCACCTGAGCTTTGAGGCCAGGGCGTTTCCTTCTGGGCAGGGTCTTCTCCCCCGTCCCTAGCTCTATGGGGACTGCTCTTTGCTGCAGGTTGAGAAAGTCCCGAAGCTCCTGGCTGAAAGGCGCTGGTCCCAGGGAGATGGTGGCAGGAAAGCTGCCTGGAGCGAAGGCATCCTGTACTCTGCCTCCTGACATCTCAGAACCTTCAGGTGCTGGCGACCACGTGTCTCCAGGGAACACACAGTACATTGTCCTCTGATGCTGGTACGGAAACTCGGCCTCGGCTGCAGGCTGGGTGGATCCGAGGTCTGTGAGCAACTCCTGGCACAGCCTATATCTTAACTTGCCCACCCTGGTATCCGTCCAAACATCCTTTCTGGAGGTTGTGTCTAAGAGTCCCTCCAAGTTTCAGCATCCTGAGTGGCCAGCTCAAGGTCGACTTTGCATCGGAAGCTTGTTGGGAGTCAGAATTCAGGCCTCATGGCATCGGGCTCAGGTCTTGTGCATGGACTGCTCCGCCACAAATGCAGAAAGGTGACGTCCAGAGATACAAGCCTGACTGCGTTCCCCATGACTATGCTGCTGCTGCTGCTGCTAAGTCACTTCAGTCATGTCCGACTCTGTGTGACCCCATAGACGGTAGCCCACCAGGCTCCCCCGTCCCTGGGATTCTCCAGGCAAGAACACTGGAGTGGGTTGCCATTTCCTTCTCCAATGCATGAAAGTGAAAAGTGAAAGTGAAGTCGCTCAGTCGTGTCCGACTCAGCGACCCCATGGACTGCAGCCCACCAGGCTCCTCCGTCCATGGGATTTTCCAGGCAAGAGTACTGGAGTGGGGTGCCATTGCCTTCTCCGCCCCATGACTATACGTATCCTTTATCCCTTGACAATCTTGCCATGTGATGCCAATTACTAATTTCTTTCCTTCAGAGCAAATCTTATTACCAGCGTGGGAAGGGCCAGTACCTGGCTCTGGGTCGCTTTATTCTGCCCTGACTGCCTTCCCTGCCAGGGGAAAATTCAATCCATTGTACAGGTGGCAGTGGTCAGAGGTCCCCCCATAGGGACCCCTATGCCCCTGTTATTTCTGTGGGCCATGGCACCATTTATACCCTGCAGAATTTCAGAGGGAAAACAGAAAGCTTCTTATTTTCTCAGAGGCTGTAGGGAAAGTGGATGGACTTTTAACCCTTAGTCATTTTTAAGTAAAGTAAAAAGATGTGTCATTGGAAAGACACATGTTAAAGTTACCTTTAAAGTGTTATTCTGAACCGGATGTATGAAAAAGTCCTTTAGCCTGCATGTATGAAAAAGTCCTTTAGCCTGCATGAGACCAACAATATTAAAACTCCAACACCAACTGAGTAAGTCAAGCACACAGGTCAGACTCACTCTTTGTTCCAATTCACAGCTGCCCTGTATTCACACGAGGCAGTCCCGGGGGCTCTGGCATCACCCACCAAGAGAGGTACAGGGCTGACAAATCTCAAACCCAACTGCATCTGAGAACCACCTGGGCATGTTAAAAAGGATATATGCTGAGTCCCCGTCCCAGAGAATCTGACTCAGTTGATCTGGGGTAGGATCCAAGCATGGGTATTTTCAGTGTGTGGGGGGAGTGGTAAACTTCCATTAAAAAGTGCTTATGAAGAAATATAACCACCATATAATGACATGCACAAATCTAGAGCATCCAGCTTAATGGATTTTTATGAATAAATCCTGAAACCTGGGCTTCCCAGATAGTTCATATGGTAAAGAGTCCGCCTGCCAATGCGGGAGATGTGGGTTCGATCTCTGGGTCAGGAAGATCCCCTGGAGGAGGAAAGAGCAACCTACTCCAGTATTGCTGCCTGGACAGTCCCATGGACAGAGGAGCCTGGAGGGCTGTAGCCCATGGGGTTGCAAAGAGAAGGACACGACTGAGTGAGTGAGCACACACGTGCTCTTAAAACCCATCCCCATCAAGATACAGAACATCATCACCCGCAGAAGCTTCAGCATGGGACTTTTAAAATTTAACTCTTTTATTTTGAAAAAAAAAAAATTAAAACTCTTCAAGCTGCAAGAGTATGAAATGAACTCGGCAAGGGTATTTTAAAAACTCTCCCCTGTCGATTCTAACACAGACCCAGGATTAGCAACAGTAATTGGCTGTTTTTTTCTTTTCCTATTTTGGATACACCTCTGGCCATGGAAAACCTTCAGCAAAACATGGGCATAAGATTTTAATTTTTTGTTACTAATTTCTTAACCAGGTCATTATTGGTTCCTTCAATATAGAAAGCAATGTTGGCCTCGGATCCATTTGATTCTGCTGTATTGTGATTGTCTTTGTAACTTTTCAAGCATTGTTTATGGTTCACAACCTCCCTCTTTCTAGCTACATATGATCTCGGGGGACTTTTTTCCTCTAAATAAGAACATATTATGTGTGCTTGTGGAAGAAAAAGGTGGGGATCATGCTCATTTTTTGTAGTTCAGCCACGGACAGTTGAGGCAAAACCTGAAGCCCTCCAAGGGCTATTCAAGGTCAAGGGTAGGAATGTGTGAAAGGCAGGAATCTGAAGTGAGTGAGGAAGTAAGGAAACAAAATCAAAACCAAAAGCAGTCATGTCCAGGCCCAGGAAATATGCACAGACAACAGAAGCCTGCCTGAGCTATGAGCTGAGGGAGGCCAGCAGGAGGCGTTCTGAGGTTGAGGGGTGGTGGGAAGGGAGGACTGGAAGCGGGGGGCAGTGAAGCTGGCAGTTAAGGGGCTGTGCCGCCACCAGAGGCTGAGACACAGAGCACGCTGGCCTCAGAGGAGCCGGCTGCAGCTGGGGCCACCCAGACCCGCCAGCTTATTTCAATTTGCCCAAAGGCTGAATATGATTTAATGGCGGTTCTGGGGGCATTGCTGAGTACAGCTGGACTCTGCCCAGGTCCTTCATCTCCTTTTTGTCTCCTGATACATATTTCCTAAGAAACAATTCCTTATGTTGTAGATAAGTGACTTTTCCATTTGGAATAGCAAGCTGAGTGGGGTGGGTGTTGGATGCTGCCATACAGGGGAAGCTCTGAGCATGGCTGAGGTCCTTAGGACCCAGATGGAGGAGGAGAATCTCCTTAATTCCTCAGATGGTGGCAGAAGGCAAGCCTCATGATAGATATGAGCAGACAAGCCTCATGGTGGATATGGGTAATGGCCTGAATGAGGGCATCACTGGCCCAAAAGTGACCAAAGAGTCTAAAAATGAGAAACCTATCACACTAAAATGTTTGGCAAAGAAAAGGTCTCTTTGGGACCAGTAACTAATTTCTTAAGTCTAGTGGGTGTTCTTTTTTTTTTGGTACATGTGTTGTTAAATAAAGCTTTGGTTTGCATATAACTTTCCAGGTTTATTACAAGGATGAGTGTGACAACATGAATTTTAAAGCTCAACACGGAAAACAAATCACAATGCACCTGAACCTTGAAGTCCATCTTGTCTTTGATTTTAGCAATGAGTTAAATTCACTTACATTTGTTTCCTAACAGAACCACACTTTATAATGAAAAGTTGCTCTGTTCTTTTTTTTTTTAAAGGCAGAAAAATAGAAAATGAGCAAATAGTAAATTTTTGAAATCTAATTTTTTGAGATTTCAAATAGAACAAAGAGTGAGGTTTTGAAGCCATGGTGGTTTAAATATATCCAGTATTCATGCTTTGTCAGCTTCATCCTGCTCTCACACACACACATGCACACACACATATGCACATGCACTCATACACACACATGCACACTCACTCATGCACACACACTCATACACACACATGCACACACACTCATACACACATACACACATGCACACACACACATGCACACATACACACATGCACACACACACATGCACACACACACATGCACACACACACACATGCACACGCACTCATACACACATAAATATAGCCGGAACAGGTACCTTTCCCTTTCCTTCAATATTGAATTCAATTCCTAGATTCTGTTAACCTCTCTCGGCATTTCACGGTTTATGGGTGAAGCACCTGGGAGCTGTGGCTTCTGACGACGTGAGCACTGCTCAGAAACACGAAACCTTCAGGTGTCCTGAGGTGGCAGAACAGTGAGTGCTCAGGGCAGGCTGAGGAGGGGAGCCGCGGAGGGCTATAGAGTCACCTCTGAGGCTCTGCAAACTGATGGTCCTTAAGGAGACGGGGCTCTCCCTGCTCCCATCCCAGTTCTGAGCTTCTGGAAGGGGCGAGGCTGCCATGGGCTGAGCCGTGGGCTAAGCCGAGGGGAGATGAGTCAAGGCTCGTGCGGTGTCTCACACGCATGCGGAGCCCAAGAACCACTGTAAGTCAAGCTGCCTTATGGGCTATGATCCGAGCATCCTCTCGCCTCCACTTACACGGGGCCCCACGTTGACAGCACAAAGGGAACAAAGGAAAGTGGAGACACTGAAAACAGCAAAATGAAAAGTCTTCCCAAAGGATCGCTGGCACAGTCCTACCTCATACAGATCTGTAAGGGGTTGGGAATGCGGATCCTAGACATCACAAAAGGGAGAGGCATGATGACGGCACTGTTCTCAAAGCAGGTTGACAAGAGAGGGAACGGGTGGAAACGGAAGCTGAAACAAAACAAGGGGACCGCCCGGCTGGGGCAAGGCTGGCCTCTTACCGTAGTGCGGGATGATGGCCCAGGCCATGGCCGAGGCGTAGATGCCGCCGATCATCCAGAACATGCAGAGCCAGCTCAGATGCTCACCCCGCTTCTCTCGGGCCAGCACTTCCGCAAAGTAGGAGAACACAGTGGGGATGGCTCCTCCAATCCTGCCAAGAGGTAGGGACGGTATGTGATATCAGGGCTCGTACAGCCAGTGTGAAGCACAAAGGCAGAGCTAAAGCAAGCTCTATTAGCACACGCTCTCTTTTCCAGCATATCAAGGAAGGTACATTTTCTACAACTTAGTAACTTTAATAGTGGCTCAGACGGTAAAGAATCTGCCTGCAAGGTGGGAGACCCAGGTTCGATCCCTGCATTGGTAAGATCTCCTGGAGTGGGGCATGGCAACCCACTACAGTATTCTTGCCTAGAGAATCCCCGTGAACAGAGGAGCTTTGCAGCCATGAGGCCGCAAAGAGTCGGACCTGACTGAGCAAATAAGCACACAGCATGTTCAAAATAGGTTTATTATCCTCCCCAAACTTGAACCTGCAATTAAACTATGTTACCAAAAGGTGGGCGTGGTGCCCTAGTCACATGCTTTATACAGAGCGCTTAGCTTAAGATCTCCATGGACTTTCTATTTCTTATTGATGGTCTACATTGTGTTTATCAAAAAGCACAATATTTGGTATGATCTAGGAAATACTTTAATTAACACATTAAAAATTACATATATATATTATGATTATGTGTTGTCCATGACATGGGGACTTTGGAAAGAGATTCAAACACCTCTAGAGGGCTGACTGCAACTGATACCACTCCACAGCGTTGGTCCTACAGCCCTGTCTGAGGGATATATTAACACAGGACCCACAGGGCTGCTGCCTAGACTGTCTCTGGTCCTGATCCAGCAGGTACTGCTGAATGAGTGCATGGGAAAGGGGCACTGGGACAATCACATAAAGAGCTGCTGGTTTAGTTACCAACAGTGCAATGCTTCCTTCCAGTCAAGGTGCTTTTAAGAGACACTGATCTCTGGATAGAGGGTATGAACAGTGACCTCTTCTCAGGTTAAGGTTCTCAAATGAGGTTCTATGGAATCAAAATTTTGTTCATTCTAGGGAGATGGGCCATAGAACTCATCAGAAGGTCAACTTGGCCTTGACCCCACAAATTTTAAGACACTGTCTAAGAAAGTAAGGTAGTATGGGAAATAATTCCTATCATTCTAAACAATATGTGAATTCTTAACATAATTATTTTTTTTAAAGTGTGCCACAATATAGTGAAAGTAAAAGTCGCTCAGTCACGTCCGACTCTTTGCAACCCCGTGGACTGTACAGTCCATGGAATTCTCCAGGCCAGAATACTGGAGTGGGTAGCCTTTCCCTTCTCCAGGGGATCTTCCCAACCCAGGGATCAAACCCAGGTCTCCCACATTGCAGGCAGATTCTTTACCAGCTGAGCCACAAGGGAAGCCCAAGAATACTCAAGTGGGTAGCCAATCCCTTCTCTAGGGATCTTCCTGACCCAGGAATTAAACTAGGGTCTCCTGCATTTGCAGGTGGATTCTTTACCAACTGAGTTATCAGGGAAGCCCTCAACATATAACCAAGTTGTAAAGACAACATCTAGTGATACAGTTTTTCAAATATTTACTGATTCCTTTATGTTCATATTTCTATAAGGAAAATTGCTATTGACATTTCAAGTAAATTTGATGTCAAGGAATGACACTTGTATTTATCCATTTAGCAATAACTGATTTTCTGAGTGCCTTTAATAGGATAAAGAAATACTGACAGTGATCTTAGCAAATGCAATTAAGAGAAAGGCCACATCTGCAGCAGATGTACCTAATCAACCACAGAGTTGATAATGTCACTCTGCACCAACTGGTACGTATGGCACCATTTCATGAGTCTGCCCCTGTTTACAGTAATGTGGTAGTCATCTGCAGCTGGATATGTGCAGACCACCTAGAATAGTGTTTTTCAGTCCACAGGCTACAAAATTAATTTGGCAAATGTCAACAGCATTTTAAAAATTGAAATAGACATGAAATATTTGAGTGACATTCAAGTAATAAGTATCATTTCATGCATTTCATTCACAATAAACATTTACAGTAATATATATTCATATGTGTATATGTGTAAGTATAACTATATATTCAATATGTATCTATATATAAGCATGTGTGTTAAGTTGCTTCAGTTGTGTCTGATTCTTTGCGACCCTAAGGACTACAGCCCACTAGGTTCCTAGAATCCATGGGATTCTCCAGGCAAGAATAATGGAGTGGACTGCCTTGCCCTCTTTCAGGGGATCTTCCCAAGCCAGGGACTGAACCTATATCTCCTGCAGCTCCAGCACTGCAGGCGGAATCTTTACTGCTGAGCCACTGGGGAAGCCCATAACTATATATACTTATATATATGTGCTCTTAGTAAGACCTACTGTTCAAAGAGTTTAAAAATCACTAACTTAGAGCATCTATACCTATTCCTCTGGGCTATGAATGTGATGGTTCTACCTAAAATCTCTGTGAGTGTGATTCCATGTGATTTCAGACATAGCACATGGCAACTCAGTAACAGCACATCAAGGGTAGCCAGCCAGCACCAAGTCCATCAACCAGACCCCCAAACAAGAAACAGATGTATATGATGACTAGTCAGAGCTGGCTACAAACCACACCACAGAAACTCACACAGTTCTCTGCCTGGCTTCCATAGCTGAATTTAAAGATTCAATAATGTTTCAAACAGATTTGAAATGGTTCCATTACAACACACAATTTTAATGGGAAATAAAACATCTGTGTCATAAATCATTTAACGCTGTTCCTTTTGTCATTTGATGTGAGGAATCTGTTTCTCTGCCCAGGTCCCTAATCTGTGTCTTCACTTTGTCAATACAAAGGAAGAGCCTCAGGTTTTACTGATTTTTAACATCCTAATTAGTGTTTCATCGGGATTCTGGACACTCCGTATGTATGAGTGGTAACTCACACTTCAGGAAGGCACAGTCGTGTCTCAGGAGATGCCAGGTTGCTCTGAACCGAGATGAATGTACTCCAGGTGGCTACCAATGCAAGTGGGAGATTTGCCTGTTAGTTTTATCACTGTTGCATAAAAGAACGCCAACTTTAGGGGCTTTTAAACAATCCTTCTGGTTTTAATTCAATGCCTCTTTTTCAAGTTTTTTTTTTTTTTTTTGCTTTTTGAATTTTTTTTTGCATGGATGTCTCTCAAAGTTTGTAAAGCAGACCACAAGGAATTCTAAAATCAAGGGCTAAGTAAGTCTGAAGAAGGAGGGAGGGAATCTATTTAAATCCCTTGCAAAGTCCTTCAGACTCAGAGACCTAAAAAACAACCCAAGCATTCACATTTCTTATTGTGAGCTGATCATCTATTTTGGGAAAAACATTAACTCCTCATCATATGGTGATATCCTTCAAGCAGAGAAAAACATTACAGTTCACTGCAGTGTGCTGTAATATTAACTGTTCCTGGTGTTTCATAGCCGATCAGAGTGCTTACATATTGTTTACACTAGACCAAAGGCTCTTGGAAGGTGAAGACTATAACATATTCATCTTTGAATCCCCCTTACTTGGCCTACTGGGCATGCACTAAGTGTTTACTCGGAAGAAACGAATTGCCCCAAGACTCTCTGATGATGGAGGGGAGGAGTAAGCTGCTGTGACGGCCTAACGTCTCCAGTGAGTGGAAACATACACCATATGTCCCGGGCCAGCATGACCGGAAGCTGGGGGTGCTGGCATGGCAGTTTTGACAGCAGCAGAGCCCCAAAAGAGTTCGTGAATCACTCTCTTAGTCGTCACCCTCCACCACCAAATCTTATTTTAAAAGCTCCCTATTACTATTCTACCTCACTATTTTGTATGAGGGGCTAATATATCTCCTTATTTGTTTCATTGTACTAAGATACAATTTCTGAGAACACTTGAAGGGAGAAACATATCTGAATGGAGTTTCTCAAATTCTCTATGGTTATTAAATAGGGTTGATTTTGTGCCTCTCTCCCAGCAGACATCTGACAATGTCTGGAGATATCTGTAGTTATCACAGCTCAGGGTTTTCATTGTACTAAGATACAATTTCTGAGAACACTTGAAGGGAGAAACATATCTGAATGGAGTTTCTCAAATTCTCTATGGTTATTAAATAGGGTTGATTTTGTGCCTCTCTCCCAGCAGACATCTGACAATGTCTGGAGATATCTGTAGTTATCACAGCTCAGGGGTTGCCCCTGGCACATTGTGGGCAGAGTCCAGGCACGCTGCTAAAAACCCTATCATATTCATAGCAGCCCCTCACAACAAAGACTTATCCAGCTCCCAATATCAATAGTGCTGAGGTTGAGAAACTCTTGCCATGGGGATGGAATAGAGGAAATATGATACTTTAAACAGCCAGGATATAAGGCATGCCATGGTTATCTTTTACACAGCAGATAGGCAGTAAATGTCTAAATACAGTTAACAGGGAGACCTCTTTATTGTTCATTATCTACTGATGAATTAGCTACAGTTGAAACGTGCTCACGATTTCATTTTTGACAGAATATTTACACAAATGAAACAACGAGATCAGGGTGGTTTATAAAGAATTTTTCTCACCATAGGATATTAAGTCTATTTTATTAGCTCCCATCAAGGACCATATCTTCATTGTCCATGGTAGTGGGAGGCACAAAGGGAATAATAATTGAAATGCACACTCTATTATGGGTGGAAGATTAGCCAGATTCAAAATAATTGAATTGACACTGATGAAACAGAATGTTGACATGTGGAATTTCAGAGCTGGAGCTATTTTCCCCAAGTACTATTAATGTTAGGTGTTTACAACTTTAATTACAGAAATATAAAGAAAGTAAAAAAAAAAATGAGGTTCTATGGAATCAAAATTTTGTTCATTCTAGGGAGATGGGCCATAGAACTCATCAGAAGGTCAACTTGGCCTTGACCCCACAAATTTTAAGACACTGTCTAAGAAAGTAAGGTAGTATGGGAAATAATTCCTATCATTCTAAACAATATGTGAATTCTTAACATAATTATTTTTTTTAAAGTGTGCCACAATATAGTGAAAGTAAAAGTCGCTCAGTCACGTCCGACTCTTTGCAACCCCGTGGACTGTACAGTCCATGGAATTCTCCAGGCCAGAATACTGGAGTGGGTAGCCTTTCCCTTCTCCAGGGGATCTTCCCAACCCAGGGATCAAACCCAGGTCTCCCACATTGCAGGCAGATTCTTTACCAGCTGAGCCACAAGGGAAGCCCAAGAATACTCAAGTGGGTAGCCAATCCCTTCTCTAGGGATCTTCCTGACCCAGGAATTAAACTAGGGTCTCCTGCATTTGCAGGTGGATTCTTTACCAACTGAGTTATCAGGGAAGCCCTCAACATATAACCAAGTTGTAAAGACAACATCTAGTGATACAGTTTTTCAAATATTTACTGATTCCTTTATGTTCATATTTCTATAAGGAAAATTGCTATTGACATTTCAAGTAAATTTGATGTCAAGGAATGACACTTGTATTTATCCATTTAGCAATAACTGATTTTCTGAGTGCCTTTAATAGGATAAAGAAATACTGACAGTGATCTTAGCAAATGCAATTAAGAGAAAGGCCACATCTGCAGCAGATGTACCTAATCAACCACAGAGTTGATAATGTCACTCTGCACCAACTGGTACGTATGGCACCATTTCATGAGTCTGCCCCTGTTTACAGTAATGTGGTAGTCATCTGCAGCTGGATATGTGCAGACCACCTAGAATAGTGTTTTTCAGTCCACAGGCTACAAAATTAATTTGGCAAATGTCAACAGCATTTTAAAAATTGAAATAGACATGAAATATTTGAGTGACATTCAAGTAATAAGTATCATTTCATGCATTTCATTCACAATAAACATTTACAGTAATATATATTCATATGTGTATATGTGTAAGTATAACTATATATTCAATATGTATCTATATATAAGCATGTGTGTTAAGTTGCTTCAGTTGTGTCTGATTCTTTGCGACCCTAAGGACTACAGCCCACTAGGTTCCTAGAATCCATGGGATTCTCCAGGCAAGAATAATGGAGTGGACTGCCTTGCCCTCTTTCAGGGGATCTTCCCAAGCCAGGGACTGAACCTATATCTCCTGCAGCTCCAGCACTGCAGGCGGAATCTTTACTGCTGAGCCACTGGGGAAGCCCATAACTATATATACTTATATATATGTGCTCTTAGTAAGACCTACTGTTCAAAGAGTTTAAAAATCACTAACTTAGAGCATCTATACCTATTCCTCTGGGCTATGAATGTGATGGTTCTACCTAAAATCTCTGTGAGTGTGATTCCATGTGATTTCAGACATAGCACATGGCAACTCAGTAACAGCACATCAAGGGTAGCCAGCCAGCACCAAGTCCATCAACCAGACCCCCAAACAAGAAACAGATGTATATGATGACTAGTCAGAGCTGGCTACAAACCACACCACAGAAACTCACACAGTTCTCTGCCTGGCTTCCATAGCTGAATTTAAAGATTCAATAATGTTTCAAACAGATTTGAAATGGTTCCATTACAACACACAATTTTAATGGGAAATAAAACATCTGTGTCATAAATCATTTAACGCTGTTCCTTTTGTCATTTGATGTGAGGAATCTGTTTCTCTGCCCAGGTCCCTAATCTGTGTCTTCACTTTGTCAATACAAAGGAAGAGCCTCAGGTTTTACTGATTTTTAACATCCTAATTAGTGTTTCATCGGGATTCTGGACACTCCGTATGTATGAGTGGTAACTCACACTTCAGGAAGGCACAGTCGTGTCTCAGGAGATGCCAGGTTGCTCTGAACCGAGATGAATGTACTCCAGGTGGCTACCAATGCAAGTGGGAGATTTGCCTGTTAGTTTTATCACTGTTGCATAAAAGAACGCCAACTTTAGGGGCTTTTAAACAATCCTTCTGGTTTTAATTCAATGCCTCTTTTTCAAGTTTTTTTTTTTTTTTTTGCTTTTTGAATTTTTTTTTGCATGGATGTCTCTCAAAGTTTGTAAAGCAGACCACAAGGAATTCTAAAATCAAGGGCTAAGTAAGTCTGAAGAAGGAGGGAGGGAATCTATTTAAATCCCTTGCAAAGTCCTTCAGACTCAGAGACCTAAAAAACAACCCAAGCATTCACATTTCTTATTGTGAGCTGATCATCTATTTTGGGAAAAACATTAACTCCTCATCATATGGTGATATCCTTCAAGCAGAGAAAAACATTACAGTTCACTGCAGTGTGCTGTAATATTAACTGTTCCTGGTGTTTCATAGCCGATCAGAGTGCTTACATATTGTTTACACTAGACCAAAGGCTCTTGGAAGGTGAAGACTATAACATATTCATCTTTGAATCCCCCTTACTTGGCCTACTGGGCATGCACTAAGTGTTTACTCGGAAGAAACGAATTGCCCCAAGACTCTCTGATGATGGAGGGGAGGAGTAAGCTGCTGTGACGGCCTAACGTCTCCAGTGAGTGGAAACATACACCATATGTCCCGGGCCAGCATGACCGGAAGCTGGGGGTGCTGGCATGGCAGTTTTGACAGCAGCAGAGCCCCAAAAGAGTTCGTGAATCACTCTCTTAGTCGTCACCCTCCACCACCAAATCTTATTTTAAAAGCTCCCTATTACTATTCTACCTCACTATTTTGTATGAGGGGCTAATATATCTCCTTATTTGTTTCATTGTACTAAGATACAATTTCTGAGAACACTTGAAGGGAGAAACATATCTGAATGGAGTTTCTCAAATTCTCTATGGTTATTAAATAGGGTTGATTTTGTGCCTCTCTCCCAGCAGACATCTGACAATGTCTGGAGATATCTGTAGTTATCACAGCTCAGGGGTTGCCCCTGGCACATTGTGGGCAGAGTCCAGGCACGCTGCTAAAAACCCTATCATATTCATAGCAGCCCCTCACAACAAAGACTTATCCAGCTCCCAATATCAATAGTGCTGAGGTTGAGAAACTCTTGCCATGGGGATGGAATAGAGGAAATATGATACTTTAAACAGCCAGGATATAAGGCATGCCATGGTTATCTTTTACACAGCAGATAGGCAGTAAATGTCTAAATACAGTTAACAGGGAGACCTCTTTATTGTTCATTATCTACTGATGAATTAGCTACAGTTGAAACGTGCTCACGATTTCATTTTTGACAGAATATTTACACAAATGAAACAACGAGATCAGGGTGGTTTATAAAGAATTTTTCTCACCATAGGATATTAAGTCTATTTTATTAGCTCCCATCAAGGACCATATCTTCATTGTCCATGGTAGTGGGAGGCACAAAGGGAATAATAATTGAAATGCACACTCTATTATGGGTGGAAGATTAGCCAGATTCAAAATAATTGAATTGACACTGATGAAACAGAATGTTGACATGTGGAATTTCAGAGCTGGAGCTATTTTCCCCAAGTACTATTAATGTTAGGTGTTTACAACTTTAATTACAGAAATATAAAGAAAGTAAAAAAAAAAATCTGTATTAAAACACATCACTAGAATAAGTTGGGACCCCTCTAGTACCTCATTGCATGTGTGTATGCACTCAAGTGTGGGAACACACACAACATGCCCTTCAAAAGCTCTGCAATACTTTTCGCAATACTCAACATTAGGCATCAAGTAAAAGTCATAAAACATATTTTCCTCAGTAAACTAAGACAAATTCACAAATGAGATATGGTATAAGGCAAAGACTTGTGTCAGCTTTACAGACAAAATTTCTGTGTTGGAAACATGAGACATGTAAATTGAATGAGTTTAGCAAAGTGGGAAGAAGGAGAAGGCCAAACATTCCTGCCTCCAGAAACCTCCCTGAAAAACTGGGAAGCCTGGCTGATTTAAGTCTGCACATTTCACAGCCACACCTCGCATCACTCCAGCCTCGATGACACCTTCGTGGTGGATTACGTCGGTCTCTGTACCTTGTCACTTGGATGTATGCTGGCTATTGAGAAGATGAGGGATGTTTCTACAGTGAAAGAAGGAGGTTGTACACAAAAGGGCCAGTTATACTTAAAATGGCTTGAAGTATGATGTGTTCAGGGGAGAAATTATAGAATGATGACTTCCTGTCCTGAAAGGAACTGAATAATTCTGTTTTGCTTTAATGCTTCAGTGAGCACGTATTGATAGCAATGAGTAATTTTATTCTTTCTTACTTCACCATGTGATTGCCAGCCAGTGCCATTCCTCAAACTCCCCTTTCCATTGGGAAATGAGGTACTACATGAGAATGTAATTAAGCAGGAAGTTGAATAAGCATTGTAAAGTCATGTGTTCCATAAGATAGTAAGCAGGTGGCAAAATCCACCAAGAGCTGACTCCTATGGCTTTATTACAACAAGTATTATGGGTTTATAAAAATGACTAATGACTGCTATAGTCTATGCCAGGAATCACAATCACAAATAATTTGCATGAAAAATATCCTTTTAATCTTTGCTCAGAATCAGCAACCAAAAAAAGAAAGAAGACACTGAACTGCAAGGCAAGTCAGACAGCAATTCAGAACCAATTCACTGTGTTTTCAACTGGACCCAGAAGTAAACAGCTAAAGCAGCAACTCCAAAGATGGACTTCCTTTTCATGAAAGTAACAGAGTATCACAGGGGAGGCTGCTCACAGGCTTAGAAGAAAGAACACAGATCTAACATCTCTGGACAGGCTAGGTTGGCACAGAAAATGAGATTGCTGTATTGATTAGAAGGCATATGTCTACTGTGAGTAATCAAGATAGAGACAGGAAAAGAAGGTTTCCTGGTAACAAAACCAATCATCAAATTAGGAATAAGGATCCCTCATGCCCAGCTTTGGTGCTAAAGCATGGGGGGGTTAGGGTAGCTTTAGTCTTCCCATCTGCAAAGCCGCAGCTTAAACCTGACTATTTTGAGAATATGGAGATGCAAACATATAATCTGAGTAAACGTTGTGTTTCTAAGAAAACATAATTTCAACTCCCCTAGCCCTTGTTTGCAGTCATATTGGTGCCCTAAGCCTGTCAAACCTAAACAGAACTGCAGGCAGCAGCTAGTGGTAAAGAATCTGCCTGCCAGTTCAGAAGATGCTGGTTCATGCCTGGGTCGGGAAAATCCCCTGGAGAAGGGCATGGCAACCCACTCCAGTATTCTTGCCTGGAGAATCCCATGGACAGAGGAGCCTGGCGGGCTATAGTCCATAAGGTTGCAAAAAGTTGGACATGACTGAAGCAACTTAGCAACGCAGCATGCACGCAAAGCCCCTCAAACCTAAACAGATCTGCATATCCACAGCAGCAGACCTGCTGCCATGGAGGGAAAAGGTGTATTCAGAATCCTCATGCTGTCTTGGGAAAAAAATCATCTCACTATTGAAACAGCTGGAAGCATGCAGTCCCACAGCACCTAAATGATGTCATGAATAAAGATGGCGATGACTGTTAGGATGATCTGTAAGAAGTGATGAAAAAAGACATGCAGACTTTTCCGGTCACTTGCTGTATATATCTAATCACCCATTTCTCCTCGGCCTCCCACTCACTTTCCATTTACCAATCCATCCATCATCCCCCCCCCACCATCCAGCCCCTCACCCAGCCAAGATCTGGGCCAAGCACATCACCCGATCACCTGTTGCTGGAGGGACAGGCACGAAGAATACATATCCCTACCCTCAAGGAGCTCACAGAGTCAGTTCTTAAAAGTGCATGTGGCTAATTTTTCATAATTAGACGTTATCACTTTGGGAGAACTTATAAAGTGTGTCTGAATGGTCCACTGTTGTTGGAAATTCTCATAAAAGGCATTGTTTAAGACAGTGCTTTCCAATAGAAATACTATATGAAGTATGTATAAAATTTTGAATTTTCGAGAAAAGATATTAAAACAAGGCTGCAGTTACTTTTAATAAATATTCATTTAGCCCAATGTATCCAGATACTATCATTTTAACATGTACTCAATATAAAAATTATTAATGAGATATTTTATACTCATTTGCATGTATAAGGCTTTGGAATCCAGTGCTATGTATTTTATACCTTACAGCACATCTAAATTTGGCCACATTTCATATGGTTGGTGGCTACATATGGCCTGCTGGACTGCACAGGCCTAGGAAAACACTGACTCACTGTTTATAACTTGGGTTTGCAGTTATTTTTGGATTAAAGATAATTTAATCTGTGGCCTCATCTTCCATATTGGAAACAGTCTTTCCATTCCAATTCTTTGGGTCAGAAATCTTGAACTGATCTGTTCAAAATGTTTATTTGGTGTCTGTCATGTATCAGACATCGTGTGGTATGAAATCACAGACATTTGTCAATGAATCTGAGACACCACGGACCTGGTGGTTATAAGCATGGAGCCAGACTGCCTGGGTATGATTTTACCATTAGCCTCTCTGTGTCTCATCTTTCTCATCTATAAAATGGGTAGCATAAATATTATCTTCCTCATAGGGTCACCATGAGGCTTTAATGAATCAATATTTATAAAGTACTTAACACAGCGTCTCTCAATAGGGCAACTACTATATAGGTGTCTGATAAAACATGTTTAAAAGTTGAAAATTTTTAAACAGTTCTGCATTTTTCCAATGCAGGAGGTATAACTTTACAGTTTGGAATTAGGCTAAAACTCAGAAGACCTGGGAGTCTACTGAACACATGGAAGTCAATCTATCCACGTCTCAATGTTCTAATTTCAAAAAGGCAGGATATCTTTGCATACTCAGTTATTTTAGAAATGTTCCAAACACAAATGAGGTTCCACATAGTTTGAAGAATTTCAGTTAGTGGTGATCATTTCTATCAAGTCAAGGTATTCTGGTTATTGTACCTTTACACAATGGATTGATATCAGTGAATGGATGGATACTGTTTAACTATGAAGGACGCATTTATGAGGCTCCATTTGCAGAGGGAGAAATGGCCAGTCATTCTCCTACCATACACAAACACTGAAATTTCATTTTAATTTCTTCTGCTGGTGTAGTTTTCTCCTGACCTTTACGCTTAGCAGTGCCAGGCCTTCAGCAAGATGCTCCCAACTCTGACATTGCCCAGCATCTGAAGCATTCCCATTCTCATAATTAACAGTGACTGGAAACAAATAATTTAATTCTGGGCAAATGAAAATGAATCAATGGTGTCAACTCCATTTCCCATCTTTCTAATTTTCTGTAATGAAAGAGGAGCGGGAAATGTCTGTTCCCTGATGTGAGACTCACTTAGGAAACTGAGAGACAGATGAATAATTGCTCCTCCTTCCCACAAAACACTGCTGTCTCTGGCAGGAAGAGTGTGCCTTGTGCTGAATAAACATGTAAAGTCATGCAGAATTTGGCACCTGAACACATTTATGTTTCTAAGAAAACACACTCATGACTTAGTGTGGTGAATAGAGGAAAGCACATCTATCACAAATCCAGCCATCAGGCTCCTTTATATGCAGAACAAGAATATAACACAGTCCCGCTAATGATGCCTCAGAAACAAAATCAGATAGGGCAAGAGGAAGCCTGTGGCACTTGCAATAAAATCAACACAAAGGCATCTAACCATGGATTCAGAATGCACAGTTTGCCTGTTAACAGAGTGGCTAGTTCAAAAGGACTTTACTGCAACTTAAGTCCTGGCTGTGTCACTCCTGGTTCCATCACTGAACCTTAACCTGTGAAATGAGGGGTTTGGACTGTGACCCAGAAATTCGCTTCTTCCTCTGAAAGGCCTAGTGTGAGGAACTGCTGGACAGGCACCATACCAATGTGGAGATCCTATCAGTTGCTCTGTCCACTCCAGTTACGTATTCTGGAACTGGGAAGTGATCACAGGATGGATTCAGGGACCTCCTGGACTCACTGTGAGACGGATCTGAGATCAAACTCCATTGAACACCCAAACTTTGTAAGTTCTAACTCTGGGTGGTGAACCACAGTGACATTTTGGGTCTCCTGGAATTAATGTCAGTTCAGAGCCAGGGCCTAGTAAGCTCTGAAAAGTCGATTATTTCCTTTTCTCTCACGCAGTTACCCTGGTAAAAGGCACAGGTCCTTTGGGGGAAGGATGGGTGAAAGATGAACAGCATAAACTTCTAGCAATGTACTAGGGTCTCCCCTTCATCCAAGGGGTTCTGGGTCTGTAAAGTGGCTCAAGTCTGGAAATTGACTGAGGGCCATGCCTTTTTGTTTTTATGATGCAAGTTAAACTTTTGGTCATTTAATTGAGAACTCTTCCTCTAACATAGACCAAGTAAGCCTTTATTAAACTTCCTGTGATTAAGCAATAAAGAGTAGACAGACCTATCCTGTCGATCTGCCCTCTAGGAATTTACAGGCTGGTGGAGGAAAGAGATAAACACATAAGAAGCAAATATTTTGGTGCATTGATCAGTGCAACCAAAAAGACCAACCAGGGGTCTGTGGTGAGAGTCACTGGGAGGGGTGGTATGAGGTTGTGAGTGCTGAGGGCCTAGGAGGAAGACCCTGTGAAGCTGAAAGGATGCTAAGAGTGATGCCCCTGGGAAATGCGAGGAGCGTTGCAGGGTCTGAGCACCAGAGTCTCACAACAGAAAAGAAGTGCCAACATTCTGAAATTTTCCTTCCTTGTTCACCGAGTCCTCTTCAATTTAAAACCAGATCAGATGTGGATAAGGGAGCTGCCTATTGCATAGAAATAACAAGATCTCCTATTTAAGGTTTCTAGGATCAAAGTCTTAATTCTTTGACTCAAGTTTTAACAATGTTTAAATAAAAGGACTATGTCAAAACTTCAGCCGCTTATGTTTTCAGTGTGTAAGTGCTGGTCGTGGAAAGGGTTTGGGCTTCCCTGGTGGCTCAGAGGTTAAAGTGCCTCCCTCCAATGCGGGAGACCAGGGTTCGATCCCTGGGTCGGGAAGATCCTCTGGAGAAGGAAATGGTAAACCACTCCAGTATTCTTGCCTGGAAAATCCCATAGACGGAGAAGCCTAGTAGGCTACAGTCCATGGGGTTGCAAAGAGTCGGACACGACTGAGCAACTTCACTTCACTTCACTTCACAACAAGAAGAGCCTTCATGCGGAAACTGGTTTTTCATTCACAGTTCTGTTGCCATTTTCTCCTCATCTGTGAGTCTCCTACACCCCTTGCTGCTGCCCCACAAAGGACACCAACTAGTTCTTAGCAGATAGAGAATGGGTGTGCTTTTGAACTGGGGTGCTGGAGAAGACTCTGGAGAGCCCCTTGGACAGCAAGGAGATCAAACCAGTCAATCCTAAAAGAAATCAACCCTGCACATTCATTGGAAGGACTGATGCTGAGGCTGAAGCTCCAATACTTTGGCCACCTGATGCGAAGAACCGACTATTGGGAAAGACCTGATGCCAGGAAAGATTGAGGGCAGGAGGAGAAGGGACAACAGAGGACGGAATGGTTAGGTGGCATCATCGACTTGATGGACTTGAGTTTGAGCGAGCTCTGGGAGATGGTGAAGGACAGGGAAGCCTGGTGTGCTGCAGTCCGTGGGGTCGCAAAGAGTCAGACGCGACTGAACAACAGTGGGAGGGCTGTCTGTGTGCCTTCCCTCTCCAACCAGACAGGAAGCATTGAGGGGCCAGGTCTCATCTGTAACTGTGAAAGGTCCTCCATGGTTTCAGGAGTAGAGCGGGTGTGAAAGGGTTTTGTATTTGAGTTGGAATGGAATTGGAGAACATAGAGACTCAGCTGAGAGGGTCCAGATGAACCCTCGCTGCCAAGACAACCTCTCTGTCACCAGGGCAGCTCTCCACATGTTAGGAGAAGTCAACAAGGCCCCAAACTCAGCCAAAGAAGACAGACCGATTTCTTCACTTCCCTTGACAGCTGCGTTTCTCAGGTCCCCTCAGCTGCTGGATCCTACAAGCTCCAGAGTGTTTTGCTGCCTGGGCCCAGGTGAGTAAGCCCACATGGCTTCCCCGTAAGCCCCACTCCCAGCTCAGGGACTCTCCACCTATTCTGGAGAGCAGGGATGCTCCATTTTACTTGTCTGTTTTCTTCCAAGTCTTTGCCCATGATTAGTCTTTTCTGTTTCCCTCTTGGAATCAAAGTCAGAAAGAAGACTTTTCCCCTCTCTGTCTGCTGTCACTCTGAGGCAAGATTCAACATGCAATCTCACTTGATCCTCATATTCAAAGGTAGGATGTAAAGCACTATTATCTCCCTTTCACAAAAGCAGCAGCAGGCTGGAGAGCCCAAGGGACTTTCCCAAGGGCTCACAGTAAGGCCAGGCCTAGGGTGGACTTGAATTTCTGGACTCCCCATTCTGTGCCCACTTTGCAAAGGCATACTGTGCATTAGTCTCTCGGAGCACAATTGATAGAGTGTAGCTGAATTAGCAATGCACAGTCTGTGCTTTGCCAGGTAAATTATCTTATTTAGAGGTCTGCAGCCCTGAGCTGCTGGTTGAAAAATGATGTGTCGGCAACAAAGAAGCAAATGATGTCATGGATATACCCAAGCCGTCTCTGTCTCTGGGCTGCCCTTGAATTAGCTTCTGGACAGTTGCTTAGTCTGGAGTATGCTACAGCCACCAGAATCACCCTTATCTCTGCAGTCAATGGAGTTGCCCATGTCTTCATCTAGACTGGCAATGAAAATTGCCATAATCATCCAAACCTGGTCAGGTACTTTTGAGTCTATGGATATTGCTGATATTTTCTGGATAAAGTTGTGAATGGAAAGGACTGGAAAGTTCAGAACTTGGGTTGTTAGGCTTCTCCTGACAGGCTAGTGGTATTATGTACATAAAAGAAAAAGCAGGAGGAAGTTCTCCTGTGGCAAGAATGTCTTATCCCATGGACCCTGAGAAGGTCCTTTAGCAAGTAGCTTTCATCGCACCTGCTCTTCCTCAGGCATCTCAATTCACTCAGCATCGGGTTGGCTGCAGCCCCCTGAATTCATGACCCGGAAATCCTCCCCACAGATGACATGTGCAGCCAGTCTGGCACAGAGCTTTGAGCACCAAGCGTCCCTTCTGCTAAGGAAAAGCCCTCTTTCCCCATCAATACAAAGCAATGATTGATTCTGATCATTTTTCTCTAAGGAAAAAATATTTTCACACTTTCCCAAACTTTCCAACCCGCCTGCTTTACTGCAGTGTCTTCAGTCTAAGGAAAACTCCTGAGATTCCTGCAACTTATTCACACATTTGCCAAGTGCCCCCATGAGAAGAATATGTCAAAGCAGGAGATGCAAGCGACATGGGTTTGATCTCTGGGTTGGGAAAATCTCCTGCAGTAGGAAATGGCAACCCACTCCAGTCTCCTTGCCTGGGAAATTCCACGGACAGAGGAGCCTGGCTGGCTACAGTCCATGGGGTCGCAGAGTTGGACACGACTGAGCAACTGAGCATGCACACACATCCTATCTGTAGAATGTAGCACAGAAGAGGTTCCAGAAGATAAAAAAAAAAAAAAAAAGAACATCGGAAAAATCTGTGGATCCATCAATCTCAATATGTGAACAAATCTTGTGGCAGAAAACAATATAAAAAAGTGTTTTGAATGAATTATGAAAGTGAACCATTAGTATTCACGGGGAAACCTTTGTACTCTTAAAACAACCCACTGACATAGTCTTTCTCTTTGATGCCTTATATTCCTGCTAATCTTAGCTCTGATTTTAAAGTACTACTATATGTAATTAAGAGAGATGGGCTGCAGCTTTTTGACCTTCTCTTTGGGCAAAACCGGGCTTTGCTGTGTGTTGACCAACATCATCAGCCACAGCTGATCAGCTTCTCAAATTCATAACCCAGCACAGATTCCTGCCCTTTCTTCATTCATTTTTCTTTTATATTATTCCTATAAATTCATCTTATGCTAGACTCCCTCAGAAACAACATCTCTAATGAAAACAGAGTTCTTAAGCATGAATCAGAAATTTTACACTTGCACTATTTTTTTTTTCCTATTCAAGCAGAGTTTCTTGGACTCTCCTAATTGAGGTGTTGGGTTTTCCTAAGCTGTGGATTTGCTTAATCTAGTAATGAGGGCTTCAAGTTCTTTAACAAAAATGACTAACCATTGGCTATACTATGCCACTGCACTTGTCAATAGCACACCTTCTGTTGATTCAACAGAAGTCAGGAACTTATATAAAGAACCTATTGCACCTCATGAAGCAGGCTTCCTACTTAGTTAAATATGCTGTTGGTGGTTTAGTCCCTAAGTCATGTTGCGACTCGTTGCCACCCCACCGACTGTAGCCTGCCGGGCTCCTCTGTGGAGGGGGTTGTCACTTCCTTCTCCAGGGGGTCTTCCTGACCCAGGGATCAAACCCAGATCTCCTGCATTGCAGGCGGTCTCCTGCAGTTACCAAAGATCAATTAAACAATATTTACTTGAGACCCTCTCATCTTGGATTTAAGAGCATAGTTGAATGGTTCAAACATTTAATTAGTTCATAATAGGTAGGACTAGAGCTATTTCTGGCTTAAATTTTTAGAAGGAAAAAAAATCCACTCATAAATGTGCACTGCCACAGATATAGCATTCCTTTGAAAACAACACCCATTTCCTAGACATAAACACTAAAAGAATCAGCCACGGGAACACAGATGCGTATTCCCTTCTCTTCTGGATTTAAAGGTTGATAGTCATATTTCTAAGAACCAGCATTATGGCTCCTAAGGCTGACACAAAGATGGGAAAGGAAATGCATTAAGGGATAATTTTTTTGGTAATGAGAGCCTCTAGAGTGGAAAACATGTACATTATGTCTTTATGTAGAATAAACACATTACTATAAAATCCGAAAGAGAAAAACCTTACCCGAATCCAGAAAGTAAGCGACAGAAGAGAAAGAAGCCATAACCTTGGACAAATGAAGACAGGAAGGCAAAGAATCCGTTGATAGACATGCAAATCAGAAGGGACTGCTTCCGTCCCACTTTGTCTGCCAGGCCTCCCCAGAAGAATGCCCCCACCATCATGCCGAGGTACACTATGCTGCCTGCAACACACAGAAAACAAGGAAACACGTCAGAGTGGGCAGGGACGACACTCGGAGCAGCAACTGAACAAGGGACAGGAGACGTCCTAGAATTCTGCATGGGAGAGAAGCTCCTTCACAAACAGATTCTGCAGGATCCATGAATCCGCTTTCAAGTTGGAAAACAAGTTCTGGGGGTTGCCTCAGGCTGCCACGGGTGATGGCAAGGGCAGAAGATGAGATGGTCACGTTCTCCCCAGCCTTGTGTGGAGGGGTACCCCCAGTGGGCAGACATAAAGAGTCCCCATGGAGAACAATCCCACAGTTTGATTCATGGCTGTGTCACCTTTGGTCCAAATGCCCAGCTTAGCACCACAGAAAGGCCAAGATGGGAGACTGAGTCAGGGGCTCCCAGGTCAAAATGGATCCTCCAACCTGCCTCAAGCCTGCACTGCAGCAGATGACCTGGGCCACAGCCAGCCTCCTAGGAAACTTCTAGAAGACTTCATGAGTTCTTTCTCTCTGGTTCTCCTGAAAACCCTGGCCCTTCCTTGAAAGGAAGGGATGTTAGGGAAGGTAAGTTTACAAGAGTTAATCTCAAAATGGTCTCTCCCAAATCCTGCTCAGAAAAGAAAAACTTTTTCTTGGCGTCAGGAGCTTAAGCAGAAGGAAAATCGCTGCTTGTGGTTTGGAGTTGCTCAACTCACCATGGTTGGCTTTGCTTTCATAAAGGAAATAAATGGAAAAATCAAGAGTTAAATAGATGCCCCTCTTGGTATCACCGAGTAAACAGCTGAATTTTCCAATTCCCTTGCTTCTTCTAAAAAACCAAGCCCTCTGTCCAGAGTCTTTCACAGGATGATATAATATTAGGTATGGCAAATGTTATTTTTTGGAAGGTTTCCAAAAGGGTATGCAAGGTCTAGGGGAAATGGCATAATTAATAAATGAGAGTTTTGGCTTTAAAAAAGCTGCCCACTACATCTTTTACTCAATTTTTGCTTTTTCCCTTTGCTTCAACAAAGCACCATTTGACTAGTCCCTTCTCAAACAAGTGTTTAAGGTGCCCAGCAGTATCTAGGTTACAAGCTGAGAAAACACTACCTTATTTATTGCTTTAGGTTAGTTAGGGAAATATCCTCCTTAAACATTCACATGAATTCATTTGCTAACAGTTAATAAATTAATATGAGACCCAGAAGGAGAGCATTTGGCAAAGTCTGGTGAGCCCACATCAATGACATGCAGACGCTGCCCTGCATAGACGAGTCTAGACAACTACAGGGATTGGCGAATGTTGGAGCAATTATACAATAAGAGGCTGGGGTGCTGAAAGGAGATGGGTGGTTATCCTTTGCCTGGGTAGGGAGGTACTTTTCTCTGTACTATGTGGCTGACCATAAAAAGACCATCCTCCTCAATAAAGAGATTACTCATATCATGAGGCCCAATGCATGTCGAGAAGACAATTTAAAGAATGTATCAGCACAAGGTACAGGATCCCCAGAGCAGATTCACCCAGGAAAATGAATATGGGGAATATCTCTTACTTACAGCCTAAGAAAGACTAATCTGTAAGCTAAGCTGCTTGATGGACTTCCCAGGTGGTACTCGAACGAAAGAACCTGCTTGCCAATGCAGGAGACATAAGAGACGTGGGTTCGATCCCTGGGTCGGGAAGATCCCCTGGAGGAGGTCATGGCAACCCACTCCAGTATTCTTGCCTGGAGAATTCCATGGACAGAGGAGCCTGGCGGGCTATAGTCCATAGGGTCGCAAAGAGTTGGACGTGACTAAAGTGACTTAGCACGCATGCACGCAAGCTGCTTGATAATAATGTCTGTCTTTAGAAATGCTTACAGGTCAGAAAGTGAGCTTCATCAACCAGGAGCAGCCCGTGGCTATTGCCATCTAAAGACTTGGGACTCTTTCTTGTAGCTCTGGCCCCAGGAACAAAAAATGGTCCCTGGCACTTGTGGAACCCTTACCAGTTCTAAACTTTTGTGTGAATTACCTTACATAATCCTGTCTACCACCCTTTGAGGTGAGTACCTTGGGAACACCATTCATAGGTGGGAAGCTGACATACGGGGACATTAATGATCTAACCACAGAGAAGTGAGTGCTGCCTACATCCCAGTCCGTCTCATTGTACAACGTGGTGATGATTCCTTTAACCCTCCCGGCTGCCCTCCTGGGAAAACATCCCAGTTTGTCCAGGCTCTTGTGTGGAGGTAACATCTAAAATTGAAAGTGGTACCTCAAAAGTCTCAGAGGTGCCTTCCTCCTGGACGCCACCCTCATACAATTAGAGCCAAGTCTTGGGTAGTGGAAAATGACAGATGGGAGCTCGGGGGACATGCTGCTTCATCCCACCCGAGTATGTGACCTGGGATGCATTGCTTACTCTCAGGTACTCCAGATGGGTACCTCCCCGACCCTTGGTGGGGAAGGTAAGGGAGTTGATGCTGCCAACAGCTGGGTGGTGCTAAAGCAAAAAAGGAAAATCCAAGTTCTTGCTACGAAGAGCAGTGCAGGCATGCTAAGTCACTTCAGTCGTATTCAACTCTTTGCAACCCCATGAACTGCAGCCCTCCAGGCTCCTCTGTTCCTGGGATTCTCCAGGCAAGAATACTGGAGTGGGTTGCCATTTCCTCTTCCAGAGGAATCTTCCTGATCCAGGGATGGAACCTGCATCTCTTATGTCTCCAGCAGTGGCAGGCAGGTTCTTTACCACTAGCGCCTCCTGGGAAGCCCAAAATGAGTAGGCTCCTGCGCCATGCTCTGAAGGAGCTGTAACCCCCTCGCTTTTCCAGGGCAGGCTGGATGCTGGTCCTGCCAGGCGGGTCTCCATGTCCTGTCATCCCCTTCTGGGCCATCCCTTGCAGCTGCATCTTCCCTAAACCAGATTAGAGCGTTACAGAGTGATGATTCTAGAATTTTCAGGGCTCATAATTGGATACTACATTTCTCTGCTCAGCAGGAGTGCAAGGACACAGCCCCACCTGGGAGCTTTTTAAACCTCAGGGGTAGTAAAGGCTAAGAGCTCATTCCTGTGAGGGAGATGGCTTAGTGACTTGACAAGGGACAGGGAATCCTCATTTATTATTAGCACCCTGTACTTAAGCCCCTTGCAAATAAAATTTAAAGATAATACTTATGAGAGATTTTAATATATAAAAAAGAAAAATGGCCTATTTTTCAATTCCCCTAGATATCTATCTATCTATTATCTATCTGTCTATCTATTTAACTCAAATATGCCCCCATGGCCAATAATTCAAACCACACAGAAAATTATAAAATGAAAATAAAAGTCATCTTCTCCCTAATCCTTGATCCTCTTCCCAAAGGTAACCATTAATAATTTTTTTTCCAATTCTTCCAGAATGCTCATACATATAAATATACAAAATGGATATCCTGTAGGAATTGCTTGTTAAATATAGGTTTTCTTCCCCCCAACCCCTGTGCAGCATTTATCATATCTAGACTTTCTTTAAAATCTTCCAGATTTTTAAGCTTAAGCAAACCAGAAATAAATCTCTGTCAGGATTTTAATTACTTCTTCAAAACACATTTCATATATTTCAGAAGAGCATTCACTATCAGCTAATAGGCGAAAAATAGTTATTTCTCCATCTCTATTATTTCTATGCCTAAAATAAACACACCCAATTTCCCTAAATGAGAAGCTATTCAATCCAATTTTAAAGAATTTACAGAGCGCACCCACCATGTATGACTTTTCCTGAAGGCTAGAAATACATGGATTTATAAGTCATGATCCTTGACCTTAGGGAATGAAAACTTGGCAAATCTTTCTCTGATGCCTACGCTAAGCCAGGAGAGAAAGGAGGACAGTTTCACATCCATTATTTCACAGAACCCCTCCACAGCCCATTGCCCAGGGCCAGTACAGAGAGGGGCACCCGGAGCAGGACCGTCCACGGCCTCCTGGGGACACACGGCCAGACAGAAAGTGCCCTCAGGAACGGGGATGGAGGCCCTGACCTCCGCGCTTACTCCATCGAGATGGCTTAAGGAGCTTGTAATTCAGTGAGGGAGACCCAGGCCCATCACCCAGCGAGCCCCGCTGTGAGGCGTGTGTTCCGAGGGAGGGGCAACTGGGGCAGAGGGGCGGGAGGTGGCCACTGATTCTGACTGTGGTGTCTGAAAAGATTTTGCTGAGAATGGAACATCTGAGAGGACTCTGAAGGATAAGAAAAATTTCAACATAGTATTAAATTCCTCCAACAAGTGACAGGTTTAGAGGGAAAAAAAAATAGCATCTCAATCTGACTCTGACTAAAAACATGTTTCAGATCTAAGCATAATAATAATCTTTGGTGTCTACATTGGATTACCACTGGTAATTAGACCGACTGTAGCTAGACTTCCACTGGGCACGCTACAGACAGGATGACGCCCACCCAACAGTTTATTCCAGACAAGCAGCACAGCTAGGAGAGTCATGTTTCGGTCATGTGATCTAATTAAAGCCAAAACCTCTGAATATTAGCAAAGGCTCACACTTGAGAGGGAGAGATGTGAATGAGGGTGGAGCAGCTCTGGATGGCTGCCTTGCTTTCATGACCCCATTTGTCTTCACCGTGCTGAGACAGGGAGCCCTTGAAGATTGAGAGGCGGGACAAGCTCTCAACACGGACCAGCCTTCTCTGGCCACCGCTTCTCATGAGGCTACTCACAGAATTTAAAAGTAATTTAATCCATTCTACAGGTGGGGGAACTGAGGCTGAGAGAGGCCAGCAGTTGAATTCAGGTCTTCCAGATCCTTGTTCCCCAGAGTATGATCTCTGGATCAACAGCACTGGCACCCCGGGGTCGGGGGGCAGGGGGAACTTGCTAGAAATGCAGACTTTCAGGCTCCACTCTGGACCTACAGGCTCAGGATCTGAATCTGACTAAGGTTCCCACATGACCTGTGTGCACTTGAGAATCCAAAACCACTTTTTAGGCTGCTGGGCTTTCCATTGAAACATATAACCTCTCTAATACTTTTTTTAACTTAAAGTCTGTATTTCTCTAATACATATTTGAGCAGGGGAGATGCAGACCCCAGAATATTTAATTGCAAAGACCCAGAACAAGCAAGATCTTCCTGCATGAGCTGGAGATGTCCTAAGGGTGAGCGGAAAGTCTGTGCCTCTCCGAGGACCTGCTTTCTTTATAGAAGCTAGAGCAGACCTGCAAGGTAGAGAGAGGCCAGGCTGCAATTCTCTGATCCTTTCCTGCATCTGATGAAG
Source organism: Cephalophus harveyi (assembly GCA_006410635.1). Lineage (NCBI taxonomy): Eukaryota > Metazoa > Chordata > Mammalia > Artiodactyla > Bovidae > Cephalophus > Cephalophus harveyi. The sequence goes on along the minus strand of SJYT01073529.1, from coordinate 28,753 downwards.
ACTTTCATTCAGCTGGGCTGTCAGGAGGTTGAACTTGGCCTGAGAAATAAATATAATCTGAAACTCACTCTCCTCCCATCGCAATGGGGGCTCAGGACATCCTTGGCTGGCCAGTCTCTTGGTCCAGGCTTCTCAGAAGACAGAAAGAGGCCTCAAGCACCACCTCCCCATTAAGGGATTTTCTAACATGGGAGCTGATTCCCCTCTATTTAATCATACCCTCATTTCCCCCAACAAATATCACATTTCCATTTCTGTCTCTTAGCTAAGCTGCTTTTGATTCTTTCTGACAATCCCTAAGGGGCACACATCTTTTCCCCCAGCACCATTTAAACCACATTTAAATGAAACAGAACAATTTTAAGAAATGGAATAGAGTGGTTTTTCTCATAATAATTTTAGCCATTAGTTTAAAAAAATTATTTTAAGCACTTCAGTTATCTATAGCTAATGCATTACCCTATAATTCATTCCACCATTTATTTATAGATTGATTTTCAATGAAAAAAAAAAACATTTTGTGATAGTGTTCTGAATTCAGTGATAAATAATCTCCATGGGGCAATGCTCACACTCACCTTTTATAAGGGGATTTTCTTAGGTTAAAACAAAATTATAAGTCAAAGTAAAACAAAAATAAATCTTTAACAATAACAATGACCGTTCTAGAGATAGTTATTAAAATGAATAATATAACATCACTCATCATATTCACAGGATTAAGGGAAAATGAGTTACTCCTTAAATTATTCTCATTATTTTTCAGATGTTACACACAGAGGCAGGTGCATTTATTGTCCCAAGGATAGGATTTTCTACTATCAACTTGTGTTATACCCATAGCAGACACCCACTTGGAGAAGGAAATGGCAACCCACTCCAGTGTTCTTGCCTGGAAAATCCCAGGGACGGGGGAGCCTGGTGGGCTGCCGTCTATGGGGTCACACAGAGTCGGACACGACTGAAGTGACTGAGCTTAGCAGCAGACACCCCCTTAGCCAATTCTTACGTAACCAACACATGGATTAACAAACCCACCCACAACACATTGAGAATTATTTCCCATCTTCCTTCTTCTTCCAATAAATGCTTTAGGTTTACTGTTTTATACCCAACCTTTATGTGAGTTCTGCTGTTATTAGTTATGAATCCAATTAAACAGCAGTCACATAAATAATGAGATATGAGTGTGAAAGGAATGGGAGCTACTCCCATGAAACTAACTTAAGAAAGACATGGGGAAGATGGGGTGCAAAAGTAAATATTTATTTAATACACTTATTAAACAAATGTATTAAATAAACATCTTTATATTAAATATTTGTTAAAGAAATGTATTAAATTTTATTAAATAAAATTTATTAAATAAATGTGAGCAATCCAACTCGGACTGAGAAAAATCATAAAGATGAAAGATTCTGTGCTTAGATAGAAGCATATTAAAGAAGTTAAAACTGAAAATCAAAGCCACTTGATGACTATAGAGATATAGGAAAGACAAGGGGGTACTTCATTTCAAAGATATCTACTCAAAGGGTACCTTGGCTCCTGCACCTGAAGATGGTTGAATGAATACAAGCCCATGAGTTAAAACAAAGTATTTAAGTCTCTCTGTTGATCTGCATGTTTTCTTGCTTTACCAACTTTTCCATTAACTGACCAATTACCAGTCTGGATTTAATTAGGTAGTGGGATGTCTACCTTGCCTCAGAGGACCCCTGAAGACAGGCTTTGTGCATCAAGAAATCAGGTTTGCACAGCCATTGAAAGAGGCGACAATTACCCACTATGTGGTTTATCGCATCACTGAAGGCAACACTGAAAGAGCATCTCCTTAAGGTCAGTTCCAGAACTCACAACCTTCCTTAATTTTATTGAAGATTCCCTTTTTTTTTTCACTGTGTACCGGAAAACCCCCTGGAATGACAGTCAAGATCTTCAGGACTAGTTCCAGTCTCCCTAGAACTAGCTGTAAGCTGTTAGGCTGATCTTTCGGCTTCCTGCATGTCAAATGGCAGGTGGCGGTCAGCCCTGTAAAGCTGAACCAGGCTCTCTTCTTTCTGTCTGGGGGAGCAGGGCACTTCTTCCCCTTGCTAGTCTCTTTTGCATCCTCCCTTCCCACCCACTGATGCGGGAGCTCTCGTGGCTGCCCTGTGTTCCTCCTCCAGGGCCCCCAGAATGGTGGGTTATGAGCGTGGCCGACCCTTGGCCAGACCACACCGTAGCCCATCAAAGGCTGACTCCAGGGACCACTGTGCCTCCCCCTCTGCCTTTGCTCCCACTCAATTCAAAGAAGGCTGCAACATCTTCAACTTGCTATTTCTGATTATTACTGGTTTCAAATTCTGCTTTTGAATTAGAAATGATAATATAAAACCGCAAGTTCAGGACCTATTCTGTTGGATTCTTCCCCTGGATGTGCTAAGAAGTGGACCCATTATTAAAGCAACGGGGAGTTGAAATGGGGGAAGCAGAAAAACTGCTTTTGTTGTTGTTTAACCAAATGCAATACTCATCTTTATCCCGCTACTATTTACCACTCTGACCTCTGGATCAGGCAGCAAAGAGTGAAGAGCCCAGGCTCTTGAAACATAAGGACTAGATCTGAATTTCTGCTCTACTCTTTACTAGATATTTGATCCTGGGTAAGTTTCTTTCTTTCTTTTTTTCTATGTGTCTCAATTTTCTGCTCTGTAGAATGGAATTAATAACAGTACCTCCCCACACACTGTTTTTGAGAGATTAAATGGGTTAAAACACTAAGAACTATGTGAAACACAGCTGTTCAGTAAAAAACAACAACTAATATAACACTTGGTCTGAGGAAGAGAGCAAAAAGGAGAGAATAAAATGCTGATGGAAAAGAGACAAGAGGAAAAGGGGAGAGGCTCTGGGGTGATGCAGAAAGTAAAGTTACAGATCGGGGCCCCCCTCAGCTCATGTTCTGAATAGAAGCCAACTGAAACAGCTCTGGAAACGTGAGCTAATTTTTTCAATTTCAAAGACTTATTCTTCTGCATCTTGAGATTATTTAAATAAATAATCAATAGTCTTCTCCTAAATCCAACCCCTGACTTTTCCCAATCACTACTATTTTTAGTAGGCACAGGTAAGGACCATTGGTGCATTCAAATGCATCTGTGGATTTTCAGAAAATCAAATAAAAGTAAAGGAAGTGATAATATCAAAGGCATATGGACAAATAAAAAACTCTTTCCAATTTGCAATAGAGAAACATTTGCAACAAAAGTCAGCTCACCTTTTCCAGAAAGAACTGTAAATATCAGATGCAGACTACAGTGCATTTCTGACTTTTACATTTGGAAAGTCTGACATTTAAGTCCGTTGGTCCAGGCAAACTGATGTAGCTGCTTGTATGGGCAGGTAATTCCATATCAAGCATTATTACCACTTATTACTTAAGTCCACCTGGGCACTAAGCAGCCTCTGAAGGCCCAAAGACACTGGCTCTGAATTCAGTGAGCCAAATGCAGAAGGGGAGTCTGGACATGGAGGACCAACCTACTTTTTAATATTTTTCCTCAAATGGCCAGGATAGAGCATGTCCACTGGATAGGGAAAGAGGTATTTAAGTAATTTTGCATGGAAAAAATCATTTGCATATATGGTTCTGCAGAAAAAAGGACAACAGCCCCCTTGGTATTCAGAGCAATAAAGATATAGGTCTCGGGGGTTAACCTGTGGTGCACCACGAATATCAGACATCAATTTCACACCAGTGGGATCCCTGTTGGGCTCTTCTGGTGGCTCAGGGGTAAAGAACCTGGCTGCCAATAGCAGGTGTGATTCCTGGCCTGGGAAGATCCCCTGAAGAAGGAAATGGCAACCCTCTCCAGTATTCTTGCCTGGAAAATCCCATGGACAGAGAAGCCTGACAGGCTACAGTCCACAGGGTCGCAAAAGAGTCGGACACAACTTAGTGACAAAAGCAATGGGATCCCTATCTCCACAAACGTCCTCCACTCCTAGGCCTGTGTTGAGGGAGCAAGGTGGTAACTGACTAAGTCCTTTCCTGGATCACTAGGCCAACCGATGGAGCAGGGGATCATTGATCCACAGCTCTTAGTTGAGCTCCTGTGAAAAGCCAGACATCTTGCAGGGCATGAGGGAAGGGTAGGGCGGAGGGCAGGGCTGCAAACAGGGAAGGCACTAGGCCCCCCATCTCGGGAGCTCAACTCACAGCCTCGTGCAGCGGTTCCAGACCATGGCTGCACATCAGATTATCTGGGTGATTTAAGGGAAAGAACACTAACGCCCAGGCCACACCTGGAGATTCTGGTTCTGGGATAGAACTGAGCCAACAGTACTTTTAAAACAAACTTTCCAAACTATTCTAATATAAAGCCTGGGCTTTGAATCTTTGGTTTCCTGGGAACTGAAAAATCTGAAAAAAATGAATTACCATTAAATGAAACACATGCTACAATTAAGGTGAGTACATTCTGCTTAAGGGGGAAAAAGAAGGAGAGACTTAATTAATTCCAGGGAATCTGGAAACCTCCCCATGGAAAGTCACGGTGGATCATGCTAAGTTCTGAACAATGAATAAAAATTCTCCAAGTAAGAGAGGAGAGTTCCAGGGAAGGGAGGAAGATTGAGTTCAAAGACCTGGAGATGTGTCATAGCACCACAGACAAAAGGGCCTCTAAGTGGTTCAGGATGGATCGACTGCAGAGTTCACGTCCAAGGGTGACAGTGGTGAGAGATGGGGCCGGAAGGCAGGTTGAAGGCCATCCAAAAAGTCAGCCTTTATCCTCTGGGAAACTAAAACACAGACTGGACATCATCCATGCTGAAAAGATCATTTCAATAGCCCTGTGGAGCATAAACTACCTGGGGGGAAAGACAGAGGGGTGTGGGCGGGGAGGGCAAGGGAAGGGAGAAGAAGGAAAAGTCCGGATCAGTGTGAGGCAATCAAGCTCTGAGACGCCCTGAGCACAAACTTTAAGAAAGCACTCACTCTCGAGTGCTAACTCTGCATCTGCACAACCCTGAGAGTGAGGGCTTCCTTAAATTTGTGCTCTAGACACTTTACTTTCCTTACCCTGGTCCTGCCCTGGAAAGAAACCAGTTGTTGCAATATTACTGAGAGGTAGCCCAGGGAAGGAATGAAGGTAGCCTGATCTAAGGCTACGGCATGGCAGACTCAGAGAAGTGGGGCAAGGCTTGAGGTACTATTAGTAGTCAGAGCCCACAGTTCTTGGAATTTGAGGGGTGAGGCAAGGAAGAGTGGGAGCTGACACTGAGGAGTTTGCCTTGGGACAAGTCACAGTAAAATGAATGAAGAAGAGGGGTCCAGGAGCGGGGTAGGCCTGACACAGCCTCACATTTTAAATACATGAGGAAGAACTTCATATCAGTAACTCTTACTACGTATAGCAACAAGGCAGAACAGGACAGGCAGTACAGGTATCACAAGCAAATCCATAAAGTAATGATCAATGTCATTGATAATCAGGTTACATTAATACTTCATGAAGGAAGCAGGGCTTGAGTTGAGCTTCAGAAGAACACCCAGGAAGAATATGACTCAGAGGATGGGCAGAGTGGCATGTCTGCTTATGCTCAGATATACAACAGTGCAGGGGGAGGCCCGGAGTGGAGAACAGCACGAGTGGGTCAGAAGGTGAGCAGAGTATGCAGCCTGGTTACAGTGGACAGGTTGGGCATGTGGAGAAGTACAATGAAACTGGATAAGTAAGAGAAAATCCTTAAAAAGCAAGTCAAAGCAATTTTAATTAATAACATAGACAAATGCTTCCCTGGTGGCTCAGTGGTAAAGAATCTGTTTGACATTTTCCACAGAACTGGAACCAAAAAAAAGTCTCACAATTCATATGGAAACACAAAAGGCTGTGAATAGCCAAAGCAATGTTGAAAAAGAAGAATGGAACTGGAGGATTCATGCTTCCTGATTACAGACTATCCTACAAAGCTACAGACATCAAGACAGTATGGTACTGGCATAAAAACAGAAATATAAACCAATGAAACAAGCTAGAAAGCCCAGAGATAAACCCATGCATCTATGAGCACCTTATTTTTGATAAAGGAGGCAAGAATATACATGGGGCAAAGACAGCCTCTTCAATAAGTACTGCTGGGATAACTGGACAGCTACACATAAAAGAATGAAATTAGAACACTTCCTAACACCATACACAAAGATAAACTCAAAAAGGATTAAAGACCTAAATGTAAGACAAGAAGCTTAATTAAAACTCTTCGAGAAAAACATAGGCAGAATATTCTATAACATAAATCATAGCAAGATCTCTAGGACCCACCTCCTAGAGTAATGGAAATAAAAACAAAAATAAATAAGTAGGACGTAATTAAACTTAAAAGTTTTTGCACAGCAAAGGAAACTAAACAAGGTGAAAAGACAACCTTCATAGTCTGAGAAAATAATAGTAAATGAAGCAACTGACAAAAGATTAATTTTCAAAATATACAAGCAGCTCATATAAGTCAATATCAGAAAAACTAACAACCCAATCAAAAAGTGGGAACAAGACCTAAACAGACATTTCTCCAAAGAAGATGGACAAATGGCTAATAAACACATGAAAAGATGCTCAATATCGCTCATTAGAGAAATGCAAATCAAAACTACAATGAGGTATCACCTTGCAAAGGTCAGAATGAACATCATCAAAAAGTCTAAAAACAATAAATGCTGGAAAGGGTGTGGAGAAAAGGGAATCTTCGTACACTGTTGGTGGGAATATAAATTGATACAGCCACTACGGAAGACAGTGTGGAGATTCCTTAAAAGACTAGGAATAAAACCACCATCAGCTCAGTTCAGTCGCTCAGTTGTGTCCGACTCTTTGCGACCCCACGAATCGCAGCACGCCAGGCCTCCCTGTCCATCACCAACTCCCAGAGTTTACCCAAACTCATGTCCATTGAGTCGGTGATGCCATCCAGCCATCTCACCCTCTGTCGTCCCCTTCTCCTCCTGCCCCCAATCCCTCCCAGCATCAGGGTCTTTTCCAATGAGTCAACTCTTTGCGTGAGGTAGCCAAAGTATTGGAGTTTCAGCTTCAGCATCAGTCCTTCCAATGAACACCGAGGACTGATCTCCTTTAGGAAGGACTGGTTGGATCTCCTTGCAGTCCAAGGGACTCTCAAGAGTCTTCTCCAACACCACAGTTCAAAAGCATCAATTGAAAAAAAAGTTCAAAACACCATATGACCCAGCAATTCCACTACTAGGCATATACCTTGAGGAAATCAAAACTGAAAAAGATACATGTACCCCAGTGTTCACTGCAGCACTATTTATAATAGCTAGGACATGGAAGCAACCTAAATGTCCATCAGCAGATGAATGGATAAGGAAGCTGTGGTACGTATACACAATGGAATATTATTCAGCCATAAAAAGGAACGCATTTGAGTCAGTTCTAATGAGGTGGATGAACCTAGAGCCTATCATACAGAGTAAAGTCAGTCAGAAAGTGAAAGTGTTAGTCTCTCAGTCTAACTCTTTGCAACCCCATAAACTGTAGCCCACCTGCCAGGCTCCTCTGCCCATGGAATTTTCCAGGCAAGAATATTGGAGTGGGTGGCCATTCCCTTCTCCAGGAGATCTTCCTGACCCAGGGACTGAACCTGGGTCTTCTGCATTGCAGGCAAATTCTCTACTGTCTGAGCCATCAGGGAAGTCAGAAAGAAAAAAAACAAATACCGTATACTAATGCATATATATGGAATCTAGAAAGATGGTCCTGATAAAATTATTTGCAGGGCAACAATGGAAACACAGACATAGAAAACAGACTTATGGACATGGGGGTGGGAGAGGAAGGAGAGGGTGGAATATATGGAGAGAGTAACATGGAAACATATATTACCATATGTAAACTAGATAGCCAAGGGAATTTGCTGAATGACTCAGGGAACTCAAACTGGGGCTCTGTATCAACCTAGAGGGGTGGGGTGGGGTGGGGAGGGAGAGAGGAGGAAGGGTCAGGAGGGAGGGGATATATGTATAGCTATGGCTGATTCATGTTGATGTATGGCAGAAACCGACACAATACTGTAAAGCAAATTATCCTTCAATTAAAAATAAATAAATTTAAAAGAACAATAAAGAAATGCATATCCTCATCTGCCTGCCAGTGCAAGAGACATGGGTGGGGAAGGTCCCCTGGAGAAGAAAATGACAACCCACTCCAGTATACTTGCCTGGAAAATCCCACCGACAGAGGCGTCTGGCAGGCTACAGTCCATGGGGGTGCAAAGAGTTGGACACGACTCTATACACAATACAACAGTAACATAGACAAGGGGAGCCACTGATGGGTTGGTTCTTCAGTGAGGAATTAATGCCATCAAAGTATCAATACTAGTAGGAAATTACTAGGACGCTTAAGAGCAGGATGGCTCTAGCTAAAGGGCCAAACAGTAACTGTTTTAGACCTTGCAGGTGATATATGCTGTGTTTCAACTACTCAACTCTGTCGTCACAGCACAAACGCAGTCATAGATATCACGTAAGCAAATGGGCAGGGTCGTGTTCCCATGAAACTATTGACAGGAACAGGGGAAGGGCCAGAGTCAGCCTACGGGCTGTAGCGGACAGATCCCTGTTTTGAGAAAAGTTTCCCTGTAGCCATGCCGGGAACTCAGAAAAGCCATGAGCCTGTCTTGGAAGAGGTCGCCGGTGGTCCCTGAAGGGGCCATCTCAGTGCTGCAGTGATGACGGGAGCAGAGGATAGGAAACCAGAGCTGGGGGACCGTGAGGACACGGAGGCCGCAGGAGAAGCCAGTGCTGGTCACAGGGGCAGAGGGCGCAGCCGTGCTGCCCGGGGAGAAACGCTAGAAGAAACACGCCAGCGTGCAGAGTGGCAAAGAGGGGTAGAGGAAAGCAGCCACACGCGCACAGGGGCACGACTGCCTGAGACCACGAACAGATCAGAGAACGGCAAAGGGCTTCTGCTCCCAAGAGGTGGGCTGATGCTACCCGGTGTCTTATTTCCAGAAAGTCCATGAACACAGGCTTAGGAGAACTTCATTAGTCTCAACTTTAGGCATAACTGCAAGCAATAAAAGGATTTTTTCAGGACTGTCTCTTGAACATCAGCACAATGAACAAATAAAGCATAAAAATCCAAAAGGAACTGCTGTTTTAGAGGAACAGAACAAGAAAGTAATTTTGAACGGATGTCCGTTATTACATCTTTTGATATTTTAAGCAACAGAAAGGCCTGAAAGAGAAGGACTCCTGAAGTTGATCTCAGGCCGTTTCTGGACCCTGGGGATGTGACTGTGCATGACAGGAAAATAGGTCTGAAAATGGACTCAAAGATTGCACTGTGCTTAATCAATATTGATGAACATGATTACATAAGTCCTCCAAAACTCTCCTGGAAAATTACATGTACGTTTTCTTTGTTGCTCTTGGTTTAAGTTTAGGTGGCAGATACGAAAATAAAAACCAGAATAGCTTGTAATTGACTCCAATAAAATCTGAAGGAAAAATTCACTAGATGACTTCTGATGCTCCAACATGACCTTTTGTTTCCTCAAACCTACGCTGTCAGCCCAGGGACGTGAGTGAATAAACACTGACTGGCCTTGGACTAATGGATATTGGTCCTAATCCATTACTGCTGGTGAAACAGAGGGGAATTCAGGACAGCACTTTTTGATATTTGAGATTTATTTCATCATTAGGGATGAAACATCATACAAGGGCTCCTCAACCCAAACTGTCAGGACACTTGGGTATTCCAGGGAAGGTCACCCAAATATTCAGGTGCTGATCCACAGTACTGAAGCTATTACTTACTGGCTGATTATTCTTATTATTATTATAAATGATTTGTGTTTAGCATGAGCTGTCAGCCATCTGCTTCTCAGATTAGGAAGGAAAAAAAAATGTGATCACTTTGAGAGTAAGAAAAAAGTAGGAATTTTAGTCAATTACTATATTATGGTTCAAAATCAGAACAAAGTCAAAGAATGTTGAATCCATTTTATTTTCTTCTCTAAGATAAGGCATGTTAAAAATTGACCTACCCCCACCCTTCAATCTCTCATTTTTAAATTAATTACTTTAATTGGAGACTAATTACTTTACAATATTGTGGTGCTTTCTGCCATACATTGACATGAATCAGCGTACGTGTGTCCAGGGGGACATGGAGAAGGAAAACCCCCCTCCCACCTCCCACCCCATCCCACCCCTCAGGGTCATCCCAGTGCACCGGCTTTGAGTGCCCTGTTTCATGCATCAAACTTGGACTGGTCATCTACTTCACATATGGTAATATACATGTTTCAATGCTATTCTCTCAGATCCTCCCATTCTCACCTTCTCCCACAGAGTCCAAAAGTCTGTTCTTCATATCTGTGTCTCTTTTGCTGTCTCACATATAGGGTCATCATTACCATTTTTCTAAATTCCATATTTAAACACCTCATAGTCATTCTTCTCTTTGTATCCTTGTCCACCTAACTTTCCCTGAATAACCTTCTCTTGCCTCTCATCCAAATCCTGTACCTTGCACTCTGCCTACACATTCTTTGTAAGGATGCCCCCAACTAGTTTTCATGAGTAACTTCTGTATATTCTCACCCACATTCTGAATTGTATTCTTTTGTAAGTATTTCATGTGCCTCAGTCTTATCTCTAGAACTAATCTGCAATTTGAGTCCTGCTAGGTATCAAATCTTCTAGCATTTCATTCTGAAACTCTGTGAGACTATATTGTTCTGCTGCTGCTGCTGCTAAGTCGCTTCAGTCGTGTCCGACTCTGTGCAACCCCATAGACAGCACCCCATGAGGCTCCCCCGTGGGAGAATCTCCCCGTGGGATTCTCCAGGCAAGAACACTGGAGTGGGTTGCCATTTCCTTCTCCAATGCATGAAAGTGAAAAGTTAAAGTGAAGTTGTTCAGTCGTGTCCGACTCTTCGCGCGCGACCCCATGGACTGCAGCCTAGCAGGCTCCTCCATCCATGGGATTTTCCCAGGCAAGAGTACTGGAGTGGGCTGCCATTGCCTTCTCCTAGGCACTTTAAATAATCAGCAAAATCCACTTAATTTCATTTGAGTTTAACATAGGTTTAATTGAGAGCCAAGTATCTCTCACATACAGCTGTGTATGTAAATCTGAAATTCTAACAATAAGATCTTGAGTGTCCCAAGAAAATGTGGTAAATGGCATACTTGAGAGCTTTTCTGGAAGAGTGATCCCTAAATGTACATACAGAGAGCAGGTTTCATGAGAAAGTTTCCACTAGCCTATAATAAATGAGAAAAATTAGGAAAATAATATGCCTTTTTCATTAATTTATTCAACTTAAAGGAAAGTCATTTATTCTAAGCATAATCCATCCTGTTATTTTGATTGAATGTGTCTTTTGTTTTATGAAGTGGTATGAGTAGAATGAGCAATATGTGCTGTTGCAATTATTTTTTTAAACGACCTTCTCTAGTAAAATGAAAAGTTGGTTTCTCTATGTCAATCTACCTATTTTAAATTTTACTTCAAAATCTAAAAGACAGGGAGCCACTAGTATAAAACTTGAAATAGTGAGAACAATATTTTGGACATACTGCACTCTAAAAAAAGACTACCAGAAGAAAATTAGTTTACTAAGTCAGGGCTCATGAAATGAATTTCTAACATGGAACAGAATAGGGAGGTCTCCTTCGTGCACGTGAAATGATCAATCATACGAGGCGACCAAAAGTCCTCACCATTCCTCCCATCAGGAGGTGGAGTCTATGCTGCCGCTTCTTGATCCTGGGTAACCACTTGACCAACAGAATATGACAAGTTATGCTGTGTGACTTCCCATATCGGGTCATAAAGGTCATGTAGCTTCCACCCTGCTCACTAGAACACTCTCTCTTGGACTTGTGAGGTACCATCTAAGAAGTCTGACTCCCTTCAGAATGCCATGTTGGAGTGGTCACAGGCAGGTGCCATCCTCCACAGACCCAGCTGAGCCTTGGCAGGATGGCAGCCATCTGGGACCCTCCAGAACAGTCCATCTGCCGGCTAAACACCACTGAGTAACCTCTGATGGTACCAAGAACAGAAGGATCACCCAGCCAACCCCAGTCCAAATTCCTAACTTGTGAAAACATGAGATATAATAAAATGGGTTCTGTTTAAAGCTACTAAGTTTGGGGTAGTTTTTTATACAACAACACATATCTGGAATGGTATATTCCCATATCTAAAAAGTGTTTTAAAACACTTTTAAAAACATTTCATTCACTGAGATACTTGGATTATAAGGAGTATAGTATTAAGGATCATAAATATCTCAGTTTGAGGGAGATCGAAATGGTTTAATTGTTAATAATGCTTTCAGTACTGCAAATCATTTCAAAAGAAGAACATAATGTGCACATCCAGTAAGGCATTCCCGTTCCTCTGCTTAATTCCAGTGATGAACAGAGGCGGAGGCAGGGGGCAGAAACAAGCTAGAATGTTCTCTGTCTTCCTGTCAAGTCTTTTCCTAGAAAATTCCAGGAAGGATATTTTGGGTGGTTTTATTTTGTTTTGATGAATGTGTTTTCAAAGTAGGAGAGAGAGAAGTTAAGTAAATGGGGGGCAGGAATGAAGAAGAGGGTGTTTCATGGGTGGTGGTGGTCGTGGGTGATTTGGTTCTAAGATGGGAGACTTGACCATGACTACAAGGAGGGAAAACAGGGAAAGAGCACTTTCTCCCCAAGGAAGTCTATTAATTAACCCCTAGGAGAGCACAGGACCTAAATTCCACATCCTCCGGGGCATGCCCCCCGCACTGGGGCGCATTAATAAAGCTCAGGGGCAGGATGGAAGAGAATCAGAGCTCTCCTTTGGGAATGGGATAGCACATTCACTTCCATAGTTTTTTCTGCACAGCCACCCTCCTTCAAACTGAGACCCTCCAAGATCCTCCTGTTTTCCTATCTTGAGACCCTGCAACGTGCTACGTCAGTGATCACTTAAATCTCACAGCACAAATAAGACTAAATGTGTTAAACTTGGACTGTCTGGGGGAGGAGGGTGGGGGAAAAGGGCATCGTGCACACAGGGCTGTCACAAATAACAAGCTGCTCCTCGGGGCCAGGCTGGAGCCTCCCAGCTGTGTGTGTAGATAAGCAGAGCAGTGTTGCATGCTGGGATCTGAGGGACTGGCATTATATTCCTGCAGATTCAGACCTCAGGATGACGCCATCACCCACCCATCTGTGACCCCGCCCATCCCAATAGAGAGAGGCTGATAAAGGTTCAGGACTGTTGTCAGATAAACTTGACAGAGTTTGACTGTTGCCTTTATTATTAATTCCAACTCTTTCTCTCTCAGTGGCCCAAACACTGAGTTTCCTAAAGAGAACTTTAGGGTTAAAGTTAAATTTTAAAGTTTAACCCGTTAAACTTCTGGGTTGTATTGAAAAGTTTCAAAGTCAGCTTTTTGAAATAATACAAGCTATGCAGGGATTTCCCAGGTGGTGCTAGTGGTAAAAAATTCACCTGCGAATGCAGAAGATGCAAGAGACCTGGGTCAGGAAGATCCCTTGGAGAAAGAAATGGCCACCCACTCCAGTATTCTTGCCTGGGAAATTCCACGGACAGAAGGGCGTGTTGGGCTAGAGTCCATGGGGCCGGAAAGAGTCAGACACGACTGAGCACAGACAGACAGAGACATATGTAGGCTTTAGGTCTTAACTGTTTAGCAACACAAAATACAATTGTAGGTTATTTCTCTAAAGCACAGAACACTCAGGATTAGAGCTAAGACTATCACATCGGTAAATCAAGTCCCATGGTAATAGGGAAGAACAACTCTGACTCATATTAGATCTGTTTCTTTTACTTTAAGCTTTATTGCTTTTGCTTTGAGGTAAGCATGTTGCCTTTAGCCTGAAATATAAGGGACAGGCCATTCTCAAGGCTCTGACCTTTAAGGGTATAGGGTATAACACTTTTCCGTTCACAAAGAGATAAAAGTTGTAGAACAGAGAATGACATTTGTCTTGCTGGAGGTTTACAGGAACATCGGGACTGGACCTATGTGGACAGCTGCAAGAACAGAAGATTCCAGCACCACGAAGTCAGAAACAACCAATCACACCCCCTTCCCTTTTAGTATGAAAGAAACCTGAATTCTGAAATGGGTAAGATGGTTCTCTGGGACATTAGTCCACCATCTTCTTGGATTTGGGGCTTCCTGAATAAAGTCACTATTTGTTTTCCCAACACCTTACCTCTCAATTTACCGGTCTGTTGTGTGGCAAGCAGAATGAATTTGGACTCAATAATACCAGAAGCCAAGTTTTCTAGAAGGTAGGGGAAACTTTTAATACTATTTAACTCTTTCATGTTAGATCCATTTTTTCCTCTGCACTTCAATAATTATGACTGTCATGAATATCTGAACATTCACAATTATATTCAGTGTTGATTTTTCATATATATGTATATATATACATATATATGTACACATACACATACATATATATTTCCTCCTACTTTAAAGGATAAATTCTCTTTTTAACTTAATTATATCTAATCCCTGGGTCATGTGAGTAAAACCTAGTCATGGTTAGATTTCCTTTTGCTTTATAACAAAGAATAATAGATTACAATTTATGTTTTAGGTACCTAACTGTCCTTAGATAGACTAACCTAGACAGCATATTAAAAAGCAGAGACATTACTTTGCCAACAAAAGCTGGTCTAGTCAAAATTACGGTTTTTCCAGTAGTCATGTATGGATGTGAGAGTTGGACTATAAAGAAAGCTGAGCACCGAAGAATTGATGTTTTTGAACTGTGGGGTTGGAGAAGACTCTTGAGAGTCCCTTGGACTGCAAGGAGATCCAACCAGTCCATCCTAAAGAACATCAGTCCTGAATACTCATTGGAAGGACTGATGCTGAAGCTGAAGCTCCAATACTCTGGCCACCTGATGCGAAGAACTAACTCATTTGAAAAGATCCTGATGCTGGGAAAGATTGAAGGTGGAAGGAGAAGGGGATGACAGAGGATGAGATGATTGGATGGCATCACTGACTCGATGGATAAGAGTTTGGCCAGGTCTGGGAGTTGGTGATGGACAGGGAAGCCTCGCGTGTTGCAGTCCATGGGGTTGCAAAGAGTCAGACATGACTGAGCGACTCAACTGAACTGAACTGTCCATGGCAAACTGCAGCCTTTGGGGGAGCCAAAGACTCCCCCTCATTTCACTCGGCAAGGAAGAGCTCTGATTCTGTGAAGGACAAAATGGAAACTTCAGAGACTTAAAAATGAGGTCATGTAGCTGGGTGGAAAATGATCCCTAAGGACCAATAAGATGGTCCTTATTTGGACCATCTCTCTTCCGTGTAGTGTTTTACCATGTATCATCCCCTGCTTCCCCAACCCTCTTGCTCTCCTCTCTCTCCCCTTCTCCAGCTTCTCTCAAGAACTGTGAGATTTTACCTTGCTTGGAAGCTACAGCCTAGTGGTTTCATGGATGCAAGTAGAAAACGCAAGGCTCCTAGGTCTGACACAAAGGACACTCACACTCCCAGCAACAGCAATCCCCAGGGTGTGAGCATGTATGCTGACCAGGAAGGAATGGAGCACGCAGCCACAGCCTTCCTCTAGCCTTAGTGTTGTGCTAAATGAAGAGCAGCCCAGCTCAGGGAAGGAGCCCACATCCACATTTGGAGATCGGGCTTCCCTGGGGGCTCAGTGGTAAAGAATCCACCTGCCAGTGCTGGACACATGGGTTTGCTCTCTAGGTGGGGAAAGAGCCCCTGGAGAAGGAAATGGCAACCCACTCCAGTATTCCTGGGAAACCGCATGGACAGAGGAGCCCAGTGGGTTACAGTCCATGGGGTCACAAAGAGTTGGACATGACTCAGCAACCAAACAACAACAAATACAGCATATTAAAAAGCAGAGACATTACTTTGCCAACAAAAGCTGGTCTAGTCAAAATTACGGTTTTTCCAGTAGTCATGTATGGATGTGAGAGTTGGACTATAAAGAAAGCTGAGCACCGAAGAATTGATGTTTTTGAACTGTGGGGTTGGAGAAGACTCTTGAGAGTCCCTTGGACTGCAAGGAGATCCAACCAGTCCATCCTAAAGAACATCAGTCCTGAATACTCATTGGAAGGACTGATGCTGAAGCTGAAGCTCCAATACTCTGGCCACCTGATGCGAAGAACTAACTCATTTGAAAAGATCCTGATGCTGGGAAAGATTGAAGGTGGAAGGAGAAGGGGATGACAGAGGATGAGATGATTGGATGGCATCACTGACTCGATGGATAAGAGTTTGGCCAGGTCTGGGAGTTGGTGATGGACAGGGAAGCCTCGCGTGTTGCAGTCCATGGGGTTGCAAAGAGTCAGACATGACTGAGCGACTCAACTGAACTGAACTGTCCATGGCAAACTGCAGCCTTTGGGGGAGCCAAAGACTCCCCCTCATTTCACTCGGCAAGGAAGAGCTCTGATTCTGTGAAGGACAAAATGGAAACTTCAGAGACTTAAAAATGAGGTCATGTAGCTGGGTGGAAAATGATCCCTAAGGACCAATAAGATGGTCCTTATTTGGACCATCTCTCTTCCGTGTAGTGTTTTACCATGTATCATCCCCTGCTTCCCCAACCCTCTTGCTCTCCTCTCTCTCCCCTTCTCCAGCTTCTCTCAAGAACTGTGAGATTTTACCTTGCTTGGAAGCTACAGCCTAGTGGTTTCATGGATGCAAGTAGAAAACGCAAGGCTCCTAGGTCTGACACAAAGGACACTCACACTCCCAGCAACAGCAATCCCCAGGGTGTGAGCATGTATGCTGACCAGGAAGGAATGGAGCACGCAGCCACAGCCTTCCTCTAGCCTTAGTGTTGTGCTAAATGAAGAGCAGCCCAGCTCAGGGAAGGAGCCCACATCCACATTTGGAGATCGGGCTTCCCTGGGGGCTCAGTGGTAAAGAATCCACCTGCCAGTGCTGGACACATGGGTTTGCTCTCTAGGTGGGGAAAGAGCCCCTGGAGAAGGAAATGGCAACCCACTACAGTATTCCTGGGAAACCGCATGGACAGAGGAGCCCAGTGGGTTACAGTCCATGGGGTCACAAAGAGTTGGACATGACTCAGCAACCAAACAACAACAAATCAAGAGTGTACAGGTCTATAGCAGGGGTAGACAAACTATGTTCTTGTAGAGCAAGGAATGATAAGAACTTTTTTTTTTTACATTGAAAAGGGGTTATAATAAAGAAGAATATGTAACAGAAACTATGAAAGTGAAAAAGTTGCTCAGTCGTGTCCAACTCTTTGCGACCCCAAGGACTGTATAGTCCATGGAATTCTCGAGGCCAGAATACTGGAGTGGGTAGCCTTTCCCTCCTCCAGTGGATCTTCCCAACCCAGGGATCGAACCCAGGTCTCCCACATTGCAGGCAGATTCTTTACCAGCTGAGCCACAAGGGAAGCCCCAAAAGCCTAGCGTATTTACTGTTTGGCCCTTTACAGAAAAAGTTTGCTGACCCCTGGTCTATAGCATCCTCTGTGCTTGGGGATTTATGGGGCTGCAGGTGGCAGGATGGCAAACAGAGGATTCAGGGCTTCTCCGTCTCGCCCCTCTTTCTTTCCATCAGAGCTACAAAAGGCAGGCCTAACGGAGCAAACGCGTTATGAAATTATCTTGGTCTTTCATATTACCTCCCATCTCCAACATGCCCAGAGGCAGGAGGACTTCATAAGGAGGGACCGAGAGGAAGGCTCACTGTCTCATCAACATTTGCGTGGGCAAGGGTTTTCTGACCCGCATATGCTGCTGGTGCGGTTGTTTTCTAACAGCTACCACCCAGCCCTCCAGAGAACATCTCAGACTCTCTTGGGAAACCTCTTCTTTCCTACCAACCAAAATATTTTTCCACAAACCACCACCACTCTTTCACCAGCCTAGTTATCTCATTACCTGGCAAACTGATTCACCTGATATCTTCTTTCTTAAGTCCCTGAAAGTCCATGTGCTGTGGTCATCAGGACAGGTTCCAAGCAGCATCAGCTGCATCTGGCAGCCTTTTGGTAAGTGGATCCACAAAAAGGGACTGATTACGAACATTATTATCGCCAACCTTCAGTCAGCACAGGATTTACCCAAACTCTGGCTTATTGGGTAATGGTTTGATACAGGTGATGGATTCCCCTGCAGCTACTGAGGGGCTTATCTGTTTTGTTCTTTCTTTGATCCAGCAGTTCTCCCAGCTTAAGAAACAAAATCCTAACTGACAAGCCTGGAATAAAATACATCTATTTAAATTTTTGTAATACTCTTAATCCTAGTTTGTCACCACCTGCCACAGTTTTCAGCCAACAACTAAGACAGTTCCTCTGAAAATTACATCAAGTTGAGATGCTAAGTACAGCGCACTAGTCACAGAGATCTGGGCCAATCTCGTCACACCAGTAAATTGGAATGACAAACATCATATTGCCATGCAAGTCTGGGAGCCAGAATGCTTCTAAATGGAACCACTAGCTGAATCTTACCACCTACTAAGCAGACACCTTTCTTGCATTAATTCATTTTTAATGTACATTCAGAATTCTCGCTTAAACAGTATGATGGGACTAATCTTCCATCTTTCATCTACCTTGTGCAATAAAATGTACTTTATGTTTCCCTTTTGTTAATTTTTCTTTCACACGGTTAGTAGAACTGACATGAGAACCCTATGAAGTCAGCAAGAGTTTAAATAACCGTTCATTAATTAATAGTGAAAAACAGGCAGAAGCTTGCTAGAGTACTTTCTGCTACAATAGTACCAAAAGGGTTTCTCAAGATTTACGTTCCACCAGAAGAATTACTGAAGCACTGATGCCTAGAGGGCAGACTCAGTCACAAAGGAGCAGGACAGGGGAATTTCTCTTAGGGGTTAAATTTGTTACTGGAGCAGCCCCCAGAACATCTTTTCAGAACTACTAAAACCCCCAGGAAGCTCTCCCATCAGGAAGCTTCCATGAGCCTCTTATCCTTCTCTATCAGAGGGCAGACAGACTGAAAACCACAATCACAGAAAACTAACCAAACTAATCACATGGGCCACAGCCTTGTCTAACTCAATGAAACTATGAGCCATGCCGTGTAGGGCCACCCAAGACGGAAGGGTCATGGTGGAGAGTTCTGACAAAAATGTGGTCCACTGGAGAAGGGAATGGCAAACCACTTCAGTATTCTTGCCTTGAGAACCCCATGAACAGTATGAAAAGGCAAAAACATAGGATACTGAAAGATGAACTCCCCAGGTTGGTAGGAGCCCAATATGCTACTAGAGATCAGTGAGAAATAACTCCAGAAAGAATGAAGGGATGGAGCCAAAGCAAAAGCAACACCTAGCTGTGGATGTGACTGGTGACAGAAGCAAGGTCTGATGCTGTAAAGAGCAATATTGCATAGGAACCTGGAATGTTAGGTCCATGAATCAAGGCAAATTGGAAGCGGTCAAACAGGAGATGGCAAGAGTAAACGTCGACATTTTAGGAATCTGTGAACTAAAATGGACTGGAATGGGTGAATTTAACTCAGATGACCATGATATGTACTACTGAGGGCAAGAATCCGTCAGAAGAAATGGAGTAGCCATCATAGTCAACAAGAGAGTCCAAAATGCAGTTCAGTTCTGTTCAGTCCCTCAGTCGTGTCCGACTCTTTGCAATCCCATGAACCATAGCATGCCAGGCCTCCCTGTCCATCACCAACACCCGGAGTCCACCCAAACCCATGTCCATTGAGTCGGTGATCCCATCCAACCATCTCATCCTCTGTCGTCCTCTTCTCCTCCTGCCCTCAATCTTTGCCAACATCAGGGTTTTTTCCAAATGAGTCAGCTCTTCACATCAGTTCAGTTCAGTTCAGTCGCTCAGTCGTGTCTGAATCTTTGCAACCCTATGAACTGCAGCACGCCAGGCCTCCCTGTCCATCACCAACTCCCGGAGTCCACCCAAACCCATGTCCATTGAGTCGGTGATGCCACCCAACCATCTCATCCTCCGTCGTCCCCTTCTCCTCCTGCCTTCAATCTTTCCCAGCATCAGGGTCTTTTCAAATGAGTCAACTCTTTGCATCAGGTGGCCAAAGTATTTGAGCTTTAGCTACAACATCAGTTCTTCCGATGAACAGCCAGGACTGATCTCCTTTAGGATGGACTGGTTGGACCTCCTTGCAGTCCAAGGGACTCTCAAGTCTTCTCCAACACCACAGTTCAAAAGCATCAGTTCTTCAGTGCTCAGCTTTCTTTAGAGTCCAACTCCCATATCCATACATTACCACTGGTAAACAGTAGCCTTGACTAGACCAACTTTTGTTGGCAAAGTAATGTCTCTGCTTTTTAATATGCTGTCTAGGTTGGTCATAACTTTCCTTCCAAGGAGTAAGCGTCTGTTAATTTCATGGCTGTAGTCACCATCTTCAGTGATTTTGAAGCCCACAAAAATAAAGTCTGTCACTGTTTCCCCATCTATTTGCCATGAAGTGATGGGACTGGATGCAATTATATTAGTTTTCTGAATGTTGAGCTTTAAGCGAACTTTTTCACTCTCCTCTTTCACTTTCATCAAGAGGCTCTTTAGTTCTTCTTCACTTTGTGCCATAAGAGTGGTATCATCTGCATATCTGAGGTTATTGATATTTCTCCCAGCAATCTTGATTTCAGCTTGTGCTTCATCCAGCCCAGTGTTTCTTATGATGTACTGTGAATATAAGTTAAATAAGCAGGGTGACAATAAACAGCCTTGACGTACTCCTTTTCCTATTTGGAACCAGTCTGTTGTTCCATGTCCAGTACTTGGATGCAATCTTCAAAACGACAGAATGATCTCTCTTTGTTTCCAAGGCAAACTATTCAGCATCATGGTAATCCAAGTCTATGCTCCAACAAGTAACGCAAAAGAAGTTTGAACGGTTCTATGAAGACATACAAGACCTTCTAGAACTAACACCCCAAAATGATGTCCTTTTCATTACAGGGGACTGGAATGCAAAAATAGGAAGTCAACAAACATTTGGAGTAACAGGCAAATTTGGCCTTGGGAGTACAGAATGAAGCAGGGCAAAGGCTAACAGAGTTTTGCCAAAACACACTGGTCATAGCAAACAAACATAGCAAACCCTCTTCCAGCAACACAAGAGAAGACTCTACACATGGACATCACCAGATGGTGAATACCGAAATCAGATTGATTATATTCTTTGTAGCCAAAGATGGAGAAGCTCTCTACAGTCAGCAAAAACAAGATCTGGAGCTGACTGTGGCTCAGATCATGAACTCCTTATTGCCAAATTCAGACTTAAATTGAAGAAAGTACAGAATACCACTAGACTATTCAGGTATGACCTAAATCAAATCCCTTATGATTATACAGTGGAAGTGAGAAATAGATTCAAGGGATTAGACCTGACAGACAGAGTGCCTGATGAACTATGGACAGAGGTTTGTGACACTGTACAGGAGACAGGGATCAAGACAATCCCAAGAAAAAGAAATGCAAAAAAACCAAATGGCTGTCTGAGGAGGCCTTACAAATAGGTGTGAAAAGAAGAGAAGTGAAAAGCAAAGGATAAAAGGAAAGATGCCCATTTGAATGCAGAGTTCCAAAGAATAGCAAGGAGAGATAAGAAAGCCTTCCTCAGTGATCAGTGCAAAGAAATAGAGGAAAAGAACAGAATGGGAAAGACTAGAGATCTCTTCAAGAAAATTAGAGATAGCAAGGGAACATTTCATGCAAAGATGGGCACAATAAAGGACAGAAATGGTATGGACCTAACAGAAGCAAAAGATGTTAAGAAGAGGTGGCAAGAATACACAGAAGAACTATACAAAAAAGATCTTCATGACCCAGATAATCACAATGGTGTGATCACTCACCTAGAGCCAGACATTCTGGAATGCAAGGTCAAGTGGGCCTTAGGAAACATCACTACAAACAAAGCTAGTGGAGGTGATGGAATTTGAGTTATTTCAAATACTGAAAGATGATGCTGTGAAAGTGCTGCACTCAGTATGCCAGCAATTTTGGAAAACTCAGCAGTGGCCACAGGACTGGAAAAGGTCAGTTTTCATTCCAATCCCAAAGAAAGGCAATGCCAAAGAATGCTCAAACTACCACACAATTGCACTCATCTCATACTAACACCCAAAAAAGATGTCCTTTTCATTATAGGGGACTGGAATGCAAAAGTAGGCAGTCAAGAAACACCTGGAGTAACAGGCAAATTTGGCCTTGGAGTACAGAATGAAGCAGGGCAAAGGCTAATAGAGTTTTGCCAAGAGAACACACTGGTCATAGCAGGCACCCTCTTCCAACAGCACAAGAGAAGACTCTACACATGGACATCATCAGATGGTCAGTACTGAAACCAGATTGATTATATTCTTTGCAGCCAAAGATGAAGAAGCTCTATACAGTCAGCAAAACCAAGACTGGGAGCTGACTGTGGCTTAGATCATGAATTCCTTATTTGCCAAATTCAGACTTAAATTGAAGAAAGTAGGGAAAACCACTAGACCATTCAGGTATGACATAAATCAAATCCCTAACAATTATATGGTAGAAGTGAGAAATAGACTTAAGGGACTAGATCTGATAGACAGAGTGCCTGATGAACTTTGGATGGAGGTCCGTGACATTGTACAGGAGACAGGGATCAAGATCATCCCCATGGAAAAGAAAAGCAAAAAAGCAAAATGTCTGTCTGAGGAGGCCTTACAAATAGCTGTGAAAAGAGAAGTGAAAAGCAAAGGAGAAAAGGAAAGTTATACCCATTTGAATGCAGAGTTCCAAAGAATAGCAAGGAGAGATAAGACAGCCTACCTCAGTCATCAGTGCAAAGAAATAGAGGAAAACAATAGAATGGGAAAGACTAGAGATCTCTTCAAGAAAATTAGAGATACCAAGGGAACATTTCATGCAAAGTTGGGCTCAGTAAAGGACAGAAACAATATGGACCTAACAGAAGCAGAAGATATTAAGAAGAGGTGGCAAGAATACACAGAAGAAGTATACAAGAAAGATCTTCATGACCCAGATAATCACGATGGTGTGATCACTCACCTAGAGCCAGACATCCTGGAATGTGAAGTCAAGTGGGCCTTAGGAAGCATCACTACAAACACAGCTAGTGGAGGTGATAGAATTCCAGTTGAGCTGTTTCAAATCCTGAAAGATGATGCTGTGAAAGTGCTGCACTCAATATGCCAGCAAAATGGGAAAACTCAGAAGTGGCCACAGGAAAGGCCACAGTGGAAAAGGTCAGTTTTCATTCCAATCCCAAAGAAAGGCAATGCCAAAGAATGCTCAAACTACCGCACAATTGCACTCATCTTACACGCTAGTAAAGTAATGCTCTAAATTCTCCAAGCCAGGCTTCAACAGTACGTGAACTTTGAACTTCCAGATATTCAAGCTGGATTTAGAAAAGGCAGAGGAACCAGAGATCAAATTGCCAACATCCGCTGGATCATCGAAAAAGCAAGAGAGTTACAGAAAAACATCTATTTCTGCTTTATTGACTATGCCAAAGCCTTTGACTGTGTGTATCACAACAAACTGGAAAATTCTGAAAGAGATGGGAATACCAGAACACCTGACCTGCCTCCTGAGAAATCTGTATGCAGGTCAAGAAGCAACAGTTAGAAGTGGACATGGAACAACAGACTGGTTCCAAATAGGAAAAGGAGTACATCAAGGCTGTATATTGTCATCCTGCTTATTTAACTTCTATGCAGAGTA